>WEKX01005975.1:1046594-1164519 GCA_013390025.1 Pitta sordida
TGGGTGGGTGCAGAGCTTAAGGACTCCCTGAGATGTTGCAGGTTGTTTCCGGGAGCTCCCTTCAAAGGAGAAAAAATTATTTTCATCTCTTAATATAAGCTGGCTGTGTAAACACAGGGCTGGAGAGGGCCAAATCCAGTACAGGAGGGGTGTTTACTGAATGCTATGCCCGGGGCAGAGGGCTCCTGCCAGCACTGAAGCACAAATGCTCTCTCTTGCTTGCAAGAATTGGAGGTGGAGAAGCAAATAAAAATCTATTTTTGCCCTGCCTCCTCTGCCACTGTGTCTCTTAAAATCCACACCACCCAAGGACAGCTATAAAAATGTTTGCTGAGGGCCTGTATTTAGTTTTAGTACCATAGAGGTGAGGGACTTACCTCTTTTTATTGTCCTGCCTGGTTGAAATGTGTCCAGACAAACTTGATAGGAGAGGAGAGTGTGTCTTGGTCTTCCCAGGGTTTGCTGGGGGAAACAGTAAAATGTAACGTGGTGGGCAGGGCTGTGCTGTTTTGAGGTGCAGAGGGTAATGCACTCGAGGTGTGGGGTGGTTGGCAGTGCCCCAGGATGCCAGGCAGCAGTGGGCACGGCTCCTGCCAAGGGCAGGGAGCAGGTCCCATTGTTAAGAAAGGGGCACAGGTCTCCAGTGGGAGCACAGAAACTGGATCTTCAGGGCAGTGGCTTTTTCAGCTGCGTTCTCCAGGCTCCACATGTGACAATCCCCATCCCATCAATCCCATCCCTATCTCCATCCCATCCCAATCCCATCCCCATCCCCATCCCAATCCCACCCCATGGGTTGTGCTTGGCCTTGGGGCTGCCCCTCCTACTTTTTGAGGCCGAGGGCTATAGAGGGATGTCTGCCTCATCCTCCTCCTCCTCCTCTCCCAGGTGCTGCCTCTGGAAAACAAGATGAGGAACCCCCGGCGTTTCCCAGTCATCCTCTACGTGGGGATGACCATTGTCACCATCCTGTACATCAGCCTGAGTGTCCTGGGCTACCTGCGCTTCGGGGCAGACATTCAGGCCAGCATAACACTAAACCTGCCCAACTGCTGGTGAGTGCCCAGGGGCAGTGGAAGGGCTGGGGGGTGAGGAAGGAGAGCCCTGGACAGGTGGGAGAAGGGGCAGCAGAGGATGTTGCTCATTAAGGGAACTAATCTGTTGGGGGGATCGAATGTGCCGTAGCCGAACTGTCTCAAGGAGCCTGACAGGGGTTGTCTGATGTGTGGGGTGGAGAGAGGCTCGTAGCCATGGTATCTGAGCTTGGTCTTGGAGTTCGGGCTGTGTTCTTGGGGTGCCTGACAGTGCCTGGGGCTCTTCACACAGTGCAGAGGTACCACTTGTGGAACAGAGATGGAGCTGAGGGTTGGCTTTGATGGCAGCAGATTTCTCGGGAAGCTGTCCTGCAGCAACAGCCTCTCTGGGTTTGCCCAGGAGCGCTCTGAAGTTCAGGAGTTTCTCTTTGATGGTCTCTGCTGCTTTGAAATTCCCCAAGAGATGAGACTGACTTGCTGCTTCTTCCCCACTCACGGAGTAATTTTGGGCAGGACTCGAGACCTGAGTCACTTCCACATGCTGACCTGCAGAGCTGGGGCTCTGGAGAGAGCAAAGATTTGACAAAAAGGGAGCCCAATTTTGCTTTAATTATTGCTGTGTGTGTTTCTTTCCGTTTGAGCACGTGAATGTTCGTTCCTGCTGGGTGTGTGTGGTGCCTGCGCTGCTGGACGATGGGGTTGGTGTGGCACAAGGTCCTGCTCCTGCTGAGAGCCTTGCCTTGTCCCCTGCAGGAGCTGGGAGCTCTGGCAGTGCCCTGCTCTCAGCCAGGAGGGATGGGGACGGGGGGGGGAAGATGTGCCTGTGTTGCAGGGAGATCTGAATGCCCCCATGCCAAGCACAGGAGGCCTGAGTCCCTCCTGCTCAGTGCACTGGAGTGTGGAGGGGATGAGATGCTGCTCCTTCTCCTGAGGGTGGAAAGCAGGTGATTTCCAGGGCTTGGGCTCTGCAGTGATGTCAGCTGGGCTGAAATGCTGCAGGGAATCTCAGCTCCGTTTGCTCTGAGGGATGAAGGCAGTGGGGTCACTGTGACCTGCTGGGCTGCAGAGAGATTCTATTGCAAATGCACGTTTCTAGGAGTGTCCACACCTTCCCTGTAAGTAGATTCCTGAAAATACCCATAAGGTTTTTTGGGTAGTGGGATGAGAACAGCCCTTTGAGAGTGTGGGAGGCGAGGTGAGGGCTGTGGCAGAGGTGCTGTAGCCTTCCTTGGGCTCTAGAACAGGTTTGATGAACGTCTCGGGACTTGCTGAGCTACAGGATGAGGAAGGACTTTTCCAGCCTCATTTCTCCATAACCACAGCTTCCCCAAACGGGGAGCACATCAGTTCCCAGGTCTAACCACAGCACCCAAAATGTGGTGCTGTGCAGAAACCCCTCCTCACCCCCTCACAAGTGTTGCTTCACTGCACCGTCCGAGGGGTGAGGAAACGCTGCAGTGAGGGGGAAGCTGTTGGGTTGCCTGTGTTGCACGTGAAGGTGGGTAACGACAAAGCTGATGGTCCCAGGAGGGGATTTCATGTCCTGCAGCCTTCTGGAATGGTGTGACATGGCAGGGTGGGTGAGGCAGGCGTTGCTGTGGTTGGCAGGGCAGTGCATTCCCAGGGCCCTGCATGGACTCAATGTTTTCTGTGGATCGAGGCTTGTGCTTGAACTCCTCTTGGCATATATTTCCAATGCCCTTTGAGCTTGTTGTCCTGGTTCCTGACCTGTGCAGGACAGGTACATAGCCTTCCTCTGTACTATTTTAGGAGCAGTTATTAATCATGGGCTGCCTGGAAGCACTTTATGACTTTACAACATCCCTTGGCTGGGAATACAATGATAAGATATGGCAGCCGTGGGTTGGTAGCTCAAGGCTACTGTGCACTCATCACATGTGGCTGAGCAGGCACACTCTGGACTCTGGTGATGACTTGGTGTTCCACTGGCCTGTGGAATCTCAGGGTAATTTAGTTTGGGGAGGGCATCGTGAGATCATCAAGTCCTCTCACCTGCCAAAGCAGGGCCAGCTTAAATGTTGAGTGTTGGTGAGAGCAGAGATTCCCCAGCTCTCCATGGAGTTCTTCTGGTCCTTAACCACCCTTTGGGGATCCAGCTCTGTCCCATTGCCGTGGTTCTTCTGCTGTGCAGCTCCTAGAAGAGCCTGTTTCTGCCTCCTCCATGTGCTCCTATCAGGTAGCTGAGGACAGCAGTGACATCCCCTTTAACCTTCCTGTCAGGCTGAACAAGCCCAAGGCTTGCAGCCTCTCCTTGGAGGTCATGTGCTCTAGCCCTGCATTCAGCCCTTTTAGACTTTTATAACATCCCATTCTCTCAGATGATCCCCAACTCCGTCTGTGGGAAACATTTCACTCTGCCCCTCATGCTCAAAGTTGTCTGGCATGGGAATGCTTGGGTTTCTCTGGTTTGAGGCTGTTGTAGCAGGAGGATGCTGAGAGCCAGAGGGGCACTGGTTTGGGCCCAAAGAAGGTAAAGGAGGATGAGCCAGTGCCTTCCCCAGCTTGGATCCACTTCACAGGACCCGTGTTTCCTGCCTGGTCAGCGTGTCTGGAGCTGGGGAAGGGCTGGGATCATATGGGAGGTAACGAGATGTTACTTCTCTTTTCAAGAGGCTTTTAGTGCTGCTGGGGGGGCTGAGGGCACAGATGGGGCTGGGAAGTGGCTTCTTGGCCACCTCTGATGGGCTCTGCCATGCAGCCACGCTGCAGGATGTGGGATGTGGTGAGATGTAACTTGGGGTGAGCCTGAGGTGCTGTTTGCAGCCTGACTGCACCCTGCCTTCCTCCTGCTCACCCCAAACTGCTCTTTTAACTGTCTTCCCCCCCAGACATGTATTATGTGGCATTCTAAAATCAGCTGCTCTTTTTGATGGAGGAGGCTGAGTTGCCTGCTCACATTGCTTTGATTTTGGAACACTGTGTTGTTCACATCCCTTTGCCTTTGGAACATTTTGATGTTCACATCACTTTGCTTTTGAAGCCCAGATTTATCCCAGCAGTGCTGCCCTCTTCCCCCTCCTCAGAAGCCAAGCAGTAGATGGACTGTAATCATGGCTGCAGCTGATGCACCCTTTGAAGATACTCTTCATCTTCTGTTTTGAGATGGAGAATAAAATCCAGCTGGTTACAAAGTGCCAACCCCCAGCCTGATGATCCTTTACTCAAATCAAGGACTAAAGCCTCTGGTTCGGTGTGGGGTTAGGGTTGCACTGTCTTTGCTGTCCCTTCTCTGTGAATTAAATGCATCACCTCTGATTTTCCAGGAGGGACCACTGGCACACAAAAGTCCCTGCAGAGTGTCCCCCTTCTGATTTCTGTCGTTGATGCCGTGCGGGGCTGGAGCAAGGGCCTGTCTCACCGTGTCCTCCTGCTTTCCAGGCTGTACCAAGCTGTCAAGCTGCTCTTCTCCATCGGGATTTTCTTCACCTACGCCGTGCAGTTCTACGTGCCAGCCGAGATCATCATCCCCCCCCTGGTGGCCCGGGTGTCCGAGCGCTGGGGCTGGCTGGTCAACCTGCTCCTCAGGGTGGCCCTGGTCTGTGTGACCTGTGAGTACACAGCAGCTTCTCTGGGTTTCTCTCTGAGGATGTGTCACCTCAGGAGTCACTGACCGTGAGGGATCAGGTGTTCCTGTCCCCACACACCCCAGCAGGGGACAAGTGACAGTGGCCCCTGAGCCATAACCAAAGCCCTGGTGTGCCACAGCTCTGTCCCTGTCCCTGCGTGGTGCCTGCAGCGAGGCTCTGGTGGAACCTCAGGTACAGGGGGATCTGATTTTGGCTGGGTTGGTTCCTGAAGGCCAAGCCCGTGCTGTTGTCAGCACAGCAGAGACGCTTGGCTGAGCTCCCCGGCGTCATCTGCTGGGATGGGGCTTTTCTCCACGGCTTGATGCTGCTGATGCACCAGAGCTGCAGCTTCAGGGGCCTGGCCCCACGTCCCAGCTGGCGTTGGTTTGGGTTTGGTTTGAGCGTGTGCTCAGGGCAGGGTGCTGCATTGACAGGGCTGCTGTTTGCAGCAGAGCACCAGGATAAACTGCCTGCAGCTCAGGACCTTTGCTGCTGTTCCCCGTGGTGGAGGGATGTTTTGTCTCTAGACTTGTGCAGATGACAGACAGTCAATCTCCCAACTCCTCCTTCAGTGCCAGGGGTGATTTTTGGCTCAGGGAGGCTCCAGCAGCCTGTGGGTGATGGCCAGGGAGGGCACAAATCCCTGCAGTAAGGAGCCCTGAGACATCCCTTCTCACTGAGGCTGCAGCTGCCACGCTCCTGGGTGTCTCTTGTTTCTAAGCAAAGCTTTCAAAGCAATAAACCAATTTATTTCTCTTGGTCACTTTGGTACTGAAGTCTGCTTGGCTTACAGAGGATTATCCCCAAACAGGGCCCTGGCAGGAGCCCAGAGCTGGTTGGAAGGAGAAGGCACCATCCTTCTGTGCTCCCCTGGCCCCCTGCAGGAGGAGGGGGAGCAGGAATACGCTGGAGCTCGCAGTGCTAAGTGCAGGCTGTCAGGAGGCTCCCAGAGGAATTTCCCTTGGCTGCAGCTTTCACCTCACAAATGTTCTCCCCCGGGCTGTGCCGTGGGTGCAGCTGCTGCTGGAGCAGCTCGAAACACATGCAAACCACAGGGATTGATTTGGGGCAGGGGGAGATGCCTTTTCCCTCCCGTCTCCTGCTTTTGTGGGGTTCCTGAGGCTTTGTGCTCCCCAGGTGTGGGGAGCAGGGCTGCTGGCTCTCGCCAGGGAATGCTGGCACCCACCCTTCTTCCAGCAGCTCCCATCCTGCTCAGCCCTGGAGCTCACGCTGGCGGCGCCCAGGGCAACAAAAACTTGGTGCTGTTTAGTCTTTTGTGCTTCATTAATGCAACAGCTTAATTGCTTGCTGGGGAGGAAAATACGGAAAAATAAGCAGCCATGTCTTCTGTCAGGGGGTGTGACAGTCCAGGGGCATCCCTGAGGTGGGGGTTTGGTTGCTGTCCTATGAGGAGGAGGGTCCTGACGGGGTGTCCCTTCCCTCTGCAGGTGTGCTGGCCATCCTCATCCCCCGCCTGGACCTCGTCATCTCCCTGGTGGGCTCCATCAGCAGCAGTGCCCTGGCCCTCATCTTCCCCCCGCTGCTGGAGATCGCCACCTACTACACCGAGGGCATCCACCCCGTGGTCATCGCCAAGGACGTGGCCATCAGCCTCTTTGGCTTCGTGGGCTTTGTGGTGGGGACCTACGAGGCGCTGGTGGAGCTGGCGGCGCCCACCACCACCGTCGTGAATGCCACCACTGCCATGGTGCAGTGACAGTCCCCACGGCACCCCCAGCACAGCGCAGGGGCCGGGCACTGCTCTCTGGGGAGTGGCTTCTCCTCTCCTCTCCTCTGGGGAAGCTGCTGGGTTTGGTCTGTGAGAGGATGGGGCTGCCCACCGTCGCAGCCATCCAGGCTGCAGCAGGGATGTGGGATCCAGGCTGGGGCAGTGCCATCCCTGGGGGCTCTTTGGGGCAGCTGGTACAGCGAAACAGCCCCTTGGCACCCCTGTAAATAGTCACTTTGAGAGGTGAGGGATGTTGATTTTATTTTATTTTATTCTATTTTATTTTATTTTTTAAAGTCTCAACCTTTCCATATTTCCCCTGCCCCTTCAGTCAGGGCAGGGAACAGGGACTGCTCTTTTATTGTGCCAGTTTAGTTTTTTTGTTTTTTATTTTTTTCCCTCAGCACTTTATTTTTACAGCAACAGACAAACCTCAGCTCAGGTCAGAGAGTGTGGAGCTGCCTCCTCAAATCGTGGGGAGGGTGGGCAGAGCCTGAGGTACTGAGCATCCCGGGGCAGTGGGATTCCCAGTCGTGGGCATTGGCTCCTGCTGTGCTCCAGCTCGTTTCCAGCTTCCTTGAGCAGGGCCTGGAGCTGGGCACAGGGCACAGCACCCCCCTGGCCTGGGAGGGTTTGCTGGCCCCTGGCCCAGGCTGCCAGTGGTGACACTTCTTTGTCCCCATCCAGTGCACAACCTGCTCTTGGCTTTCAGCAGCGTCAGAGCTCTGAGGTGTGCAGGGAGTGAACAGGCTCTGCCACCACGAAGGGCTGAGCTGGTCACCTCTGCCTGGGAGCCCTTTCCCTGTGCAGGACAGGTGTCCCTGGGGGTCACCACATAAACACATCCCTTTGTTTACAGGGCCCGAGCTGGCCCCGGCACGCTCCGTCTGCTGACACTGAATGTCAAATCACACTCAGAAACTCCACAGGATTTCTTTTTATTTCCCCGTTGTCTCCTGGTCCCACTCACTCTGCATCCTCTGCCCAGCTCCCTGTGCTCCTTGTGTCCCGGCTGGTGCATGCCTGGCAGAGATGATCCTTTCCAATGCTGCTGCTTTCCTCCCTCTGTGAGCCCCGAGTCCTCCCTGCAGAGTTTCTTTCCCTTTCTGCTGGATTTCTGTTTTTTTTAAGACAAGGGAGCGAATACATCCTTCCATGGGATGGGCTGAGCTCCTCCCTCCTACAGCAGCATCTCCCAAACACTGGCAGTGCCGTGGCTTCCTCTGGAGAGCCTTTGTCCCCCAGCCCACTGCCACCCTCTCCCTGAGTGAGGCTGCTGGTGGTGGTGGGAAAGGAGGGTGAGCACAGCACCCACGGGCTCTCCCCATCTTTGGTGGAGGATGAGCAGGGCTCGGGGTTATTTTTGGTGTTTGATCTGCCTCTAGAAGGCAGAGCAGTGTCCCTGCAGCCTGTCTCCTGTGGGGGGGGTTTGTCTTGTACCACGTTCCCTTTTCCTGGCTCCATTCTGGGTGCCCCATGGCGGGACATGGGCTCAGAGCCAGGTGTGGGGGCGTCTGTGCCACGTCCCTTCTCCTCCCCAGCCCCTCACCTGCTCACTGCTTCTCTGGGAGCTCAGCTCATCTCCTCCAAGGCTGTGATGCTTTAATTCAAACCCTTCTTCTGGAGGGCACCCTGGGGATAGAGAGGAAGCCCCCAGGTCTGGGAAGGGGCTCCAAGGCAGGACACAGGGGGCAGAAGTGCAATATTCATGTCCATCACCCTGTACCGACCCTGGCATGGCCCGTGGGGGTTGGGGTTGAGTCAAAAATGTCACTCTGGGCAGAGGAGGGAGTGTTGTGAGGAGCAGGGGGTGTTTGATGCTTCCCCCTGCCCCGCCAGTAGGACCCTGTAAGAAGGCTGGCCACATTTTGAGGGCATGTCCCCAGTGGCTTTGCTGGCAGGGCCATCCAAACTCACTTTAGAAACACAGTGAAGACCTGATTTCCAAGGAGACTGAGATACCACAGAAGCATTAAATAGTTTTTGCAGCTCTTCACTTCTCTCGGGGGGATCCGGGGTGTTTGAAGATGGGGCCAGAGGGGCTCTGCTGAGCTGGGAGGACATGACACGGCCCCGAGGGACGTGAAAACTTGACCCTGGTCAAGTCCCTGAGGCTGTGAGGGTTGTAAATACAGCACTGGTCATGTCCATGTCTCGTGCCTCTGGATATTGTCAGCGTGGGTGGCTGCCCAGTGGGAGAGCTGGTGCTACACCTGGATCGTGTCTCTTACTTTAATCAATAAATACCATCTATTTTTTACGTGTGAAGGCTTTTGGGGTGTGAGATGGGGGTTTCTCTTCCAAAAGGCATCCGGATGAGAGCAGGGCACCTGGAACCCAGCACCCAGCCAGGACCAGACCCTGTGCTGTGCCCCCCCCGCAGCAGCACACACAAGTCCCCCTTCTCCCGAGGGTTTCAAACAGAACTCTTTCAGCTTTGCTGCTCTGGAAAGTTACAGTATTTTTTTCTGTCCTCGTTTGTGCAAGTAGGTTGTGGGCAGAGCCTTGCAGGGCTGGGATCTTTCCTGCCCCAGGAAAGCCGTGCCTTGGTTTCTCAGCCGTGTCCTGTGACCCACCAGCCTGATTTATGCCAAAAATTGGGACTGCAGCTGAAAAAAGAGCCCAGCGTGAGGCCGGTGGGGGCCGCTGAGCTGCTGCTGATCCGCCCAAGAGATCAAAGGAGCAGAAGTCAGCCCACGCTGGGGGACTGTGCCAGCATTGCTGCAGCTGATCCTCGCCATGCTGAATAATTCATACCAGTGCAGTGTGTCATTAGAGGGCTGCTGGAGGAATCGGTGCTATAAAAAGTTCATCTTTTGAAGCTCTGGGAGAAGGTTTTTAAAAGTGGGAGGGTTTTGCAGACTGATGGGGAGTGTGGATCCGAGGTCGCTGGGACCCCAGGGCAGCTCCTGGTGCTTGGGGAGCTTGGCTGTGGGGACTTCCCATCTACAGCCATCCCTGCAAGGCTGTCCCCATCCCAGGAGGTGGCTCTCCCAGGTGACACTGAGCAGAGCATCAGCTCAGCTGCCTTTGCCCTCCTGGGCACTGTGACCGCTGGCCAAGGTGACCCTGGGGGGTTAAAAAAGCCTGAAGGAGCCCCAGGGAACTGCAAAGCTCCTGAGCCCACCTGAGCAGGAGGAAACTGAGCTGGAGACCTGCCCAAGTGCAGCCAGGTGCTCCCACTCCCGGCTTTAAAGTGAGATCAGCCCCAGCTGTGGTGGGAGCTCTGGCCTGTCCGGGGATGTTTGTCCTGCAGGTCAGGCAGGAGGAAGGTGCTCCTGCCGTTTGCCTCCCGGCTTCTCCACATGCTCATCCCCCTGGAGGAAGGAGGTAGGGTGTTATGCTCTCCCTGGGGTGTTTTGGGGACAGGTGTGAGTGCCAGGTTTGGGACATGGAGCTGTTGGGGCAGGATTAGTGTTGTGGGGTCAGCCTGGGGGTCTGGAGTGGTGTGCTGGGTGCCACAGTGGTGGGATTCTCTTCTCCTGCTGGTCCTGTTGGCCCCTGCCCAGAGGCAGCCCCAGTTCTGGTCCTGGCAGAGATGTCACTGTGCTCTGTCTGCGATCTGATGGCTGGTGGGGACCTTGGGAGGTCTCTCCTCCAACCTTCTCCAGCCTGAATTCTTGGAATTCCAACTAAAAAAGCCATTTGTACTCTCACATCTTCCCCAGGATCTCCCCTGTATTTCTCCACGTGACCCACTGATGTTTGAGCTTAGAAATGCTGTGTCCAAATTAAAGTGCAAGAATTGTGCTCTTTGGGTGATGTTGAGAGGGATTTACTGAGTAGAAGGAAAACCAACTGTAGCTAAAATACCCTGATCCAGGCAGGGGCTGACTTCTTGCTAAGCAGAGCTGGTGAAAAGAAAACTGTGAAAGTGCCTGAGAGCCTGGAGAGGTAAAACAGGTGGTGCTTGTTAGGGACAGGAATTAAGGCAGGGCTTGAATTTGGGTCCTTTCAACCCCTTTACTTCTCAGCTAAGAGTTACAGGAGGCTCATGGTTTCCTGGAGCAAGGCAATGTCCCATGGGTCTGTCTGCCCCGTCCCTCTGGCCCTCACAGGATCAAAGATTGTCTGAAAGCCTTTGGTGTCCAAAATAACCCCTTATTCCCTGGGCTGCCCTTGGCTGGAGATGGACAAGGATGCCCTATTTGCAAGGGAATCCCTGAGGTACCAGACAAAATCATCATGTGTCGTACAAAAATCCGCACTCTTTTAATACTTTCCAAAAATTCAACAGCAAAAAAAGTTACATCAACCAACCAAACAAACAAACAAAGGAAACCTCTCACGAAGAAGGCTAACATTTCCAAGCACGAGGACAGACAGGAAAACCCACAGTCAGTAGTCTCCAGGTGCTGGCCAGTCTTTCTGGGATGCACCAGCTGTGGCAGGACCAGGTCCTGCTGTGTTCAGTGTGGGACCACGACAGTCCTTGGGGCAGGGTCCCCCTTAGTTGTGTGAGCACAGAGTGACTGGGCAGACTGGTTGGAGTCTGTGGGTGGTTCCTGGTGTGACAATCCTTGTTGCTTGGTTTTCTACATAAACTTTTTCCCTCCCCACCTTGGCCTTCTGTTGGCTGAGTAAGGGATGTGCTGATGGGATCAGGTGCATTCCCTCATCTCTCTCCCAGTACCAGGGAGCAGATATGGAACAGAGTTTGCACCAGCTGATCCATTCCACTGGGCAAACTGTTGGCTTGATGCAAGCCCTTGGAGCCAGAGCTGGGAGCAGGGAGCCTCTGCCACCCCAGGCGGGGCATTCCCAGGCTGTGCATCGCTGTCCTTTCACACCTTCACCACGACTGCTGCCATTCCTGCAGTGCTTGCCCTCCTCCTCCTCTTCCTCCTCCCCATGGCCAGGGAGCCTGGGGTGGGAGGAGGTGGCATTGCTGTGGTCCTACATGTGGCTGGAGGAGATCTCCTTAGTACCTGGCATCCCAGGAGCATCCCCCATGTCCCAGCAGTGCCTGGAGCATTTCCCCTCCCTTCTGCAGCAGGAGCACCACGGAGGACAGCGAGGGGAAAGATCCAGCCAAATTACAACCCAGCCATGCAGGGGGGAGATGCTGCAAGCCGTGGGGGGCACAGCTCATCCCCCCTTCAGCAGCATGTGCCAGCCCCCTGCACACTGTTCTCTGTGAGATCTTCTCATCCCAAGAGCCGGTCCCCGCTAAAACATCACCTCCTCGCAGCTCCCGTAGTCGCTCTCCACCATGTCGGAGCCCTCGTAGTTGGGGGGTGGCAGGGGCTGCGCTCGGATGCTGGGCTGGTGGCCCAGCTCGCAGTCCGCGTAGGAGGGCTGTGCCACGCTCAGCCTCATGCTCACCCGCTTGTAGCCCGGCTCGGGCTGGAACGGGACACCCTCGCCCTGCACCAGCTGGGCCGGGTAGTAACTGATGGCCGTGTACTCGTTCTGGCACTGGGAAGCCCCCACGTCCACGGGGCCGAGCGGCAGCAAGTCCTCCAGGTTCTGGTTGCTGTAGCGGGGCGGGATGGGCGCTCGCTTGTTGCTCTGGTCCAGCGGGAAGGGGAAACCCCCGTAAAGAGCCACCGGCTCCGNGGTACCGGGGGGGCCAGTAGGTTGTTTCTGCGGGGTAGACTGAAATAAAAGAGAGTTGTGTTAGCTGTGGCTCGAGCTGGTGCTGCCCCTCTCTTGCCCTCCTGCTCTGAGCCTGCAGGGGATGGGACACACTGGGAAAGAGAGGGAGACGTGGGGAGCTAGAGTTGCTGCTCTGGGAATTGAGGGGACTTGAGGACACCACTGGCTAGAGAGATGCAGCTCTCTAGTGCCTGAAAGACACATTTCATCACACCATTTGGATGCTTGAAGGGATTGGAACAGAGCCCCTGACCCACTGCATCTCTCCCTTTGCCTGTAGTTACTCCTGTGAACTCTCTCCTAACTGTGCTTTGGTGATGAACTCCTGCTTGGAGCAATGTTGATGTTGTGAGCCATGCAAAGTGTTTCCCTGAGCATGTGACCCCTGATGCAAATGTCTCCACTAAGACTCACATTAACTGCCAGGATCTTAATTTCCTCCTCAGGATCTTAATTTCCTCCACCGTTTTTTCTCTTTTACAAGGTCTTTTGACTCAGGGTATGTGTTAATCCAGGCTATGCATTAACGGTTTCCCTGCTGTTTGCACAAGAGACTGGGCAGGTTAAAGCAGAAAACTGGGATGTACTGGTGAGCAGGGAGGAAAAAGCCAGTGAGGGCCCAGTAGCAGGTTGTGGCAGGATTGGCCCTCAAGCTTTGCTTGGCTTTAGCCAACACCACTCATCCCTCACGTTTGCAAACCTTACATCCGCCTCACAAGGATGTGTAAGAGCAAGACAAAGCCGTGGCTACTGACCCATCTCCTCCCTGGCCCACGTGCACTTGACGAAGGACTCATTGTCGGAGTTGGAGGGGGGCGCTGCCGGGGGCAGGTTGGGGGCCACACTGCACACGATGGTGCCCCGGTGCTTCGGGGCGTTGGCCGAGTTGAAGGTGACGAACTCGGGGGTGCCGGTGGCTTTGCGCTGCTCCGGCGTGGCCCGGTCCAGGTTGTTGTGGGCGGCGTCGCTGAGGATGTTGAGCTCGATGGGTGGCACGGCCTGGGTGCCCACGCCCACGCTCTTGGAGAACTCGCTCTTGGAGAGCAGGTCGGGGTCCTCCCGCGCCACCGGTTTGTGTGCCTTGGCCCGATGTCGGTAACACTTGCGGACGAACACAAAGGCCATGACCAGCACGGCCACGGCCACCACGCCCGCCACGATCGCCCCGATCTCCTCGGGCCCCACCGCCCACTGCGTGGGCACGATGGCGGGGGTGATGATGGGCTGGGTGCAGTAGTCCCCTTGGTAATCCGAGGGGCAGATGCAGTGCACGGAGCCCTGCCGGCTGACGCAGCGCCCGGAGTTGCGGCACGGGTTGTCCTGGCACTCCTCGGCCAGCTTCTCACACCTGCCGGGAGGAAAGGAGGGAGACAACCACAGTCAGCCCGGGGAACCCCTGAAACTGTGTCACCCTGCTCAGGGCTCTGACTTACACCAGCCAAGGATGCTCCATCCCCATCTGCTCTCCCTGCCCTGCTGGATTCCTGCTGCCTGCTTCTCTTGGCAGAGGGATGTGATCTTTTAGTATAAAATGGTGCTTTTCAGGAGACCATGGACAGACCACCCAAACAGGATGGTCCTATTTTTCAGTTGTATGCAGTAAATTAAAGTGGGAGCCTTCCTGCCTCAGAGGAGTGTTTGGAGTTCTGGGGCTACCACAGCAGAGAGAAGTGCTCCCGTGCTGTTAAATTAGGGAGCCTGTGATCAGTCTGGGGTGTGTTAACCTCTTGTGATGTCTCCTACGGCCTCCAGGCGCTGTGGGGTCTCAGGAAGGTTTGTGTGTGTCTGCAGGTTACAGTGAACATTCGGGGAACAAGTACCCTGAGCAGTGGTGAATGGAGAGGCTTTTTCATGTTTTATGGAGCATCTGCAGAACTGAGATAGCATTTATGATCCTCTGTCCTGCTCTACCCCACACAACCTAAACTTGCACCTTTACTGGCTTTCCTTCTTTCCTTTTTCCCCCCCTCATTACTGAACAAGCTCNTTAATCCAGGCTATGCATTAACGGTTTCCCTGCTGTTTGCACAAGAGACTGGGCAGGTTAAAGCAGAAAACTGGGATGTACTGGTGAGCAGGGAGGAAAAAGCCAGTGAGGGCCCAGTAGCAGGTTGTGGCAGGATTGGCCCTCAAGCTTTGCTTGGCTTTAGCCAACACCACTCATCCCTCACGTTTGCAAACCTTACATCCGCCTCACAAGGATGTGTAAGAGCAAGACAAAGCCGTGGCTACTGACCCATCTCCTCCCTGGCCCACGTGCACTTGACGAAGGACTCATTGTCGGAGTTGGAGGGGGGCGCTGCCGGGGGCAGGTTGGGGGCCACACTGCACACGATGGTGCCCCGGTGCTTCGGGGCGTTGGCCGAGTTGAAGGTGACGAACTCGGGGGTGCCGGTGGCTTTGCGCTGCTCCGGCGTGGCCCGGTCCAGGTTGTTGTGGGCGGCGTCGCTGAGGATGTTGAGCTCGATGGGTGGCACGGCCTGGGTGCCCACGCCCACGCTCTTGGAGAACTCGCTCTTGGAGAGCAGGTCGGGGTCCTCCCGCGCCACCGGTTTGTGTGCCTTGGCCCGATGTCGGTAACACTTGCGGACGAACACAAAGGCCATGACCAGCACGGCCACGGCCACCACGCCCGCCACGATCGCCCCGATCTCCTCGGGCCCCACCGCCCACTGCGTGGGCACGATGGCGGGGGTGATGATGGGCTGGGTGCAGTAGTCCCCTTGGTAATCCGAGGGGCAGATGCAGTGCACGGAGCCCTGCCGGCTGACGCAGCGCCCGGAGTTGCGGCACGGGTTGTCCTGGCACTCCTCGGCCAGCTTCTCACACCTGCCGGGAGGAAAGGAGGGAGACAACCACAGTCAGCCCGGGGAACCCCTGAAACTGTGTCACCCTGCTCAGGGCTCTGACTTACACCAGCCAAGGATGCTCCATCCCCATCTGCTCTCCCTGCCCTGCTGGATTCCTGCTGCCTGCTTCTCTTGGCAGAGGGATGTGATCTTTTAGTATAAAATGGTGCTTTTCAGGAGACCATGGACAGACCACCCAAACAGGATGGTCCTATTTTTCAGTTGTATGCAGTAAATTAAAGTGGGAGCCTTCCTGCCTCAGAGGAGTGTTTGGAGTTCTGGGGCTACCACAGCAGAGAGAAGTGCTCCCGTGCTGTTAAATTAGGGAGCCTGTGATCAGTCTGGGGTGTGTTAACCTCTTGTGATGTCTCCTACGGCCTCCAGGCGCTGTGGGGTCTCAGGAAGGTTTGTGTGTGTCTGCAGGTTACAGTGAACATTCGGGGAACAAGTACCCTGAGCAGTGGTGAATGGAGAGGCTTTTTCATGTTTTATGGAGCATCTGCAGAACTGAGATAGCATTTATGATCCTCTGTCCTGCTCTACCCCACACAACCTAAACTTGCACCTTTACTGGCTTTCCTTCTTTCCCCCCCTCATTACTGAACAAGCTCTGTGAGGTCTGGGCTCTTGTGGTCGGTGCTGTAGGATGTGTGAGCTGGCGTGTCACCACACAGGCTCCTGCAGGACGGCCGGTGATTTCAGGTCTTACACTGCCACCTAATGCTCAGCTACAGGCTCTTACCGCAAGAGCTGCACAGAGAATTCCTGCCTCCTGGCTTTGCCTTGATCCGCGGGACCAGCGTTCCAGATCCTGGCCAAGGATGCAGTGCCTGCAGCTTGCCCAGGTCCCCCCAGCCCAGCTGCGCTCCCCCCAGGGTCTCTCCCCCAGCAAACGAGCAGCTCTGAACCAGCCCCACAGCACCTGCAGGCATCAAAGCATCCACGAGGTTTGTTTTGTTTTCCCCCTGTGCTCAGAGGAGACGGGCACAGAGGGGCAGAGCTGTCTGTGTCCTGCTCCATTCAGCTCTCACCTCGCTGCTGCAGTGCTCGGGGATCTGCAATTTTGCAATTACTAATCCCAGAGTGTCTGGACCCGGTGAGCTCCAGAAAAGTGCAGCGCTCCTCTGTAGAGACCATGTTTTCGGCTCAGCATGGGCTCACCCGACCCGAATACAGCCCTTACCTCTCGCCCAGGTACCAGTCCGGGCAGTGGCAGGAGTAGCCGGTGGCAGAGAGGGTGCAGGTCCCCCCGTGCAGGCAGGGCTTGGCCTCGCAGGGACTGTCCCCAAGCTCACAGCGCTCCCCGGAGAACAGCCCCGGGCAGATGCAGGTGTAACCTGGAGAGGGGGAGAGCGAACAGACCCACGTGGAAGAGCTGGCGGGAGCAGAGCCACAGGGCTCAACAGAGCCACCCAAGCCAAGGTACGACACTGCCCCGGGTGCTGTGGGGGCACCCAGGCCATACTCTGGTTGCTGGAGGCTGGGGGGCCACTCTGAGGTGATGTTTTGGCACTAGGGAGCTCTTTAGGCAACAAGTCAAGCCTGTCCTCTTCTGCCACAGACCTCTCCTGACAGGGATGAAGTCAGGGCACAGCTTTTACTGCATGGAGAAACTGAGGGACAAATTCAGGATAAAGGAAAGGGAACCTGGCTGGCTGATTCAGTTTCTGAGTGTTAAATGCAATCCTCTGTAATTTATTGTTCTCAGGAGTCTTCGGTGCTGCGAGTTCTCGTGGTATGAAGTGCCTGCCCCAACATGTCAGGTTTCTCTTGCTTACAGAAGGAGTCTCCTCGCAGGCAGAGAGAAACCCTGCACAGCTCAGGGCTCGGAGGGGCTGCTGCTGCTTGTGTTTTTGGGTGCTGTTTTTGTGTTTTTGGGTGCTGCTTGTGGTTTTGGGTGCTGTTTCTGTTTGTGTTTTTGGGTGCTGTTTAGTGCATCCCCTGGTATAGGAATGTGCCCGGCTGTGCTCAGCTCTTGCCAGTCACTTGGCTGCTGGTGCCATGTGGGAAATTCAGATTTCCCACCCTGCAGCACCCTTGAAAAGCCTCTGCTGCTCATCCACAAGCTGAGGAACCCTCCTTTAGAGCACGGGGTGAGCAAACACAGACCTGTTCCCACACGTGTGTTCATGGCTGTACAACAAGGACACGCTGCCACTCGTGCAGCAGGTGCTGGACAGAGCCCACAGGGCTGTGAGTGCCCAAACACACGTGTTCTGGTCGTGGGGGCTCACATATGTTTGTACCGGTGGCGCTGAGCGCTGTGGTTGGTGTGGTGGCTGCTCTGGCATGGCACAGACGTGTTCCCACACGGCCACGTGGCCTCCCTGGGCTTGCCTGCACAGGTGTGGCTTTGCCTGGGCACGTAATCCCACGCCTGAGATCCCTGGGCAGAGCTTTGCATGAACTGTGCTGCCTGCCCTGGGCTCCAGGGCTGAGCCCACAGCACTCAGGGAAGCCAGGCATCCAGGATAAACTCCCCAAATAAATGTCTGTTAAGCAACCCCTTCCCTGCAGCAATGTCCTGCCTGGGACCACGTCCCACAGGCTCTTTTCTGGGCAGCTGAACCATTTGCAGGAGAAGCTGATCACCTTGGGAGGAAACCAGGGGAAGGGCACTGGATGATGCCAGGGAGGCAGTGGTGCCATTTAAGAGTTAGATTTGATGATCCTTGTGCGTCCCTTCCAACTCAGAATATTCTGTGATCCTGTGTGATCATCAGCTTATTAGTGAAGGAATGATTTTCCTCCTCCCCCTCCCTGTGTATTGCCTCTGCAATAAAAGCAGGGGATGCCTTAACTTAAAGCAGAGCTGTGTTTTCCCCTTGCAGGCTTTGAGCCCGAGGGGTGAGGGGTGAGTGCCAGCCAGACTAACTGTTCAGCACCAGATACACCCGGCGTCAAACAAGTTCACCCGAACCAGGCAGCTGCTGAGTCGACAGGGCTGGGAATCTTGTTCGCAGAGGCTGCAGGCAGGGCAGCAGAAGGTGTGCTGCCTCCTCTGTCCTCACTTGCTCGCTGGGCACAGGGTGTGGGCTTTGGCAACGGCCCCAAGGAGCACAGAGCTGCAGGAGGAGCTTCTGCCCCACGCAGCAGCCTGGGAAGCACCCCCTGCCCCTCGGGAGGGCCAAGGGGCAGGCAGTCCCTCTCTTGCCTCGTGGAGTGTTAGAGGGTGCAGCCCCGCTGTGCTGGAAGCTGGAACACGGTGCAGGGCAGTGACACAAGGGTGGACAGCACTGGGAGCAGTTCCCACTAGTCCCCGTGATAGTGCTGGCTGTGAGGAGCCCCTCTGATGGGAGGCACAGGGCAGCAGTGAGAGTAAGGCAGGCTGCAGACACTCAGCAGAGGTTTAATCCAAGCTCTGCAGCCTGTGTTAGCCTGGGACTCTCCGATCAGAGTTTACGGTTTTCCCACATCCCTTTGCATAGCCCTGGGGAGTCACTCACTGCAGTGGGAAGAGACCAAGATCTCGGCTTGTTTCTGTCCAGATACCATCACTGCCTGATCCCAGCCTTGTTAACAGCTCCTTAAGCAAAGAGGATGCAGAGGGGTGGGTGGAATGACTATTTGCATGTGAGTTTCTGGCACCGCTGCTCTCTCCTGTGTCATGCACCCTCCCTAGGAACACCTTCCTGCCCTCCAGGCCAGGGCCACTGGTGAGAGCCAGGAGGATGAGCTCATACCCCGCAGCTGCTGCACTGAGTCAGGTATCACTTGAGGACCTCTGGTTCTCCTCTGGAGTAGCCCTTCCACAGGGGAGGAATAAAATTTTTGCCTCCTTCCCTCCCCTCCTTGCTTACAGCTCTCCCATTGCTGCGTGCGGGACGCTCACGTACCTCCTCCATGGATTTCGGAGCACATCCCGTTGTTGAGGCACGGATTGCTGCTGCAGGCACCCGTCGGGGAGCAACACTGCTTTACCCCCACCTCCTCCACGACTTCCTTGGATTGCCCTTTCCCAGGGAGGAGAACCACTTCTCTGCCATTGACGGCAACCACGTCCAGGCAGCCCCTGAACCCCCGTGTGACCCTCTGCGACTGCAGCGGCTGCCGGAGGCCCCCAAAAATCAGGTCTCGTCTGCCCTGGGACACACCACAGGTGCCTGGTGGCAGCTGCAGAGAGGCATTCCCCAGCCCGTCGATGAGCAGGCGCACAGACGTGTTCTTCACCTCCAGGAACACTGAGTGCCACTCGCCGTCGCTCACGAAGCGTGAGGAGGAGAGGTTCCCAGCAGAGCTCCCCCGGCAGCTGTACCCAAGGTGAGGCACTCCATTTATCACCTGAAAGACAATATCCCAGAAGTCATGGGCAGCTGGGATACAGGTAGCTGCTCTTAGGGAGGGTTTCAACAGTTCTGCTGCTTGTTCTCCTCTCTCCCTTCCTTAACATTGAGAGTCAAGGGAACTCCCAAATTTCTGGCTCCAAGCTAAACAAATGTGAGCCCTTTCCTCTGTATTAACCTGTGCTTGGATCAATTAAAGCCTGTTTAAGTGACTGCAGCCTCCTTGATTTTGCAAAACACCTTCATCTCTGGCACGCTTTCACCCGTGGTTTTTCCTGGCCCCCTTGAGCAGTGTGCAGGGAGAGAAGCTCATCTTTCCACTTGAGACAGAGAAGAGCTGTGCAATCATACTGCTACATCTGCTTGCCCCTTCTCCCACCTTCCTGAGCCTAATCAGAGCTCTGGCATTCAGACTGTCCATGGGTGAGGGTGTTTAAAGGACCTTGTCGAGGAGGAACACAGGCACCTTTCCCTGGAAGAGGAGAGGAGTTGGGAGCGAGAGACAGGAATTGCTATTTCACTGATATTGGAACCGCCAAACTGGCTCTCGCTTGGTCCTCCCAAATCTTACATTTCATCTAGACAAATGACCAAGGTTATACTTATCATTGCATCTTTTTTTCTGATTATCTTCCCTCAAAGAGTAATGGGGGGTTTTTTTACCTCTGGAAAGAAATGCATTGCAATCCTCACCTCCAAAGTGGTGTGGTCACTCCCGTTGGCAGAGAACACGACTGCGTGATGCTGGTGGGTCTTCAGGCGAAAGTGCATGTGCCAGGAGCCAGCCTGGGAGTGCTGGTACCAAATGTAGCTGTGCCCCCCAAACCTCACAGCCGTTCCTGTATGGAAAATGAAGGACAGGTCTCAGCTTTGTAGCTCTGGGAGACCATGGACTGTAAGGAAACCTTGCCTTTTTTCCCAGCCTGACCCATAACTGTCAAGGAACAGCTCCACACATCTCAACCCACGGGTCTCCCACAGCTCCCAGTGGGAGCTTCCAGTGTTTCTCCTACATACTCAGTTGTGAAGCAACCCTGAAATATCAATATAGAACCTTCAAGGTGCTCTCCGCAAGGTCTACAACACCCTTGAACGTTCTCCTCCTTTGTATTATTCCATGGTATCCATTCCTGCCCAAGTGATGCTAACTTCTCTCCCTGCTCCATTTATTTGTTGAAGCAGTCTAGAGTAAAAAAAAAAAAGCTTTATTTGGCTTTCTTCAAATTTATCAGTTAGTCTGTGCTTTGCTGGGTCTGGGACCAACACAGGAGCTCAGGGATCGAAATTCTGATCACTGAGCTTCATGACCTGCCAGGTATGTGTGACTTTTCTCAGTGAGAGATGTTGCTGCCTTTAACTGCTACAGGAAATTAATTTAAAGAAAAAAAAAAAAGTCTGTGTGAAACTTTCAAGCTCTAAGAGTTCAGCTTTAGGTTTGAAATTTCAGGCAGAGTTGTTGGTCACTGGGCAACCTAATTTTATGGACAAATCCAGGT
Organism: Pitta sordida; assembly: GCA_013390025.1. Lineage (NCBI taxonomy): Eukaryota > Metazoa > Chordata > Aves > Passeriformes > Pittidae > Pitta > Pitta sordida. The sequence continues at coordinate 1,067,171 of WEKX01005975.1, forward strand.
GTTCTGTAGCGCAGTGAAGGAAACCTGCCCAGGTTTACAGGGAGGGAGTGCTCACCATTGCAAGAACAGATCTGCTCCAGGCTGTGCCGGGGGGTGAGGACGCTGAGCCGGGCCGTGCTGTAGGTGGACATCATGCCTGGATCCAGCTGAATGGTTTCCCTGCACACACGGTGGGCACAGTCTGACCCGTGACACGGCACGTGGATCGCCTTCTTCATCCGGAGGCCGACAAGCTGGTCCATCTCCCCCGCTGACACCGTGAGCTTATCCGCCAGGACCCGGGGCTCGTACAAGGAGCCGTGTGGCTCTCCAACAGCCAGGAGCAGGTCCACGCCGTCCGAGGCGGCGGCAGGCTGCAAGCTGGCCATGTGGATGTTCTGCCGCCGCGTGACGAGGGCGTTTCCCAAAAACCTCTGCAGGTTGCGCCAGTGGTCCCCCACAAACTCCTCGGGGGAGAGGTGTCGGAAGTGCAGCACCACCGCCTTGTCCAGGGCCTCCTGCGTGAAGCACCACACGTGCACGTTGACGCTGGTGGTGGCCGTGAACGTCCCGTCGCTGACCGACACGTTCAGAAGGTAGTGGCCGTGGGGGAGCTTGTCCCCAGCGATGATCTTCCCATCGGCGGCCCCCACAGAGAAGAGCCCTTCCTTGGGCACTTGTGCCACCAAAGTGTAGGCCAGGGTGTCATGGGGGTCCCGGTCCGTGGCGTGGATCTTGCCCAGGACGCCCCCCCGGAAGGTTTCCTCGTTGGTGGTGATGAATATTTCCAGGGGAAGGGCTGAGGGGGCGTATTGGCTCTGCTCAGTCACCTGGATATTTATAAAGGCCGAGGAGGACAGGGGAGGGATGCCGCTGTCGGAGACCTGGTGAGGAAAACAGAAGGATCTGTGGTGGCCACGTGCCCATGTCCCACCTCTGACAGTGCCTGTCTCGCATGAGTCAAGGAACCTCAACATGGAAAAATGCGAATAATTAGATTACAGGATAAATTCCTCCCTAATGCTAAGCAGTTAGAGGTTGAGGTTTGTAATATGATAGCACTTGGCTTTTGGAACAGCTGCCATTACTGAAGAAGTATGTACTTTCCAGGTTATTATCCTTTTGTTTGTCATGGACTGTTCTTACTGATAACGCTGGAAAATAATTTATTCATTCTGCAACAATAGAAATCCTTTCTTGAAGAGGAACTTAAACCACTTCTTAAATGACACGGATAATTACAGAAAGCTTGCAGGACCAGATCCAGGTCTTGCTTTAAACTGGAATTCACTGGAATGATTATGGGAAAAGAAACTGCTGACAGAGTGTTTTTTGCGATCATATTATCTGATTTTATCAACACAGAAGCTGGCCCCCTTCTTCTTGTGGGCAGACTGTGTGGGGAAAACGAGCTCTGGAGTTGGCTCCAAGCTGCACAATTTGTGCCTGGATTGGATTTCTTCAAAGCCAGAGATGTTTTCATTAAGCAGGGCCATCTTAATCACATTTTGTTGCTATTTAACCTGGCTGGGAAATTCAGACACCAGGACAGTAACACAGGCCCTACCTGGACTTGCAGCAGGTACTGTTCTTTGATTCTTCTGTTCAGGACAGAGGACGTCACCAGCAGACCATTCTGGGTGACATCAAAGGCTTTCCCATCATTGCCCTGGGTGATCTGGAATGAGTAGGGTGGTCCATTCTCTGGGGAGTCCCTGTCACTCATAATCAGCTCCAGGACACTGGTACCCACGGGAGCATTCTCCTGAAACGGGGAAAGATGCTATTGGAAAAAGGTAAACAAAGAGAAAAGGGCCTGGGGGAAACTACAGTGCCTCAGGAGCTGCTGGATCAGGAACAGGGAAACAAATCCCACCTGTTCATCCCTCTAGAACACAAAGCAGCTTCACCACCATCTCGGCCCTCTGCTCCAAGAGCAGCCCGTGAATGATCCTCTCAACCCCACGAGAGGGGTGGGGAGAGCAAAGTGTCTCCTGGCTTACCTGCACCACCACGCTGTAGTTGAGCTGGAAGAACCGAGGAGGGTTGTCATTGACATCAGACACGTGGACGTGCACAGGGACGTCACTGGACTGAGCAGGGTGCCCGTTGTCCGTGGCTCGAACCGTCAGGGAATAACTGGGGATCTGGAGGATTGGTAGTGCAGGATTACTGGGAGAAATGGCACAGTGGTGGCTTTTTCACCCTGGAGTTTTACTCTGCTGCAGTTTGTTGAAGCACTTGAGGCCATATATTGCACCATAACCACAGCTTTGCCCTGGGCTAAGGCTCTCCATCCATAAACCTCACCCAAAGCTCACTGATAAACAAAATCAGCCTCACAACAACTTCAGAGAAGAGAAACGACTTCAAATATGAAACAACAGCCAAATATGGATGAGACTGAGCTGGGCAAACATCTGTCAATAATGGTTTAAGCTGCTACCATTTTATGAACGAGAGACTGCCCAGGTGACTTTCCCCCACACCCATTTTCTATAATACTTCAATGCAGAGAAGCAGAACACAACTGTGCTGGTTCCCAGTTTGGGGCTGACTCTCACCCAGCCAGCTTGAGGTGCTACTGGAGCAGCCAAAAATTCAGGGTGGGGAAGGTGTCCTTGCCCACAGCAAGGGGGTTGAAACTAGATCACCTTTAAAGACCCTTCCAACCCCAACCATTCTGTGACTCTGCATTGCCTTTCATAAAGCCCAGCCTCCCTATCACAGTATCTTTGAGTCCAGGAATTGAATGAATGAAAGATTTGTCTTCTACTTACAGTGTTACGAATAAATCATTCAGAAAACAGGAGGTAGCTGAGTATATTGTGCTCCCTCAGTCTTCTGCGGAGCCTTTTTCAGCCTTCCCTCCTGTTCTGTCTTGAACTCACCTCCTCCCTGTCCAGGTGCTTGGCGATGCTGATCTGCCCACTTTTGGGCTGAATGGCAAAGTGTCCCAGTGGGTTCCCTTCCACGATGGAATACGTGATCTGATTGTTCATTGCTCCATCCAAGTCATCAGCTGACACCTGTTTGGAGAGGGAAAAAAACCCCAAACAACCAGCTGGGACCTCTCAGCCAAAAAGGCTGTGCCATGGAGGAGCAGGGGCAGCACCTCCTTGTCATTTAAGGAGGGTTGAGCGTCTCAAATGAGGAGGGGGAAAGGAAAGTGACATCCAATAGTTTTTTTCAGGAGAAAACTCATCCACAGCAATGGCTTTCTCCTTGTCCCTTTCCTGAATTTGCCACCCTTGTGATGGTAACAGGCTGGACACGGAACTCCACCTGGAATTACCTTGGGCTCTGCTATTCTGCCCAAAGAAGCCCCAAGGGTATTTGCCTTCTTCAGGCATTTCATCTGCCTTGGCAGGTCCTCAAACCCCCTGAACCCCTCCTTAGCTTTCACTTAGAGACGTCTTACAAGGCAAAGTGTTCCACACACCTGGGCAGCGTCAGGAATTCTGGCAACCATCCTTTTAAAAGCCACGCTTTGATCTGAGGTGCTTCATGTCACAAACCCACCGAGGCAGCTGTGCCCAATGAAAACCAAAGTGCCAAAGAGGAGAAAATAGTAAAGACAGCTGGCCTGGTGTGTGCCCATACCGTGAGGATGACTTCTCCAACTGCAGCGTCCTCCCGGATATCGGTGAAATAAGGATCCTGGACGAACTCTGGCGCATGGTCGTTGATGTCGGTGATGTTGATCACCACCATGGTCACATCACTGAGAGAGGCTGAGCCCTTCCTCGTGCCCTCAATGGACAGGTAATACTCATGACTCGCTTCAAAGTCCAGGCTCCCGTTTATGTACAAAGCACCTGCATTGTTGGAGGGATAGGAAAGCACAGAAGATGCTCTGAGTGAACAGCATGTGAAGTCTCTTGGAATTCTGTAGCTCTACCAGGGCAACTGCCAAACTTCCAGCTGAAAAGGTGGTGTTGACCCTCTCTGGTTAAATCAGGATACTGAAGGTCATGGCATCTCATAAAACAAGCTACAGTTCTGTCATAACCTGCCTCAGTCTGGCATCAAATGTTTGAAGAGGTGAAATAAACTTCCATTTTTAATGGTGGCCAGGATTCTTGGTTTGAGATCTGGGACAAAACAGGATGAGAGTCCACAGGGCTCTTTGAAAACTGTGACTAAAGCAGTAGTAAAAGTGCTTTAGTGTGATGGGCAGGATGTAAAGAGGTGAGATGCAGAGTTGTACAGGAGCTAAAGGTGTGCAGCAAGATGTGATTTGTAACATAGAAAGAAGGAAGATGCTGTTAATCTCAAAAAATGAGTGATGAACATACTGAACGTATGGACTGAGGACACAAAGGAAAAAAAGAAGTGCAAGGTAGCAGAATGTGCCTGGGTTCCATCCTGAAACTCTCACAAATTCATTCCCTGGAAATGACACTGTTCTGTGGATTTTAAGCTGTACAAACTCATAAGAAGACTGGTGGGTGTGGAAAAATGAGCAGGAGTCTTGGGGACAGAGAAGCTGAGGCTGATGCCATGGATGAGGATGTTATGGATGAGGGCAGAAGGCCATTGATGACACAGCCAAGGGCCTGTTTCAGGGAGTTGACATTGGCCTTCTGATAACAGCCCTTATCAGATCTGTGCAAACAGGGCAGTGCTTTATTTGGCTGGTAAACCTGAATCAACACCTGCTCATGGCATGAGTGCTATTATCCATCTTCTTGAGTGCTACCTAATAAAGCTGCCTGTTACCCTGGGCTGCGGGTTCCTCGTGGGATCAGGATGGAGAGACTTTTTTAAATGAAACCTCTTTCTCTTGCATTTTGAAGCGGAAAAATTTCTCCATCCTGTTCTCCATGTATCCCTCACTCACACGGACCCGTCTTGGGTCTCAGACATGTAACAAGAACCTTCTACTAATTTCAGTAAAATCTGTATTACTCCTTAGATGACTTAGCAGGCAAAATTTAAAGTAGAAAAGAAGACTGTAGTCCCTACCCTTGTGCTGGCTGAAGACAGAGGGGAGCAGAAGTGGAAGGCAAATGGGAAAAAAAACTAGAGAAGACACACACGAAGACCATTTTACCTGTGTTTGAGTTGAGCTGAAATTTCCCGTGGTCGTTGCCGTTCACGATTTCGTACTTGATCTCCGTGTTTTCCGCGTTGTCCCTTGTCAGGGCTGACAAGTTGAGGACCTCTGTACCCACAGCCACGTCTTCTTTTACCATGGCCACGTACTCAGGGGCCAGGAAAACTGGCAGGTACTCATTGAGATCCACAACAGAGACCGTGACGGTGCCGAGAGCGGAGAGGGGCTGCGGGGAGCCCCGGTCAGTCGCGCACACCGTCAGCTCAAACGCCGAGTGCTGGGAATCCTTCAGGGGCTTTTCCAGGCGGATCACCCCCGTGGTCTCCTCAATGGAAAAGTACCCATTGGCAGAGTCAGACAGAGAATAGACCACCTCAGCGTTGAGACCTGGAAGGGTAAGGGGCAATAATTCATGGGTAGGAATGCTGCTGGGTTTATTTATTTATAATTAGGACTATATGTTCTTAATGACCTTTAATTCCCACGGAAAATGTGGGCTGTACAAATGTTAGTCCTCCTGTCCATCTGTAGGTTCAGACCCCTTGACACCCTCACCATTATCCATCAGTATCACCTGTCTGTATTTACTGGTGCTTCCCACTTTTAACTTCCTTGTTTTCCAATGTAATTTTCCTTCATATCTGCTCCCAAAGAAGGTGAATATGATCTTGACTCTCTGTCATCATAAATTCAGTCACTGCTGGAGAGGTTTATGGAAAGCTGCTTTCTGAGGAGCCTTACCTATGCTTTGATAATCTTTGTCTCTTCAGAAGCACCTCTCGATCCATATAAGCATCTACCCCACCCTGATCTAAACTCTTTTTTTCCTCATTGCACTCATGTTCAGTCTCCACTTTGATAGTGTCTGTCCAGTTTGGATTCTAGACCAACCATGTCACAGTTTGTGCTGTGCACCACAATTACTCACTGAGCATGTTCTCAAAGTCCACCTCTGCATGTTTCTACAGCTACTGCACTTCTGACAGGGTCACAAAAACGCTGATGCCAGCCTGCTAGTCAAGAACACGCCAGCGATGAGATGCCGGCACATCTCCGGCCAAGATTCCATCATCTTTGCCCATTGCTGTAGCCCTTCCCTAGGTTTCAAAGGTTTCTGCTCAGGATGAAAGATGAACTCTACCAACAAGTAAATCCCATTCTGACTCACCTTCGTCAAGGTCCCTGGCAGCAACCACGGCAATGGGTGTCTTTGTTGTGGTGTTATCAAAAACAGCCACGGCGCAGTGACTGGGGAAGAATTTTGGAGCGTTGTCGTTGGTGTCCTCGACAATCAGTGTCACATCAGCCTGGCAGGAGCGGCCTCCGCCATCAGTTGCTTTTGCAACGAGGTGGTAAGTAGGTTTCTGCTCGCGGTCCAGAGGTGCAGATGTGGTCAGTTCTCCTGTGGGAAAGAACAGAAGGTGGTCTCGTCTCCAGCAATTGCAGCCGCAGCCTGCGAGACCTCGGGGAGGTTCAGCTGCCTTCCTGGATGAACCGTGGGAGACAGACCAGGTTTGGACACTGTTCAGCTAATAGTGGTGGTGTGTCCACACCACATTGCTCAGGGCTGTTCCTGGATCACTGCCAGCCTGGCGAGGCTTGGCGTGGGGAGTCCTGTGAGCTCGGCTGAGCTTCGTGCAAGGGATGTCATCACAGGACAGAAGTGCTCATAAATTAAGTGTATTTCTAAACACCTTTATAAACCCGACTGCACTGAGCTTTCTGCATTGCAGAGAACTCCAAGTAATCTCTAGAATGATCACCAAGCCTGTTTGGGTAAATACATTGCCCAAGACCCAATAACAGTTTTTTAGCATTTAGAACTTGTGTATTTGGCTCAAGACAAATACCTGCTACCTTCTGCCCTTGATTATAACAACACTAATGCCAACATCTGTAAAGAGAGCTAGCAGGAAGATGGAGAACTCATTCTCCTCTACACTGTGTTGCAAAAAACCTGTTTGCCATTCCCTCGTAGCTTGGGAGAGCTGGAACCAAGAGCCCTTTTGTTTGCTCAAGAGGAGCAAAGTCTTGAGCCAATGCTGGAGCTTGAATTTTTGAGGAGTGGGTGAGGAAGAGGACAAAAGCTTCCCGTGTCCCCGCTCTCACCTGTGTGTGGTCCCAGGCGGAACTCCTCTGCGCCAGGGCCGTGGAGGCTGTACGTTATCTGGGCATTGCTGCCGACGTCAGGGTCGGTTGCTGATACTTTCAAAATGAAATGACCTGGCCCAGCATCTTCAGAGACTCTCCCAGTGTAGAACATCTGACAAGGACAGAAGGTGTCACTGGCATCTGAGCAATCTCTGAAGTTCGTTCATCCCAGACTAAGAGAAGCTTCCCAGAACAGGACAAACCCTTATAAACCCCCCTCCCCTGTGGTTTATAGGGGAACACAATGTGCCTCCCATTGACAGCTGCCGGGGTGTGGACTGGGACCAGTGAGCTCATTCCACACAAACCTTTGAATCTCCTTTGGGAAGCAACGACCTCTGTTCTTTCTCACCATGGCTAATGTCCACAGCAGCCATCAGCCCTCTACAACAACAAACCTCCTGATGGGAATCGCTCAGCACAGCAGGATATAAAACTTGGTAATTTACATGCTCCTACCCAGGAGGCTTCCTGGCATTGTTTATCTCCAAAAATTATCCTTCATAATGCTTAGGCTCTCACTTACTGCTGGCAAACATGCTTGGAGGCTAGATTTAATGTGCTTGCTTGACATGCAGCTTAATTAAAGTTGCTAAGCATAATCAAAGCAACAGGATCGTGTGAGAAGAATTATGACAAGCCAAACCCTTTAACATGCTCTGTCTGTTCTTTCTTCCTTGCTATTGTGTTCTCTCCTTCCCAGGCCCGCCTTTCATACGCCTGATGTCTCAGAACAGGCCTCTTACCTGGCCACACTGAGGGCTGTTGTCATTGATATCCAGAACAAAAATTTCCACTTCAGTGGTGGCCTGAAATTTCCCATCAGAGGCCATGACCTTGAGGAGATATTTCTCCGTATCTTCTCTGTCCAGAGGCTTCTTGGAAGAAATTGTCCATTCACCCTCGATTTCATTAACTGTGAACTGTCCCAGTACATCTCCTTCTAGAAGGGGGTAAAAGGCAAGTAAAGAAGGTGTTTACTGAGTGCTGAAAACCAGAAGTGATACAGACAGGAACATGGATGTGTCCTCTGTTGTCCCCTTAGGAGACCTGAAGGACTTTGATTATCTTGGAGGTCTTTTCCACCCTAAATGATTCCGTGATTCTCTGACTGGCACTGGTGATGCAGACAGGGCACTGGTGGTGCGTCTAGTGGGTGAGGAGCTTTTGGTCTCCCTCACAGCCCAGCTGGGCAGTGCCCTGCCCGTTTCACTCACTCCCTGTCTGCACGTTACACTGTGAGGAGGAAACAACAACTGATTGCAAAAAAAGTCTCGGTAATGTTCTCAAGTTGTGCATATTCATTGCCTCAAACCCACACTGTCGCACCTCCCCAAAGCCTGTCAGTCTTTCTCGGTGTGTTCCTAAAGGGATCTGAGAGTTGCAAATACCCTGAAGACACTAGTTGGATCTTATTTTTATGGTACCATGTGCAGATGTACTTCCTGTTACCCTCCAGAGCTATTTAGTACAGCTGCACTTTCTAGGGCTACTTTTTCATTCTGTGAGAGCCAAACGATGAGAGACCTTGTCCACCAGATCCATGCTGCTCCCATTGTTACACAGATTAGACTTTAAACAATCCCTAGAGGATTCTTCTCTCCTGGCAAGGAGTTGGTGTCCTCTGCTGACTCCACACCCCTGGGCAGAGGAGGGAACACACACTCGGGAATGGGAGTCAATGAAGAGAGCTGGCTGTAGGGCTTGTTTGGACCCTGAAGGGCCTCTCACAATAGGGTAAATTAAATTCACTCCCTTTCTGCCTTCATTTGTGATGGGGCTGAGGATCTGGAGGGCACAACGAGACCTCTGCTAGTCCTTCTTCTCATGCAGAGAAACACCAGCCCACACCCAGAGTTAGTTTCTGTGTGTTTAAAATCAGTGTGAACAAGGGGAAGCTGGGCTCTGTGTTCACCTCCTCCTCGCCTCTGCTGCAGCTGCATTTACATGTTTATGGGTAGAGTTTGACCTGTGCTCGCAAGGACATGGCAGAGAGAGCAGAAGGTGTAACACAAGTGTGCATCCTCCCAGGTTTGAAGGAGATGGAAGTTAAGACTATCTCCAAGATGGCAGAAATGTGAATACATAAATGGATTAAAACTTTCCTCCCAAAGGCTTGCAAACACCTAGGCATGCCATAAACCAATTGAAAGTACCAGCATTCCTCTCCTGTTTTGGATGGTTACAATAACAGATAACAGGCTGCAGCACGATCTGGCTAAATGCTTTGACCCTGAAGGGACCTCATTGGAGTTCGAACAAACATTTTAATTTGAAGTTATCTGCTCCAAGTCTCAGGAAGACCCTTTAGGGTCAAAACAATACCACAAAATCAAGCTCCTACTTGTGCAGATGCACATAAAACATTCCGGTGCAACCTTTTTGTTATTTTACAGTGGTGGTTAATTTTAGTTGGCACGAGTAATGTGTCACAGACAGAAGAGTAATTTTTAGTATTTCTTGTTGGCCAAAACCTCTTCTTAGACTGACGTGACAGTCAAATATCCTCCGGTGCAGAGGACAGGAAACACATTTAATACCAAAAAGTAATACACATCCTATGTGCATATATATAATTATTAAATAATACAGACAGGCTACAGGCATATGTATGATGTGCAAACTGACTGTGCTGATGGGTCAAAGAACTCAAATACAGATCACAGTATCTCTGTGAGAAAAACCTTCCTGCTCTACCTACTCTTCTCCCCATCCAATAGGCATTACAATTACACTGTCTTAATTATTCCTCTGTGAGGAAAGCGTAAATAAATATTTCTACAGTACTGTGTAATTAGTTATATGTATTTTAATTATTTATTTATTCCCAAATAAATAGGTGGTGAGATAGTTACTGCCATGATAATTCCACCCACTGCAGCTCGTTACTGAGGCGTTTTGTGTTCCCCAGATTCTCTTAACTGAAGAGTCCAGCTCATGGCAGTATAAGACTATTTCTGTACCAATATTCTACAAGACAAGGTATCCAATGATCCTTTCTAACTGAAGGTTTAAAACGAGGAAAAACTCACCAGTTATGTAGCAGGTGACCCGCCGGTTCTGCTCGGAGATGTCCGCGTCGACGGTGCTCAGCGTGACCACAACCTGCCCTGGCTCTGCGTTCTCAATCACTGAGCCCTTGTAGAAATCTGAGGTGAACTGTGGAGCGTTATCATTTTCATCAGAGACAGTGACCTCCACCAGGGTCTGGGAAGAGAGCTGGACTTTCCTGCCGTGGTCAGTGGCCACCACATAAAAGCGATAGATCTCCTGATCCTCACAGTCCAGCTCTTTCAGGGTGGTGATCCACCCGCTCTCCCCATCGATGGTGAAGAGCCCACGGAGGTTGCCAGATTCTGCTTCCAGGCTGTAGGTCACCTGCCCATCGCTCCCCATGTCCTGGTCGTTGGCTGTCACCTGAATGACGGTGGTTCCTGAAGGCATGTTCTCCATGACAAAGGCTTTGTAGGGGTCTGCCTCAAAGACAGGACTGTTGTCATTGACGTCCTGCACCTGAATGTTCACAGAGACCAGGGAGACCAGCTCAGTCTCCAGATGTGAGCAGTGAGCCATAACATCAACCTGGTACCACTTGGTGGTCTCATGATCCATGGGTTTTTTGATTTTCAAAGCTCCTGTTTGTTTGTCCAGCGTGAACACCTCATCCTTGTTACTTTCTGTCGTGGTTCCCTTCACCAGGCTGTATATAACGGGATCCTCTGCAAAAGCTTTGACTGACCCTATTTCAGATCCCTCTGGAAGATCCTCAGATGCAGAGAATGTATAAAGGGGCTCAGAAAACCTTGGCAAAGTCACCTCCCTGGGGACAATCTGGAGATTCACTGGGACAAGGGAGTTCCAGTGAGGGGGTCTACCATCTTCAGCTTTCACCTTGAAGTTAAAGGCTCTGTTTTCTAAACCAATAAGGCTCTCCTTGATCTTTACAACCCCAGTGGCAGCATTGATCTCCACAAGGTCTTCTGCCACATCTTCCACAGAGTCAACAGAGTAAATGACATCTGCATTTGCACCTTCATCGGCATCATAAGCCAGTACCTGGATGACGGGGGAACCTTTGCTGACATTGGACTGGATGGAGAGCGTGTACTCAGAGGCTTTGAACAGAGGTGGGTTGTCATTCTCATCAGTAAGGATTATTTTGACAGTGCAGAAGGCCACCTTCCCACCCCCATCCTTGGCCATGACTTTAATGGCAATGACTCTCTCTGTCGAATTTTCCCTGTCCAGCTTTTGCAGTGTGGCAATACAGCCTTTATTGTCTATGGAGAACTTCTCGTGGGCGAGTTTGTTGATGATGGTATAGTCTATGGTGCCATACGGGCCACCATCCGGGTCGATAGCCAGCAGCTCAATCACTTTGGTGCCTATCTCAGCATTTTCTGCCAGCTCTGCCTCGTACACGTTCTGCTGAAAAGAGGGGCTGTACTTGTTGGCATTTGTGGTGTTGATGTATACAGGCACGGTGCTCTTGAAAACCCCATCTGAAGCAGAAACCCTGAGGTTGTAAGAGGGCTCCAAGTCCTTTTTGCAGCGGTTGAACATGGAGATTATTCCAGAAGTGCTGTTGATGGCAAAATGCCTGTTGTCATTGCCTGAGAGTATCACGTATTCCAGCCGGGTGGTGTCTCCACTGTCGGGGTCCAGGGCCTGGACTTTGATGACGATGTGTCCACATGTGGCCATTTCACTGACCTTGGCCTCGTACTGAAGCTGGCTGAACTCAGGGGGGTTGTCATTGATGTCTACCACATCTACAATTACCAGGGCATCACTGCTGAGTGGAGGCACCCCATGATCTGCAGCTCTCACCTTCAGGCGGAACTGCTGATTCGTTTCATAATCAAGTGCTTGAGCCGTCGTTATTTGCCCTGTGCTGGCATCAATATTAAAGAACTTGGCAGCATCTGAACCATCATCCACAATCTGATAGCAGACCACTTTGTTTCTGCCAGAGTCCTTATCAGAGGCAAAGAGCTGGACAACAGGGGTCTGTGCTGGCAAACTCTCCGAGACAGAAGCCGTGTAGATGATCTGAGAAAATACCGGGGGGTTGTCATTAATGTCCTCCACCTCCACCTCTACTCTGGCTTCTGAGAAGGATCCCAGCGCCGTGTCTGTGGCTCTGACAGTGAACGTGTGTTTTGTCTCTAGCTCGTAGTCCAGCTGGCCTGTGACAGTCAGGACACCAGTTTTGAAGTCGGTGTTGAAGAGTTTCAGGGAGTCTTCTTCCACGATGTTGTAGATGAGGCGCAAGCCTTCGGGGCTGCGAGCCTGTATGTGCAGGATAGATGTGTATGGGGGGATGTTTTCTGGCACCTTCACTCGGTAGTACAAACTTTGGAACAGGGGGTTGGATTTGTTCCTCACACTGATCACAACCTCCTCCTCAGCACGGAGGGGAGGCTCTCCTTTGTCCTTAGCAATGACTCGGAGGTTATATTTATTCAAAGCTTGGTAATCAAGAGGCTTCTTAAGGGAGATGTCTCCTAGGTGAGGGTCAATCCAAAAGTATTTGTAGTCCTCTGCAAAGGAGTAGATAACAACTCCATTATCCCCTATGTCTTTGTCTGTTGCTGACACCTGGAAAAGCACATCACCTGGCTCTGTGCCGTCCTGCACCGTGGTGTAATAGGGCACATTCTCAAACTGTGGCGGGTTGTCATTGACATCCTCTACATAAACCTTGACTGTGGTTTGGGACACTCTTGGTGGTTTCCTGTTGTCCTTCACCTCCACAGCCACCTCGTGCACATCTTGCATTTCACGGTCAAATTTCACCCCCTTGGTCTGAAGTACTCCAGAGGCCTGGATCATCTTGAATCTTTCCTTTTCATTCAAAAGTGAATAGGAAAGGGGTTCATTCAGCTGATACCCCTTGGCCCCAAGAATGGTTAGAGTCTTCTCATCTGTAGAGTTCTCCATGACAGTTGCTGTATATACGTCTTGATCAAATTTCAAGCCAGTACCTTGTGCTCGAGTTAAGTTTAGCTTAACAAGAGCAGTACTTTTATACAAGCCATCACCAGCCCTGACCACGAGCTCATGAGAGCTCCTCAGGCCAGTAGCATTAAGAATGGAGATGAGACCCGTGAGAGGATGAATATAAAATGCACTACCAAGGTTCCCTTCCACGAGGCTGTAGGTCACCTCCGAATCTGCATCGTCTGCCTGCACTGACAAAAGCTCCATCCCTGGGTGGGCAGGGAGCAAGACAGAAAGATCATAAATGTCTTTGGAAAAGACTGGAGGTGAATCATTCACATCTTTAACATGGATTGTCACCTTGGCGGGCTTGGATGCAAACAAGCTGGGACTTCCACTGTCGTGCACTTGCACACTGAAGTGGAAAACCGGGGTGAGCTCATAGTCTATATCAGCCCGAGTGGTCAGTGTGCCTGTGCTGGGATCTACTGAGAAATATTCCAGTGCCTCTGGTTCCAGAATCTCATAAACCAGCAGGGCGTTGGAGTCTTGATCAGCATCTGTTGCACAGGTGACAAGGGGAGCGTTGCTTTCATCCAGAACCATGCTCTGCGACGGGGCATTCTCCATGACCCAGCCAACGAAGGAAGCCTTAACGAAGGTGGGCACATTGTCATTCTCATCTATGACATAGATAAACACCACCGTGTCCATAAAAGCTCCAGCCATGTTAGTGCCACGGACTTTCAGCTGGTAAAAAGACACCTGCTCAAAATCTAAGCTCTTCTGAGTGGAAATAAGGCCTGACTGATAGTTCATGGAGAACACTCCATCTCCATTTCCATCTTTGATTTCGTAGCTGACTGGTGACAAGCTGGTGGCTGAGACCTGGATCAGAGGAGAGCCGACAGCAGTGGATTCACTGATCTCTGTGATGTATTCAGCCTCTGGAAATCTTGGAGGGGTTCGATCCGAGGGTCTAATCCTGACATGTACAGTAGCAGAATCTTTAAGCTGAGGGAACCCCTGATCTTCTGCTTTTACAATAAGAGTAAATCTCTCCTGCCTGGATGGGTCCAGTTTCTGGGCAACTGTAATAATTCCAGAATATGGGTCGATGCTAAAGAAGCCTTCCCCATTACCTGCAAGAAGAGAAATAACAAAGTGAAGAATGCAAACATCATATTGGTTTGGGTTTTCTGAACCTCTTTTCCACAGATTCTCCTGATTTCAAACCTAGTTAACATCTGTTTCTTTCACTGGGAGTAATTAATTCACTTCTAAATAATTTTAATTATTCTAAGAACAATGAACCCATTGAGATCTATGAGCTAACTTCTGAATCAATCAAAATGTAAATTGGAGATAAATACCCTTCTAATTTAAGCATATTTAGTGGTGGCAGATTAGGTACTTGAAGCTTTTGCCTCGTGTGCAGAACATGGTAGCACAGACAGTACTAGTTCGTTCAAGCCCTGTCATGCTTGTAATTACCAATACTTCAGGAGCAATTAAATTCCTCAGTCCTTGATCTAAATTGCAGTGAGAAAGATGGAGCAAAGGATGGCTTGTCTCCTGCAAAGAATTTACTGACTAAATAGGTGGTGTGGCAGGGACATAAATACTCCAGTTTAAATCTCTAGAGTGATCGATAAAACACTTGCCCAGTGAACTTGCATGACCCCAAACCACCCAAAACCATGCTGAGAGGGTGCTGATCCTGCCTTGAAGACATATTTCTTGGTAGAAATGGTGGAATTGGAGTACTCCCTCCCTCACTTCCCATGGACAAGAGGAGCAGATTTTAGGTTATCCTAACTCATACAGTCACATTGTTTATTAGACCAGTGACCTGTTTTCTTAATAAAGGATGCTAATATTCCATAATATGGAAGTTACCAGCCTACTCTAGATTTTCTCTGAATAGGAAGAAAATCACATTTTAGAACCGTGCAGCCATTTCCTGTCCTTTGCAACAGCTGGAGGAAGCTGGTCAAATGGCCACTGTCTTGCTGCATGGCTCTCACCTGCCTGAAGGGAGTAGTGGATTTCAGCATTAGCTCCTTGGTCCTCATCAAGGGCTCTGACTTGCAGAACCTCCGTGCCCAGCACCGCCGAGTCCAACACTTCTGCTTCATAGTGGACGCTGCTGAACTGGGGAGGGTGAAGGTTGCAGCTCTCCACGTGGATGACGACTCGAACAAAGTTCCGCTTGATGGGGACCTCCTGGTCTCGTACCTGAATGACAGAGGAAGAGCAGGAACAGTCAGACTCTTGAGAAGGCAGCCTGGCTTGCACCAGGCTTCCAAGTAACCCATCAGGACTCTGACAGACGGGGGTGTTTTGCAGTGGTACCAACCCCTTGGGTGGGAATGAACTCCTAAGTTTCAGCACTGAAGCTCAGCCCTGAACTCAAACCCAAGCATTAACAATTATTCACTGTGTTTTCTTTTGTAAGAATCCAGTGGCCCTCCAATGAAGTTAGCAGGTGGTTAGAGAAAAGCAGGGTGTTACCTAAATTTAGCCATGTAGTAAAGGTTCACACCCTGCTTTCCTTTTCCTTATTGCTCCAGACAAATCCTCCCTCAAAGCCTGGACGCGGTTTTAATTTCTCCAGTGACCCACATCTCCAGGCCAAGCTGGAGGACTCAGCAGGGTTTGGTCAGGACTCACCATCACTGTGAGGGTGTGCTCAGGCATGGGCTGGGAACTGAAGCCTTCTGCTGTTGTGAGGGCCCCACTGCTTGGATCCAGCTGGAAAAGTCTTGTGCTTTTGGGGTCCACGCTGCCGTGGATGGTGTAGATGAGGCCCTTTCCTTTGTCCTTGTCTGCTGCACTGACTCGAAGGATTTCTCTCCCTGAGGGGGTATCTTCAGGGATCCTCACATCGTAATGGCTCTCCAGAAACTGGGGTCGGTGCTGGTTGATGTCAATCACGTGGATGAATGCCTGTGGGCCAGAGAGCACGCTGAGAGCAGCAGAGACACGGGACCAACCTGACTTAGCCATGGAAAACCTCAGTGACCAGTCACGCTCGGAATCCTGGAACCACCAGAGCTTTCCAACTCTTGGGCCTTTGCCATCCGTGGTGACTCTGGGAGCCCTTTTGTCCTTCCCCCCCGAGGAACTCCTGCTGCGCCTTCATGTTTACCAGTTTGCTTCCTCTCACTTTTTTTAATCTATCCAATCTGGCAGAGCTGTTCACGCTGAACGTGCCTGCACTTGGCACACGGGGAAGCCGTCACAGCCTGCCGTGGAGAGCAGCAGTGGCTCAGCCGTGGTGCCAGCTTTGCCTCCACAGCAACCCCCAGTAATCACACACCAGAAAGACGACAGAAGGGGGATGCTTGGCAAAGCGAAGGGAGGGCTGGCCTGCCTCAAGAGCAGCATGTATGTGGAGAAGCAAAAATTTTGTCCCACATTTTTTAAGCCAAATCCTCCCCTCTGCAGTTAACAGCCTAATGAATCCTGCCTGCAAAGTCACCCGTTTCCTCTGTTTGGTCTCCTACCCTGGTGGTCCTGACCCCCCTTCCCCTCCCCACGACGTGCTCCCTGCATCTTAGGAAGTCCCAACCAAGTGTAATAATTTGCTTCCTTTAGCAAACCTGAGCATGCCATGGGGGTTTTGCATGAGCAGGTTTCTTGACATCTGCCAGGGGCCCCGAGTGCCAACATAAACTTCGGGATGAGATGCAAGGTGGCAGGGAATGCACACCAGGCGAGGTGGGGCTTTGTTTGTTTATTTGGAGCAATACTTGAAGATAGTCGAGATAAGTGGCCATCCGTTAGCGTTGCATTTCACAGGAATGATGGTGTTCCTCTCTCATCATCCCCCGCACTGAATTTCCCACGATAAGCCTCACTGACAGGTGACTCACCTTCCAGGCCTTCCTGTGCAGTGACAGCTGGAGCTCTGGCTGCTTCTCATGTGTGGAGAGAATGTTTGGTGAAAGACTGAGCCCTCAACACCCCTCCCCAGGGTAGGTAAAGATGGGCAAACCTCACCATTTTAACTGGGGCTCAGGAACACGGCTGAGAGCAAAGTGCCTCCTTTCACCAGCACTTCATATGTGGCCACTCAGAACACACCAGCTTCTCTGCAGGTGCCCCACTCCCTCCCTGGGCCTCACCTCACCTCTTGCAGACGCACCTACATTGCCTTTATCTTGGTTCTCAAGAGCCTTGACATGGACCATGGACCCAAACCTGACCTAACCATGGACACATCTCCCTCATGTCTTAACGTGTTGCTCCAGACATGTTGTCCCAGCCTGAGCAGCTGAGAGCAAACCAAGGTCTGTGTGTGTGAGCTGCCGCTCCAGCTTGGTGTTACTGGTGCAAATGTGTCCTTGGATGCTTTCCTAGGCCAGTTGTGTTTCCAGAACCTAAAAACAACCTTAGTGTGGTACTTAGAAAAGACCTGGATCACTGTGTAAAGTAAGATCACACTGTGAAGAGACTCTGGTGCCTGGCACCTTATCCAAAGCTCATCAGACTCAGAAGGAAGGTTCCCTTTGGCATATACTCCCCCTTGATAGGGTGTCCACTAAAGAGAAAAGCATTACCTGGGTTTTGATTGTACTGGAACCATCAGTGACTTCTACTGTCAGGTTATAGCTTGACTTCTTCCTTGCATCCAGGGGTCTTGCAATGACCATGCTGCCTGTACTTTTTTCAATGTCAAAATCCATGTCATCATCACCACCTGGGAAAAGGGAGAGAGGAAAAAAAGGGAAACAGGAGGGCAGTTACAGTCAGCTTTCTGTCTGGAGCAAGCTGCAGGTTCCAGCAGCCTCTGCAGGGGAAGAGATTCCAGGAGCTGCCTGGAGACCCAAAGGACAGGGATGTCCCCTCCAGACACACAGTCACACAAGGTGTTCATGACCAGCCACAGACACAGGGACACCAGGAAATACGCCTTGAACGGGGCTGTGCAGGCACTCACTCTAGATGTGCCTCTGTGGCATGGCTGGACTGGGGACAGAGCCACAGGTGAGACTCCTCCTGAATCTGGAAACTGAATACAACATGTGATAGATGGACACGGGAGACAGGGAGGACAAGGAGAAGCTGGACAGAGATGTAGTCACAGATGGTGAGGAACGAGCAATGGAAGCTGACGGGAATCAGAAAACTGAGGAGAGATGAGGAAAGGATGCACTTATGCGTATGATGTCCTGGGTGGATTGGCAACAGGCACATTTGAGGACTGATTTATTTGCACAAGGTCTCCAGCTATGCAGCATCACTGGCTCAGCACGGATCAGGGACCTGCAGGGAAGAACAGTGCTCTTGCTGGCTTCCAATTCAAGGTCACACCGTGGGCACGTCAGTGACGGTCATCACTGCCATGGTTTTGAACCTGTGAGCTCCTTGCAGAAGCCCAGTCCTGGAACAGTTGGGGAGGCAGACGGTGCTTGCAGGGCGAGCAGAGCCTGGTGCCTCCAACCCAGATGGCTGCGTGGTGCTGGGACCTGCAGGCCTGAGCTGCTCAGCAGCACAAGGCTGTCCCTCACCCTACTGCTCCTGGCAGCTCCTTTCTCCTGCCTCGCTTACTGGTGGACTGTCACGCCTCTGTTGCACATGAAACACTGAGATATGGAGAGGCTGAAAGTTTCCTGTGATTTATCCCAGGACTTCTCCCTTCCTGGATGCTCTGGATGCTGCTTTATTCTCTTACCAGCGGGTAAAATCTTTGCTGGTTGTTAAACGACATATCCTTCCTTGCTGGAGGAATGCAGTGGTCCCCAGCCATCTGGACCACTGCCTTCCTGCTGGGAAGGAGACAGAAATAAGCAGTGACAGAGGAAGATGCCTTTACCTAAGAAAAGAGAGAAGAGCTCCTTGTGCACAGTGCCAAATGCAAAGAAGCATCCCAGGAAAAAAACAGGAAGAAAGATGCTGCTCTGACAGTTTCACAGACAGTTTCAGTGACAGACACCTGGGAAAGGTGAGATCTCAGGGAAACAATTGAGGGCTCCCGGATCTCTGCATCACCTGCTTGGTTTACAGTTGAGGCAGGAAAAATTCTGTCCTTTCCCACCAGTACAGAAACTAAGAGAGCCTTGAGCAGGACTTGGTGCACTAGAAAGTACCAAAGAGGAGGTCAAGCAATGCTCCAGCAGGGAAACAATGGAAAACATTCAGAGGAACACACCGTTAATTCTGCAAACCCAAGCAGATGAATGCCAGATGAACTTTTCACTGATGCTGTCAGCTCCTTGTAGCACTGTATCTCTTGCTGCTTAATTGTATTTATACACCATTATCGCTGCCCTGACACAGTAACGGGAAAAACTATTCCCTCACCCAACTAAGGCTTTGTCTGACAAGGGCAGACCTGCAGGCAGTGCCAGGGAAAGGCTGTGAAAGGCAGATTGGGGCACCACTTCAAAACACCAAATTACCTGAGCACAATTGGCCCTCATTGGTAGGACCAGTTCTGCTCACACGCTGCCTGCCGAGTCCCCTGGGGTGACAGCCCACGTCCCCTCTGCTCTTGTGCTGTGTCTTAGAAGAGGCTCTTAGAGCTTCGTGTCTCATGTCTAAGTCATCCCTGGGATGTGGTGAGGTGGAAGGGAGAGCACCACCAGTCAGAGCAGAGCAGGTCTTTGAGGAATTCTTCCTTCTCTGTTTTCTGCTCAAGCCTCAGCAGGGAGAGGCAGGGGGTGTCTGCAGGACTCACCCACACACCCGGAGCCTTGTAGGCAATTTTAGCTAAACCAAGTGTCACTCGACTCCCAGGAGGAGCTGGGACTCGCCTGCCCCGCCTCTCACGGGACATCAGAGAACACCTCAAACACTGGCAAGTTCCAGAACATCATTTAAAACGTGTGTTAAGTAATTGCACTTGGCACCAGAGCCCTTGTCTACGGCTGTTTAGTCGTTCTGGTGGCTGTGAGAAAGCTTCCCCTGTAGCTCACCTCCACCTAAAGCAAACAACTCCATCAGCTCAGGCATGCGAGTGCTGAAAGCCGAGGGCAGACACCGCTGCCCCACTGCAAGTTCTGTGCCTCACCTGTGATGTTAAACCACACTTGGCTGGGGCCCATCTCGATGCTGATCACTCCCACCATGTGGTTCACGGGATCCGTTTCCATCACGGCAAAGTTAAAATGGGGCTCATCAAAAGCCAGCGGCTCCGAGGAAGGGCTGGGCCGGGTGACCCAGCTGATGTGAAGTCTCACGTGGGAGGAGAGCGGTGGGCTGCCCCCGTCTGTGGCCTTGACCTGCCAGGAAATGCACATGCAGTTAGGGAGAAGGCTGGTTTAGCCCATGGGAAGCTGCTTCTCCCACCCACCAGGAGTTTCAGGTCCAAGTGTGCCCCAAATCCCACAGTTCTCGAGTCAGCAACCCAAATTCCTCCTGACCATCAAGTACATCTGCCAAGCTCTATCTACAGTAGGGACCTGGATCACAAGCCTTGTTACACAGATTGTGGGAGAGCTTTAAGCCTATACCAAAATCCCATGGCTTGATCAGAGTGCCAAAGAGAGACAGGATAAAACCCAAAGACTCTTCAGGTTTGGGTCCACATCCATACGGGATCATGGATTCATCTCTGAGTGGGCTGGACAGTTAATTTTAAATTTATCATCCATTTTTAATAGCTTCTTACCTTCTGCATTTCCCATCATTCCGTCCCAGTAACCCAAGTGCTTCATTGAAGCTCTCCTCCCACTGCTCCCCTTTCTCTCTCTTTTCTTCTTTCGTATTTTCTTTTCTGCACCCTTTTCTCCCTTTCCCCCTACACCCACCTCTTCCCACCGGCTCTCCGTGTTTCCCTCTTCCCTCACCGTGAGTATGTTGTACTCAGAGGCAGGAAAAGCTTTCCTGGAGAAGATCATGCCAGTGGTGGGGTTGATGGTGAACACACCCTCCTCCTCCTCCTCGATGGTGTAGGTGATCTGGCTGTTCTGGCCCTGGTCACGGTCCGAGGCAATCAGCCTGTAGACTGGCACTGGGGTCTCTGAGGCCTCTCTCTCGGGGAGCTGCACCATGAAGAGCTTCTGGGGGAAACTGGGAGGATTGTCATTGGCATCCAGGACTTGTATCACGACTCTGCTGGTGGACTTCAGGGCTGGCTCTCCGTTGTCAGAAACAGCCACCTGTCACCAAGCAAAGGGAGTCAGCAGGTGACAGAGCCCTTTGGCAGGACCCAGGATGTGAGCAGCCAGCTTCCATCCTGATGGGCACCGACCCAGTGAGGGGGTTTATGTGGATCTGCCCTTGTACCCCAGCTTTGTCAGAGGCATTGCTTGTCTCTGCAGGGTAAGAGCTGGTGGCTGTAGCTGCCACTGTGCAGGGGGAGATAAGTTCACAGGGCTGCTGCTTGCAGCTGCTCTGGGCAGTGGGTCAGACTGGCCATTAGGGCTCACAAAGCTCAAAATGTTTTTATTGGCATGGCTTGGCAAGTTATCACCCATCCTCACCCTGCTGTGCCTGTGCATGCCCCCAGCACGTTGTAGTGCAGAGAGAAATGTGTTATCCTCCATCAGCCTGATAGACACAAACACCCCCAGAATCCTCTGATGGGAATGCACACAGCTTGGGGCAGCTGAGGATGGGGGCTGCAAACCAAGCCCACACAGCAACGTCTGATACAATGAGATAAACGAGGGTGGATTTCTCTGGCTTACTCTTTCTCCCGTGACTTATTATCCATTCTGCTAGAGGACAATTCCAGTCCAATTCCTGCATTCCCACAGCTTCCAGAACAGGACTTTTGCTCCAGTCTTCAGCAAGACAATAATAAACCCCACAGTACTGCTGCAACTCTCTTAGGGCAACACGCACCATTTAATTAAGTTTCCCAGCAGTTGGGAGCTGATGGGATGAGATTCCTTCTCTGTGCTCCAACTTGCAAGGAAAACCCTTTGAGGACTTAATACACTTGTAGGTAAATAAAGCTAATTACAATCATCATTACCCACCTCTAGGATATGTTCAGCCTTGTATTCTCGATCCAGCTGCCGTGAAGTCGTAGAAATCAAACCTGCCAAGAAAGAAACCCTTTGAGCTCCAAGACTCAGCAAGACTCAGACCCCTGAGTGCCCCCAATGCTCCTGCCCAGCTGTCCTGTTCCAGGTTCCCTCTGTGATCAGAGCGGGACGATGGACACCCCCAGGGGTTGAGCTGTGCCCTCCGTGGGGGTGTTGCTCTTGCTCTCAGACCACAGAGAGCAGGGAGGAAGGGGAACACCCACCAGACGCCTGCATCAGTTGAGGGTTGGCAAGGCACCGGGTGAGAAAGGCTGCAGGACCATGAAAACTAAGCTTTTCTTATGCCTCTAAGTAAGAAACACTGTGCATGTGCTGGCACACGCCAGGCCTCTCAACAAGTCTCGACTCCTATTTTCCCCGTGCTGAACCTTGCTCTTTGTAATTCACAGTGTTTTGACAAAAGTTTTGTCTTCTGCCTTGGGAAATACCCTCTGTTCGACTGCTGGAGCAAATGCATTTGGGCTAAAAATAAGGTACACAGTCAATAATAATGGTGGTGTACTATTTAAGCCTTGCTGAGAGACAGGATGAATCTTCTAACGCTTGCAAGATTTGAGGGATTTCTGAAAAATACACAGTAGCTTAACCACAGGGAATAGGCTGGATGCAGGAGGGAGGAATTGTGGCTATAATGAATTAGAGTTGAAACCAAATCATCGTAATTGACTCTTTCTGGCCCGTTAATGACTCAGCTGAATAGATGCAAGTGTGGAAGGAATGGAGATGAGGCTTGTCTTTCAACATCTGGTTTGGTAACAGCCCTTATGGGCTGCCTTGACTCTTCACCTTTGGGGAAAGGAGGTTTAGACCATTTTCACAACAGCTTCACCAATGATGGAAACCGTACATGCAATGTATGACTTTCTGATGCCTGTGGGTGTTTCTGCCCAGTCTCTGAATCTCCTGCTACCAGCAGTCTTTCTTATCACAGTGTTTATTCCTCACAAAGGGAAGTCCTGCTTCCTCACAGAAGAAAGGCAGGGTGAGTATTTGTGGCTGCTGCAGGGAGTGACACAGGCTCGTGCTATCCTGGGAAACGCTTTGCACTGGTGTGAGCACCTTGTGTGTCCTGAGAGATCCGTAAACCTGAGCTGTGTGAACCCATCTCAACTCTCATTGCTGGTCCAGAGCCAGAGAATTATACTTAATACCAGTGATGTTTTCAGTTGCACCACACTTTGGTTAATGTCTATCTGAGCATATGACAGGCAGCAAATAATTTCAGATGGCTTCAGGAAACACCAGGCAGGAGCAGCTGCTGGGAACAAGACTCTTGTTCACCATTTCCACTGGCTCTGTGAAATTACTCACGTTTGGCACCAACATTTATTTGATGCCTGTATAATGATAAATCCACACTCCTTGATGTCTTATGACAATACAGTCTGAAAAGCTCTGCTCGTATGTCACAGAGATTTTTTCTTCCTCCTAATCATCCCTTCCACATCTCAGCAGGTTAAGAGGACTCCTGGGCAGCTGACTCTGCTCCAGCACACACCTGCACTGTAGCCCAGCTAGGACTCTCACCAGATGGAATTTTTTGGTTTAGCTTCACATGTGCTGCGCCACAAGTCAAAGGGGCGGCTTCTCCTCCTGACCCCAGGCAAAATCCCTCTGTCCCTCACCCTGTGCCCACCGTGGCTCCCACCTTTCCCCTCTGGAGCCTGTTACCACTGTGCCTCGAGATCAGAAAGCTCTTGTGGTTAACAGTTAATCACCCTAATTCCCGTTTGGAGTCGTGGTGTTGGGTGATGCACGGACTGCCAGCAGTGCTCACACGGCCACTGAGCACCCAGGGGTGAGGAGATGGAGCCTGGACAAGGTTCTTGAGAGAAGCCCACTGGAATGAATGTATATTTTCATTTGTTGCTACGTGGTTATACACCCTGTGAGGCCAGAGGGCTAAAAACAAAGTGGAAACAGTTATTAAATGGGAATTGCCATCAGCTTTTGTGGCCTGGGGAAACAGTTCCTTGGCTCTTTCTGCTGTCCCCTACCAGGACCTGGGAAGTGCACGTTTAATTTTAATGAGTGTTTTGTGTTGTCATGTGTGAGTTCCCAGTTCCCTGCCCTGCTGGAAAACCCCAGCCACCCTATCCCATGGGACTTGGGATGGAGTGGGTGTCCTTTATCCCTGTTCTTGCATGAGGCCCTGAAGGCTTCTGCTGAGTCCTACAGGGACTGAACAAAACTGTTAAAGGTCTTAATTAATTGCACTTGGCCAATTAGCCAAGCTCTGCATCCACACAATGGATCAGAAACAATCCCTTCTGTTGCCTGCACACAGCAGAGGGAAAGGATTGTCTGCAGTTCTCCTGCTTGCTGCCTGGAGAGGGGAGAGAGGAAAGCTGGTCATGTCGGAACAGGAGCAGCAAAATTACCACTGCATTGTTGTCAGGGAACAGAAAATAATATTAAGTTGTGCTGGCAAGAGCAGGGCTGGGGTGGAGGTTGCTGGCCCCTTGCCCTTGCTGCAGGGGGGAAATCTAAGATAGTTAAAATAGCCAGAATCAGGTTTGTAGGCAGCTTTCACAAGAGCCTGAGAAGGGAAGAGGTGGTTCTCCTGAAATCCTCTTTCCCTTGTCTCACTTTTGCTTCCATTTCACCTCCTTTTCTTCTCCTCCTACCACCTCCCCTCTTGTTCTGACCTGCTGTGAACAGCTCCCAGCACATTGAGCTGGGGAGCAGCAGTGCAACCTTTCCTCTGACCCCAAGAGCAGGATGTCCTTCCATGGAGAGAGGTCCAGGCAGCCACAGGTACCCTGGGGGAGCCCATGGACACTGACCCAGCAGGAGAAACACTAGAATCACAAGCACTAGGGAAGAGCTGGAGACAAATAGCTCAGAGTAAAAGGATTCTCCAACCAGCCTTTCAGCAGGATGAATGGCTTCATCCTGACTCCTCCTGCCACAGCCTCCCAGTTCCTCCTGGTCCTGTCTGCACTCAAATGTCCTTCACGTCAGGCTCTGCAAGGAAAGACTGGGCAAAACAAGCTGAAAATGTTTCCAGTAAAAGAATACCCCAAACCCTCCTCTCTGCCCATCTCTGTCTCCCACAAACACAGCTCCACACCAGCTGCTGGGCTGGGCTGGAGAGGTTCCATTGCCCATGGCAGAAAGCTTTCATCTCACTGCACCGTTTTGTTCCCTCTTCTCATTAGCCTTTCATTTCTTTTCCCTCTTTTTCTCCACCCTCTCTACAGAACTGAGAGCTGGAAGAGCTTAGAGCCTTCCTGTGACAGTCTGGGGATGCTGGAGGAGCCGAGCCCTGACAAGGGACAGGTATGGCCATTCCTGTCTCCCTGCAAGGCCTCGGGAGGAAAAGTCGAGGGTCTCCCCTTGTCAAGATTCTGGATCAAACCCAGAGCAGTGCTCTAGGAGCAGAATTAGGTTACGTGCAATATGTGGCACTATGCCCTGAATAATTATCCTGGGCTACTCTGCAGGGTTACTCTGAGTGTAGACGTGCCTGTTGTAGCATCAGGACCTTAATTCCTATTAGAACACAGGATGAGAACAACTTCCCCCTGCTCCCTGTCTGCCAAGGGGCTCCTACCAGACGTGCCCTGCCTAGAAGAGACCCAGACTGACCTCTGGCCTTCTTGTCTTGTTCAGTGCCAATGTGATATATTTGTCCTTGGATGACGATGTGAGGAAGGAGAAAAGGAGATGTCTCAATCACAGCCTCCTGCCTGTGGCAGGGGGGGAATGCAATTAAATGATCTTTAAGGTCCTTCCAACCCAAACCATTTTGTGATTCCACGCAGGAACCTCCCTGGGTGCTGGAGGAACTCCTGACACACGGAGCTTATCCCATTCCTTGCTCAAATCGTGTTTCCTGTGAGCTGCCTACAGCCCTGAACAGCAGACAAGCTGTGACATTCCTGGCAGTAGTAGCAGGAGACTTCTCCCTGGTTACTGCAAGCACAGGATATAAACTGCTCAGTTTATGTGAACATTCACAGGTAATTAACTGCTCTTTTGGTGCCAGTGAAACAATGGATAACTGAATCCTCATCAGGCCTGGAAGCAGGTCCTTAAACAACCTCCGAGCTCAGGGTTTAAAGAGACTTCCAGCAACTGTCCAAGAGATAAGATCAGCCCATGGGTTCCTTACAGAACCGACGAACTTATCACTGTTCTCATGCAAATCACCCGAGTGTAGAGAGAGACGGAGAGGAGATGACTCATATCTGAGAGACCTTTTTTTGTCTAAGATGGGAATTAAGGGGTTGGCTTAGAACTGAGGTGCCTCATTAGCAAACACTCCAATTTTGCCAGTGTCACTTATTTCGTCATGGAACATGACAGCCCTGGAGCACGACTTTGCAGGGCTGCACTCACTCTGGGATGGAAGCTTTAACTGCAGCACAGAGAAGGCTGGATTCCCTGCAGGGTGCATGAGTGCAAGCTGGAGTTCAGCTGCTGAGGGGAGCCCAGTGTCCTGACTGCCATTCCTGGCCCATATCCCACCACAGCGGCAGTGGTTTTGTGCAACAGGGCTTCCAAAGAAGCCTTCCACGGAACCCTGCATTGTGCCAGCTGTGCACAGCTGTTTGGATTATGTGGGAAGGTTGGATGCAGAACAATGCCCTGACCTGCCTAAAAAAAAAGCTTTTGACAGTGGACACAGCTCCAGCTGTGGGTAGCTCACAGTTAGTCCAGGTATATTTATTTGGTGTCATGTAAAGACACCCCAAGGGATTCTCGTGACAAAAGGATTTTACTGTTTCAGCACAACAATTTCTTTCTTCCATCCCCTTCCCAGCCAGAGGTAAGCACTGCCAGAGAGCCACTGCATCACGGGTAACATCACTGAAACCTACTCCAGCCTTTTTCAATACATCCAGCTCCCTTCTCATCTGAGAGCAGGGTTCCATCCCGCTGCAGTAGGTGAACTGCTTTTATCGTCTGCAGGAGATCAAAGTCATGCAATTAATCCTCTCCCATACTCGGGCTCTGTGCCCTCCCTTCCCTCTTCTCCCAGGAGCTGACGGCGTGAAGGGCTCGGCACAGCTTCCCTTGCCAGACTGGCCCAATGTCAGCTCTGCTGGGAGAGTTTGAGGACGCTGTTTACACAAAACATCAGCGGGTTTTTGATGGCTCTGAAAGATCTGGTAAATAATCCCCAGATGAAAGATACGGTCTAAGGAAGATGGCAGGAGAGGTTTACTGCACCAACTGCATTAATAGTTCCAGAGAATGGGTGGAACCTTTAAGTGCAGTGGGATTCGTTTTTGTTAATCCTGCCTGGGTCTGTCTCAGGGACAGACAGTCACCTCCACAGGGGTGTTTAATGGCTCAAGCTCTGCAACAGGGCAATTGTTTATAAGGGGGAAGATTAAAAGCAACTGCTTTGAAAGTAGCACATTTGTGTCATTCTAAGAGCCATCTGGATGCAAATAGCAGCCCTGGGGTGGAAGGTTTCAATCCTCAGACTCCCCACACGGTGCATTTGGAGACTGGGATTTTTGCTGCAGGAGGAAGGTGTGACAAAGGCAGCTGTGTGGGCTGTTTATACTGAATATGTAACATCCTCTGGGCACTTGGAAGCCTCAAAAACAGATGCTGAGCTGGGTCAGTCTTACCTGTAATGAGGTTAATGGCGAAGAGTCCTTGAGGATTTCCAGTTAGGATGTGAAAAGTCAGTTTTCCCTCTGAGCTAGAGTCTGGATCGAAGGCATCAAGCTGAAGGACAGATGTGTTTGGTGGGGAATTCTCCATCACAGAGGCATAGAAGACAGGCCTGGACATCTGAGGTGGGTTATCATTGGTATCAGTGACTTCAATATAAATTTCAGTCACGGCAGAGAGAGGAATTGTTCCCAGGTCAAGAGCCAGCACTGTCAGCCAGTAGTGAGACGTTCCTTCTCGGTCCAGCGACCCTATGGTCCGTATGGTGCCTAGGAGAGTGACAGAGAGGACTTGTGAGGGATTTAAGGAACTCAGACCACTTAGTCCCTAAAGCCAGAACAGTCTCTGTCTCTACTCTGCCTCCTGGTCTTTGGTGCAGCTACAAACTCTGGCACCAACCTTGTAAGGCTGTGAGATTCTGGGGAAGGTGAGGGTTTGCTTGTGCTCAGGGTAATTTTTGTTACACCAGGGAAAAGGAAGAGCCTGGTATTTTGGGGAAGGACAGACATTGATTTTCTATTATTTTAAGGAGACAAACCCTGCTTGGTCCTACCCAGATAGATAGATACACTTAGGATATCCCTGCACAAGCAAGGAGGGCTTGGGTACACAGAAATGTGTCAACAGAGAGAATACAGAAATGTCCTATAGGGTCAAAACAGAGGCCAAACACTGCATGTAGTTCAAGCCTTTAAGGTAAGTTACTAAATTGTCATTACCTGTGTCCTTTTCAATGTGGAAGACAGACAGGCCAGTGCCTTCTCGGAGGAAATATTGAACCTCTCCATCTTTGCCCTTGTCGATGTCCTTTGCTGTGACCATCATCACTGACGTGCCCTTGGGGCTGTTCTCCTGCACCCACCCTTTGAAGACAAAGGAGGCAAAGCGTGGTGGGTGCAGGTTCTCGTTGACATCGATGACGGTCACTTCCAGGTGGCAGAGGGAAGAGCGAGAGAAGGGCTTCCCACCATCACTGACCTGCACAGTCAGATTGTAAGAGTCCCTCTTCTCATAGTCCAGCTCCTTCTCCAACCGGAGTGCCCCGGTCAGTTTATCCACATGGAACACCATGTCCTCGTCATTAATGAGGCTGTACCTCACCTCACCCCCCGAGCCAGCATCCGGGTCAAACGCCTCCAGGAAGAGGAGGATGGTTCCCACGGGCAGGTCCTCTGGGACCTTCACACTGTTGAGGGCTGGGAGGCACTGTGGGGTGTTGTCGTTTACATCCTCCAGAGTCACAACCAGGTCTGTAACAGAGAACAGCTGGTAGCCTGTTGTGGGCTGATCCCTTGCTTCTATTTTCAGCACATAGCAAGGCCTCAATTCTCTGTCCAGGGCCCCGGTAACTGTGACTTCTCCGGTGACGCTGTTAATGGCAAATTTGTCAGTGGGTGTCAGGAGAGAATATTTTACTCTCCCATTGTCATCTGTATCAGCATCTTCTGCTTTCAGCTGAGCTATTGTTGTCCCTGTTGCTACATGTTCTGGGATTGCCACCCAGTAGGCCCCTTGTGGGAATTTGGGAGTGTTGTCATTGGTATCCAACACATTTACAGCCAAGAGTTTCCAAGATGACTTTTGTGGTGTCCCAAGGTCGTACACAGTAATGTTAAGAATGTAGAAGCTGCTTCGTTCATGGTCTAGAGGAGAAAGGACCTGAAGGAGACCCAGTTCCAGGTCAATGGTAAAGCAACTGTCATCATTTCCATCTGAGATCACATAGACCAGTTTTCCATTAAAACCGGTGTCAGGATCAACAGCTGAAAGGTCAGCAATAGTCGAGTTGATGGGAACAGTCTCTATGATATCAATAGATTGTGGAAAGCTGTCACCAAACTTAGGAGCATTATGGTTTATAAGGTGCAAATTCAGGGATGTCTCATCATCCTGCCCATGGCCTTGAGACTGAGACTCGATGGAGTGTATGATAGTTTCTGTCAGCTGTTTCAGGACTCCTGTTTCCTCACACTGCATTTTGACAGGGAGACCTTGGCTGACCACAGAGATGTTTACAGATGTTGGCAAAGCATAGTTCTCCCCATCTGTTGCAGTTATTTTCAAAGAGTAGAAAAGTGGCTGTTCAGAGGGGAGATCTCGCAGAGATACTCTAAGGGCTATTACTCCAGAGATGGGGTTCAGTTCAAAATGCTGTAACTCATTGCCAGACTTGATTTCATATTTGATATGCTGCAGCTCGTCGCTGTCGATGGCAGAGACCGTGGCCACCGGGTTGCCAACAGGAAAGTCCCGTGGGATGGTGCCACTGCAGCTGGCCTTCTCAAACACAGGGGCATTGTCATTGACGTTGCTCAGCGTGAGGGACACATACACCTCCGTCTCGTGGCGGAAGGGTGAGCCCCAGTCTGATGCCCACACCCGCAGGTGATACCACCTCTGCATCAACTCATAGTCCATAGACTTGGAGGTGGAAATGACGCCAGAATAGGGGTCGATGACAAAGGGAACTGATTTCTGGTTGGCTATGCTGTAGGTCACAAAGCCATTGTCTCCTTTATCCTCATCTGTAGCTTGTACTGTTAAGACACTGGTACCAGGAGGAGTATTTTCATCAAAGGCCCCACGGTATGAAGACTGAGTGAAACTTGGAGCGTGATTGTTGCAGTCAGTGATGTCAATGATAACAGTGGTGGACGTGTGACTGTTACTGGTTGTCACCTCAAGTTCGAACTGAGGCTGTTCGTGGAAGTCCATTGCTCTGACTGTAGTTATCAGCCCAGTGTGAGGATTGATTTTAAAGCTTGTGCTGTCAGAAGTGGGTCTCAAAACATATTTAAGTTTTGGGAAGACTGGTGTGACCTTCACCATAACAACTTGGCTTCCAGCTGGGGAAAATTCACTGAGCTGGACCCGGTACACTTCTTTCTCAAACCTGGCAGAAACATACTTGGAGGGAGGTATGTGGACAACTCTAACAGGGGAGAACAGTGGTGGCTTGCTCTTGTCCTTGGCTTGCAGACTGAGGTTGAAACCAAAAGGGTAAAGCAGCCAGTTTATCTCTTTGTTTGACACAATGATGAACTCATTGCTCCCAAAGTAGGATTTCATGGCTTTGAAATGTCTCCCCGGATCTCCATCCACAAAGTCAACGGAATCAATCCCTGCTTCTGAGTCACCACTTTCTACAGACAAAGTTGCATAGATAAAGTCTTCACCCGAGTCAGGTGAGGTCACCTTCACTGAGGAGATAGAAGGGGCTTTCCTGGCAGATGGTTCCACTTGGATCGTGAGACTAGCCAAGTTCCCAAAGCCAATCCCCTCCATGATCTTCCTCATTCTGTCCACAGCCAAAACCTGCAGGTGGTGCCTGCCTCGGTGGGTGCTGTTCAGCCTCCCTGTGACCACAACTGCCCCCGTGGTGGGGTGGACAGTGAACAGGCTGGACTTGGTGTTCAGGGAGTAGTAGAACTCAGCATTCTGTCCAGCATCAGCATCAGTGGCACTGAGCGTGCTGACCACTGCTTTCAGAGGAGTGTCTTCTTTGATGGACACTCTGTAGGAGGGGGGTGAAAAGAGAGGTTTCAAGTCATTTCTGTCCAGAATGTGGATCAAGACTTTGGCCCAGGCTTCATAGGCAAAAGTGCTCTCTGTGGCCTTGATTATCAGCATGTAACTGTCTTTGACCTCACGGTTTAAAAGTGCTGTGTTGCTGCTCCTGGTTCTTATTCTCAAGAAGCAGAAATCCCCAACCACGTGCTCCTCTGTTTTGAAGAGCCCAGTGCTGTCTCCAGAGGCTATTCTGTACCTGATGTCCCACTCAGGATCTCTCTTGTAAATGCCCATTTTGACGTAGCTCTCCACATAGGTCTTGGGGGCTGAATTCTCATAGATGGTGGCATTGTAGAAGAAGTGGGTGAAGTGCAGAGGGGAAGTGCTGCCCTTCTCACAGCTCACCTTGCGGACCACACAGTGCACCAGGAAAACAGCAAAACTCAGCAAGTGTCTCCTGATGGTGACTTCCATGGTGTGGTGTCTCCTTGAGTCCTGCAAGTGTCAAAGGAAGATCACTGGTAATTCTCACACAGGCCAATATGTGTTAGAGAAAATGTCTCCACAGGCTCAGCCTCCCCTCCCTGCTCTCTCTACCCCAACCTTTGTTGATGTGGTTGTTTGCTCAGCTCTTCTTCCCTCTGTCCCAGTGAGAGACCTGTCCTCCCACATTCCCATGCTGGCTCAGATCTGTTCACTTTCTCTGCTTCAGTTTTTGCCCCTGTAGAGGACAAAATGTGCAGAGCCATTCTAGATGCTCTGATCAGGCTGACTTCCTGTCCTGCAAACCATCTCACCCGCCTGTCATTCTGCTTTCTCCCAACACAAACAGCATATTTGAACTCTCCACCCCCAATCCAAACTCCCTCTTGTTTTGTTTCTCCATCTTAACTTCTCCCTCCACACAAGTTCTTGCAAAGTCTTTTCAAAAGCCAACACACAAACTAATTTGATCTGTCTCTCCATGGCTTGCCTTCCCTTTTTCCCCATGAATCTGTTGTCCTTCCCCAGCAGTGATGCTCCCCTCTGCTGTACAAATCCCTTCTGAACGTGCAGCTCCCCAATGTGGCCTTTCCAACAGCTTCCACTCAGGCTCTAGTTAAGTTGTGTCTCATTTGCCACAAATTCCTAATTCACAGGTCCAACCCTGTCTGCCTCCTCTGCGTTGATCCCAAGAGCAGGTTCCCAGCAAGACACTCTGCCCATGTCACCCTCAGCCACTGAGTAACCTCCCTGCTTCCTCCCTCCTCATGGCAAAGCCCCAGGCTCAGGATTCCCGTAGAGGATCTGCCATCCATGACCATCCACCATCCACTTCCTTCTCCAACAGCTCCCGAGCATCTGTGGCTCCACGATTTATCTCCATGAACAAGGTGTATCAAAGAAGGAAGCAGGGAGCACACATGTGATTAAAAGGGATGCAGCTTTATGAGTGAGCTTTGCAGAGCTTGTTAAAGGATCAAGGCCTGTTCTTTTCAAAAGCAGAGTGAGTGCTGCTGTGTGTGCATTTAGGGGTTGAAACCAGGGATAAGCTAAATATAGGCGCATATATTTCCCCTAGATATCCTAGGAGATCTTTATCTAGAACTGTTTCTTCCTGTTTTAAATTTAAATTATATATCAAGTACCTGCCAGTCATTTGGCACATTCCTAATTTAAACAGGGAAGACTTGTTTTTCCAGACACTTTTTCAAGACTCATCTCTTTAAGAGCCAGAACTAGTTCAATTTATAAGTCAAGCTGAACGCTAGGAACAAATTGTTAGAGTCCAACTAACAATATGTGTCACATTCTCTCACTGAGATACCTAATTACCGATAAATACAAAGCTGCAAATTTCATACTTCCTTGAAAGCCTTTTCTCCTTGGTAAATACATGCCAACCATCCAGAAATCTCCCCGCTGTGGTCATTTCTTACTGAACAAAATGCTCTGAAGCTGAAGTGAAACCATCAGAATTTGCAGAGAAATCAACGCAGTTCAGTTTCGACAAGATTCAGAGTCTTTTTTTTTTTTAACGACATCATTTTCCCCTCTAGGAAATACAACACAACAAACACACAGCAAAGGGAAGAACATCTCGGAGGGTAGGGACAGCTGACCCAGAAAAGCATGTGGCTCCTTCTGAGAAGTTGAAAACCACGTTCTTAAAAGCTCTGCTTGTTGCTCGCTACTTAACAGTCCTTCAGAGCTTTGCAGCGTGCAGGGACTTGCCTGGACCTGCTCCCTTCCAACATTTTCAACTGCTCAACTTGGGAAGAAGAGGCAGGAGCGCCGCGTGCGCGCGTGTCCAGGAGGACTGGGGAGCAGGAAAAACCCCAGACAATCCAGGGTGGAATAAGCAGAATAAAAGAGCAACAAACCCAGCGATACTCCACGAACAACAGACTTAATGAAGCCGATTGCTTTGTATCTGGGCTAATTGACTTTTTAATTGAACGGCACTGAAACGGCAACGTGAACTCACCTCGTGTAAGACATCAGAGAACCCACAAAGCAGAGACGTTATGAACTCCATAACCACAAGAAAAGCTGGAGCTAGAGCACATGCCTTCCTGGGCACCAGCAATTCAATATGGGAGGATAACCTTGAGCAAGGAGTGGGTTTTCTGGAGTTTAAAAAGATGCAAACGTTCTTCTGAATCTCTCCTGGAATGTGCTTAACCTCACTCTTGCCTGTGCATTTGCTAACATCTAAGAAGGGCTCCACTTGCATGGCTGTTTTTTCCTTCTGTGGAGGTACCAGCAGGGTTTTACTCCTCTGTCCAGATAATTATTTCGCAAAACCTGTTGTGACCTCACATTTCTGAGAGCTTTGCTCTCAATTACAAGCTGGGCTGAAAGCAATCAATGGCTTCAGCAGTTATTATGAGGGATGGAGAGTGACTAGACATCTGGGGCACAAGGCAGGAGCCTCATTTCCTCGGGAAATGATCTGAAACTTTGGAAGGCACAGTCAAAACTGAGGGAGAATTGTCTAGCAGGCATCACCATTAGCTTTTGAAGACTAAGAGATCCTCTTCGTGTGAGGACCATGCTCAAAGCCTGAAGAAGTTTTCTGATCCGTGACAGCAACTGTCTGTGCTTTGAGATGTGGTATTTCACCACCTTCATGTGCATCTGCTGAGACAACTCCTATACCAACCAATATTGCTGAGAAATCCTATCACTGCTCGAGCAGCTCCACACAAGCCTTATTTGTCATCTCTTATTTTATCCTTTGGCAAAAGAAAGAGGTGGAGAGGACTGGAGTCACCAGTGACCTTCAAGGGTTGACTTATTCCAGGTGAGTGTTCTGGGGCTCCCTGGAGAGCTCACAGCCTCCCACCCTGGGCCTGGAAACCATCACCTAGTGCTTCTCACCTGGAGTTTCTTCTTTAGTAGGACACACCAGGAAGCAATGATGCACTGGAGGTCTCATTTCTCTTTCTCCTGCACGTTTCTGGTGTGATTTGAAGAGTAAGAGATATCCCAGGAAATAACTATGCTCCTCTGCTCTGTCTCCTGCTTCTGGAATCATCTTTGCCACAGACACCATGCAAAACTATCCAGAAGAAGGACTAGGGCATTTTCAAAGGCTTTGGTGAAGTTCAACAGGTAAATGGGGGACAGTGCCCTGAATAGAGAGGAAATCTGGTTCATTGCTGCCCTGGCTCACCTCCAGGGAAAACCCCGCTGGGACTGACCCTGGAAGGTGACAACAATGGACCAGCAGAAACGAGGTGGGTTTCTGTGACATTTGCTCTGTGGGTGGGAAAGCTGTGTCAAAACAGAGTAAAATCAACCCAGAGCCCTTAAAATCCCAGGTATAGGTGGCTGCCAAGGAGGGGCAGCACTGCCAACCTCAAGGGCCCTTGCAACGGAGTTCAAAGATCTCCATGTTGAAACTGGGTGGTATCAACTACGGCTGCTACAGATTTTCTGTGCAGATTAATAGAACCATTTTTCCTGTTTTTCCGAGCTGTTTTACCCCATGCCCTTGTGCTGACAGCAATTAGTGCCTGATCCACAGGACCCCTGAAAAGGGCAGTATCCACTTAAAAGCCTGATCTGTGTAAGCACTTAACACTCAAACACCCCTCACCTGCCTCTGGTGTCTCACCTCATAATATCAGCTATTTCTGCTCCTGACAGCTCTTCCCTTCTCTCTTTTATGGCTCCCCTGGGCACAGATGCCCTCCTGGAGCTGGTGGCACACGGGGAGGCAGGTGTGTTGGAGGAAGCTCATCGGTGGGACGGGGCGCGGAAGGCAAGACACGCTCCCGACTGAGGGAAATACCAGGGCATCATTATGTGGTGATTCAGCCTCCTCTCCTAATCACCAGGCGAGGATCAGAGAGCCTCGAGGGGCTTCGCCCTCAGCCCTGTAGATGCAAACTCCCCATAAAGCCAGTAAACAGCCCGTGTATCTCTAATCAGAGCTCGGGCGCGCGTCTAAATTTAACATCCAAATTGTGAGCCTCTGTCAAAGGCATGCCCAAATCTGTTGGTTTGAAACGACGGAACAAACAACGTGCTGAGATCCAAAGTGGGTATGGGGAGGCTGAGGGTGACTTGGGGGGATTGGTGGAGGACAAGGCTGTTCTGCCCAGCTGGGTATGGCCAGGGAGATCCTCTGGGGTGTCTTCCCAGGGGTCTCCTGCCATGTGTGGGCTGCTGGATTTGTTGGCCATATTGCAGAAAAGTGCTGCAGCCTGCCAGGAAGCAGGTGTGGCCTCAGCTCCACCTTTTGATTCCCTTCAAGAGGAGAATTTAAAAGCAATAAAAACCCAAAACACAAAACAAAGCAAGTACTGAGAGCGGCAGAAGCTGCACTCCCCTCACGAGCTGTGGTGGGGGCTTGGCAAGAAGTTTTGAGATCAAAAGATTAAAGAAAAATCGTTATTTTTTCAGTGGAAAATAAGGACAACTGTTCTCCTATTACTCTCTTGCCAGCATGTATCCCAAGTTCTCTTTCTTCCTCTTCCTTTCTTCCTCCACCTCCCTCTATTTTCTCTCCCCCCCCCTTTTTTTTTTCCCACTACGAAAACCAGTAGTGGAAAAAACCAGTGCCTTCCCCAGGACAGGGACTGATCAAAACCTTCCTTAAACACATCAATTTCTTTTTTGAAGGCTACAAGAACCTGGAGCTTGGGGAAAGATGATGAGACTGGCTGTTCAAGTTATCTGTGACAGGGGAGTTTAGTGGTGGGTCTGAATTTCAATGGTCATTGGGGAATAGAGAGAGAGAACAAAGGGAGTAAATCCTGCAGGAGGGTGGATATAAAGCTTTGGGGAAGCAAGTAGGAGATGAGACACCATCTTCTCATGGTTGGGTGGTGTTGAGCAGGAGTTCAGCTGAGGCAGTATCCTTACAGCTCCTGTCAAATTGGATCAACCAGAAAGCCACCCCTGGGTTTTCAGTTTTGGAAAGTCACAGAGTGAAAGGTACACCGTCTTGAGCCACAGCCTGTGAGATGTTTTGCTTCCCAGCACCGAAATAACCTGTTTGCACCCTGCATGGGGGCTGGGCTGCTTGGTTAATGTTTGCCCTCTCATCTGCCACAGCCATGCTGGTGGGAATGGGATCCTTCTCCATTTGGTGAGTGCCCTGCTTACAGTCAGCCCCGTGGGGTTTGAATTCCTTTTGGAGACGGGTATTTTTTGAACTGTTTTCTTAAACCGTGAAGCAACAACCAAACAAAACCATCCCATCCTTGGAGATCCTGCTCCTGCATTTAGTTGTGCAGCCTCTGCTTGGTTTTGCAGCGAAGCAGAAGAAATACATCCTGGAGGTACTACACAAAGCCAGAAAACTAATGAAAAGAGCCCCTCAAGTTACAGTGTTTCCTTCCCCAGTGTATCTCGGGGTTTTCCAGCGCCTGTGGATGGTTTTCTTCGGGCTGATGTTTGCAGAACTGCCTGCACCAGCCTGCTTTGGGGCCGTGTTAGTGTGGGTGCAGCTTTTTGCTGGACTTGCAGATTCCAACCAGGCGCAGTTGGGCTGTTGCTTCCCCATCTTGACTTTCCAATCTCTGAGTAGCTCGGGTGGGCTTTTGGAAATTGTTTCCAGATTGCCGGACAGCCTGGAGCACAGCGGCCGATCATGTAGAACCTGGTGCACGTGCCTTTTACAACCAAAGTCTGCCCCGGCTCCGTGTCCCAGGAAATGCTGCTCCTGTCACACCACGGGCAGTGCCAGACCCTGGGCCACAAGGATTTCATTCTTCAGGTGCCCTCCTGGGGGTACAGCGGCTGTGTGCTGATGGGGTGGGCTGTGCCAAGGCCTTCTCAGTCGCAGAGCCATGGAGAGCCATGGGATTCATGAGTGTCATGTTGGCATGTGGAACAGTGACTCCTCCTTGGACTGCTCAGCATGGCAGGGGGTGGCACACATGTCCCCAAGCAGAACTGGCACAGTCCACAAGCACTGCAGAGATGTTCCTTCCACCATCAGCCAGCTGGGCCAGGCTCTGGGGAGTTTGGGTACCCCAGGCAACTTGGACTGGCAGCCTCTAAGGGGTTCTGGAGGAGCAGAGAGACTCTTAAAGGAGTTTGGAGTCAGTTGACTTGGTGCTGAGACACTCTTTTTCTCTAGCTGGGTTGTACTGCTGCAGCAATGCAACAATGCTTTGCTCTGAGACAGCACAGCCATCCCTGTGCCTGGGCAGCTGTGGCCAGTGGACCTGAGGGTCCTGCCAGGACCACCATTCACGGGAGCATGGGGAGATGCTGTCCCTTGAGTGCCACTAGACACAGACTGGCTGGGCAGAAGAGGAGAGAGCTGGATGGCTTTCCACATGGAAGAGTAGCTGGGAAGGGTTTAGTTACTCTGATGTCCAACTCCACCTTCCCACACACACTGGATGCTTTTGCCACCTTTCTCACCGCGCCAGATTTCACAGACTGGATGCTCAGACGCACCCTGGCTCTAAAGGCACCTCAGTCCATGACATCTTACTGTACTCCAGCCAGCCACACACGCCTCTCCCCCTTGGACATCTCATCCTCAGGGCTGTGGCTGTGCCCTGCTGCTCTACCTGCTCCCTGCTCTGACCCTTCACCAGAGCAAGCAGGTGCTCTGTGTCTTTGCCTCCAAGCCATCCCCTGTCCATGAGTCAAGGCATTACCTTCTATGTGAAGCCAAAGGCCTCATGTTGCCACCTTTCTGTC
Organism: Pitta sordida; assembly: GCA_013390025.1. Classification (NCBI taxonomy): domain Eukaryota; kingdom Metazoa; phylum Chordata; class Aves; order Passeriformes; family Pittidae; genus Pitta; species Pitta sordida. The sequence continues at coordinate 1,105,601 of WEKX01005975.1, forward strand.
TGTGACTGGCCTTTCTGTCCACTGCCCTGTGAGGAGCCCATGGAGAGCTGGTTTTGTGCTGCTGTGAACTCATACTGAGCCCTCCACATTTTCCTCATGCTTGGGATGCAAGTTATCTTGGAGTGATAATCATTCCCCTGTCTGGAGACTGCTGAGGGAAGCTGGTTTGTGGTACAGCATCGTCAATCCTTCCTGCTACCTTTTGCATCCACTGGCCAGTTTCAGCTGAACTTAACCAGATAGGTAAAGACTTGAAAGGAGTTAGGTTTGCACAAGTTTGTGAAAAGCAGCAGGAGAGAGGAGAGAAATCCAAATTAGGACTCCCAGCTGGAAGAAAAGGCTCTAATGTGAGCCCAACCCGATTATTAGACATCAGAGAATCCACACAAGAGGGAGCGCCCCAGGCAACCAAGCTTCGTGAATTCTGCTGCTCGCAAAACAGCTGTTTATTTAGGTGCTGCAAAACCTGGGAGATTCTTCTGGGGCCCCAACACACAACTCCCGTCTGACCCACCATAGCTGTGCATCCAAACTGGGCTCAGCTCACCCCAGCCTGGAGAGAGAAGCAGCTCTGCACAGTGCTCAAGGGGACTGACCCCCCGAGTCCTCATTCTCACCTTAACTCAAAGGGATGTTTGTGATGAGGACACTGGCCTCGTCACCCGAGTGCTGGCCGTCCTCTGATGCCCTTTTGTGATTCCCTGTGGGGAATCATCCTACGATGAGTAAAACATGCCGGGATGTGGCCCAAGAGCATTTGGCCTGAAGAGCTGTGCGAGGGACCTGTGCCCTGTGCGAGGGACCTGTGCCCTGCTGCATGGCCCAGCGCCTGGCAGGACATGGACTGCTCAGCTTCTCTCTGCTTGCAGCACAGCACTGCCCACCCTGTCCCCCCCTACCAGGCAATTCTCATTCACCCACAGACCTGTCCCTGCACTGCTATGACAACCTCCTTGTCCCCCTGCCCAGTACCCTGCTGGTCTTTCCCTTCTGGTGCCCGAAGGTGAGCACGGAGAGAAGCTTTCTTCTCTGCCTGCAGCCTCTCTCGCTCTGTTGCCATCTGTCTGCCTTGCACTGCTCCTTCCCGTCCCCTTCCTCTGCTTGGAGGCAGTGTAAGGACACAGAACAGAATGAATGAGAATCAGGGCATGATCCTCCCTTGTAAAAGGATGGCCAGCCAGGACACCAGTAGCCACAAAAAATCCCCTGCGGCAGATATTTATTGAATGCATGAGATACCTGCACGCTGATAGAAAACCTTCAGCTCTCAGAGCAGCCTGGAGCAGCTGTGTGTCCACAGTGCCATACAAGCTGATGCAAGGCCTGTCCCTGGCCTGGGGAGCCCTGGGTTTCACCAGAGAAAAGATTAACCCCCTACACAGGCACCTATGCCCAGGCTGGTCTCACTGCCACAATGTGTCCTTGTCAGCTCTAATTATGCTCCCAGCAAAAGTCACCACCTCCTGCTCCAGAGTCTGTGCTGGAAACATTTCTGAAAGCTCCTGCCATGGCAGCACCTCCATGGAACCAGCACCTGTGACAAAACAAGGACCAGGATGGGCACACAACGTCCCTGAGCCATATGGAGGATCTGCCCGTGGCACAACCAGGCTGCCTGAGTCGCAGCATCTACCCAAGGAACAATCTACTCAGTCCAAAATAGCCTCACAATGGAAGAGCATCAAAACACAGCTTGGCCATCTCACTGTATTGTCTCTGTCAAGGTGGCCAGAGTTGATTGTTTGGTGGTGGAGCACAAGAAACAAGGAGTGTGTAACCTGCTCCTTCTCCAACTTCTCAGCATCGCTGCAACTACACGGTTGTTCTTGGCATGTTGCATTTACTAACCTCCACTGGAGCTATCCAGCCCAAATGGATCAAATCCTTGCTGAAGCCAAATACATTTTTGCCCTCTGCAATATCCTGTGGCAATTTGTTCCAAATTTAATTGTGCCCTCTATATAGAAAAAAAAACAAAACAAAACCCCAACACCTGCCTCTGGTTTGTTTCAACTCTGCTGCTTGTTCACTTCTGAGCTGAAACCCTTCCTAGCAGCCTTTGCAGCCTGCCCCTCCCTGCAGCTCCCACTTCCAAGAATTAGGAAAGAAAGTTTCTTTGCGAATGAACCAGTACCTGCCCCATTGCCAAGCAAAAAGTGTGGTTAGAGGAAAAACGGCTTGCTCAGCAAATCAGCTTGTTAAGAGACAATGGAGCATCAGTGTTGCCAACACAATTTAAAACAATAAAACGGACTGAGGGGTATTTGATCCTCTTATGCTCGTCCATGATACAGAAGGAAGCCCCACTACTGCTCGAGGTGCAGCTGCACTTGCATATTCCACACGTGGCAGAAAACAAAGCGAGGTGCACAGAGCAGGGAATGCCACTGCTGCAGCGTGGAGGCAGCTGCAACAATCCTTCAGGACTTGCCTCGGAGCAGTTGGCAAGAGTGCAGGATGCAAAATGCATTAGTTTCTAGCAGATGTTTGATTCCAGGTGTTATGCCTCCTTTGAACTCTCCCTCCGTACATGAATGATGCTTGTTTATTTGGAGGGCTGGGACATGCACTGGTTTGAGAACCTTAGGATTTGAAATTCATCCACCGCGTGAGCTGTGGGCAAGGGAAAGGCAGATCCTGCTGTGTTGGGATCACTTTTGGAACGCTGCTGAGCATGTTAGAGCCCCCCCGGCAGATGGACCGAACCCCCTGGCTGGGTTAGATCCCGCTCAGGATCCCCAACCCTTATCAGCCGGGCGGATGTCCCTGAACTGTTCCCGATAAGGGGAGGTGTGCTGCACACTAGGAGATGATAAGGGTACACAATTCCAAGCCCGGTGACTTTGCTGTCCTGAACACTGAGACAGCCCAGCGTTCCTCAGGAGCCCCAGACAGGCTGTTTGCTTTCCATCCCGGGGCTCTGATAACCTCCCAGGTCTCTCTGTGACAGCCTGGAGAGCCATGGCAGCTCCCTGTGCATCCCCTGCCTGCTCTGTGCCCCTCTCAGTGCCAGAGCAGAGGAAGCAGAGGGTTCCACGTCCTCCTGCCTGGATCCTGGGCAAAGCCAGGAGCCCGCTGGCCACAGCCCTGGCTGCCCAGCTCCAGCCACCGCACAGCCCGAGTTCCCACACATCCTGGAAACTCTCTGCCTTTCGCAGCCACAAACCCAAAGGAGCAACAGCCTTTTCGAAGAGTTTTCCCTGAAGCAACCCCTGTGCTGTGACAGCTGATCTTTGCCCCTCTGGAGTGCTGTGCTCCATGGAGTCTGCCGTGAATGCCCCGGGAGGCTGATCAGCTGATAACCGCAGTTTGGAAGGGTGCTCTGGGTTCCAAGTGTCCTGGCCTCCCTCCCTGGGTATTTTCCCCTCTTTTCTCAGTGCTCCACAAGTACCCAGGAAACAATTCCTGCACACCCTGAACCGCGGCTGAGCTTGCTCTGGGATTTCACCTTATTTTGTCACAAGGCACCTGATAGTGAACAAAGGTGAAGAGATACAAACACCCACAGGGTTACACAGGTGCTCCCGTGGGAAGCAGGGACAGTGGCTCTGCTGCCTGTCCTGGAGAGGGACAAGGGCAGGTGAGGAGCTCTCACCTGGGCACCCAGGAAAGCACACCAGTGCAATGAGCACGCTCAAGGATCTCCAAGGCACAGCCCAGTTCCAGGTGACACTGGAAGTGGCTCAATGGGGAACATGGGGACAGAGCTCGGAGCGGTCCTGCCTCACCCCAGTGAGGTGGTGCATGGCCAGGAGCTGAGCCTGCAGCCCGGCGCCAGCGCTGCTCCTGCCCCAGCTCACCCATTTATTTCCAGCACAAGCTTGCTCCCTGCAGAAATCCTGTCCCGGTCAGACTCCTGGAGCGCTTCTCTGTCGGTCCCTCCACACCTGCCTGTCTTTGATACCCAGTGCCCGCTCTGGCTGCAGCCTGCTAAAGCCTCCCACCCGAGACCACATGCAAACTCTGTGCAAACACGGACGAACCTTTCCCCGACCCCATCCCTAACCCACCTTTGCCAGGGCCGCTGGAGACCAAGGCATCCCAAAGCTCTCTCTCGTAGGATAGGGCTGTCTCCAGCAAAACTTAACACACGCGCAAAAATCGCTTCACCACCAAACCCCTGCATCCCCCATGCCTTCCTGCATCCACGCTGCACAGCCTGAGTCACTCTGGCTCCCCACAGCAGCGCCTTACCTGTTGCAACAGGAGAGAGAACCTTTCCCGGAGCTCACTGCGCTCCCTGCGCTGCGATCGCTCTCCCGCAGCCGCTCCTCGCTGCCCGCCGGGGCTCCATGGCACCTGCAAATCGGGGCACGGGGCTCCCAGAAATTCCCGCACCGAGGGGTTCTGCTGGCTGAAACTCCGGAGACACCGGCTGGGAGCAGCGAGGGAGAAAGTTGGAGGGGGGGGAACTCGGTGGCTGCAGAACCAGCCCTTCCGTGACGGGCTGGAGGAGGAGGAGGAGGGACGGGAGAGGCATCGCCCGCTCCCTCTCTGGAGAAGTGAACTTGTGTCTGTGTCAGAGCTGGGCAGGGACCCAAGCCTTAGAGCCGAATAATCGCAGAGCTTCTCACTGTTAGATGAACTAGGATTGCCATGAAACCCAGGACCCCAACTGCAAGAGGGATGGGGGGAGTGGCGGTGTGGGATATGTCAGGTAAATCCCTCCCGACACACCTGAAAAACCCAGAGGTTGTTTTTAACTCGCTGCCAGGTGGGTGTTGTAAGGAGGGATGGGGAGAAGGGGGTGGGGGAAACCTGAATCTGCCCTCGGAGCAGTTGCGTGAGGAGAGGCACTTTGAAGGTGGTGGTGGTTGTTTGTGGTGGGGGAGCCCCCAGAAATCCCGGCGGGGGCCAACAAGCCCCGGGGTGCTCAGAGAGCTGCACAGGGAGAGGGTGGGAAGGTGGTCCCTGTCCTGAAAAGGCAGGAGGCAGGGAAAGAAAAGAGGGAGGCAGCAAGGAGAGATGGCAGCATATGGAGACCAAGCAATACACGGGAGCTTTGAGGGATTTTCTTTGGTACAGAAGGAGCATCCTGACTCCGGGTGTTCTCCAGGACTTCTCCCAGTGAAGGGACACAGACTCTTCTGTGGGTGTCCCTCCCCTCCTCCTTTCCACCCCAGCCCCCAATAAACACTAACATACCCCCTTTAGACTGCAGTGATACAGGGGTAGGTCTCAATGTGGGAAAGCAAAGTTCAGCTTCAGGTTTAGGTGAAGTTCCCCCTGCCTCTCCCGTGTTTTCGTGGAGGACATGAACAGAAAGCTTTCTGTGTGGTTTTAGGGAAACGAAACCAAGTAAAGAATAGGGAAAGAGGCAGCAGGTTATGGACCCTCTGGTCACACCTACAGCCCTGACTGGAACTTGTCTCAAACTGGGTGCTGTCAATTTAAATCACACCACACCAATTCATGGGGAAAATCCATGTGATTTCATGGGGAAAATAAAAAAAAGATGTGATGAAATTGATGCTCACAACATCCTCACCCCACCTGGGAAGTGACTTTGATTTCAAACCCATCAAGGCCTTTCGGAAACACTTTGAACTGAATAGGAAGAGGGGATAAATCCAGTTGGACTTACACATGCAGCTTGTCCATTTTTCCAACTGGTTTATTCAAATGATTTGTAGGGGAACTTGTAATGAAGTTTTGAGGAATATAGAAGTGATAGTAAAAGTAATAGTATCTTGAAACTGCAAATGAGCTCTTCTTTAGGATGTCTCATAAAAGGAGGCCAGGTGATCAGTCAGTAATGGCAATGGGAGCCACATTTGGAAGGGATGAAAGGAAAAGTTCCCTCATGCAGCTGTGGAAGGCGAGAGAATCAGGTACTGGTGGCTGAATTTCAGTGGGGCTGACGCAGAGCTCAGAACAATACTTGCATTATATTTAGACATACCAAGGTACAAGTGAGCAAACCTCTGGCTTCAGGGCATCAGCTGATTGCTACAAGAACCAGCATTTCCCTGTGTTTGGAGCCTTTCATAGCTGGCCAGCTGCCTTGTTCCTTTTGCCTGCAACTGGAGCAGTGGAGAATCCTGGAGACACTGGATTTGGGGGCTTTTAGCCTCATCCAGTGCAGCAAGGTGTGAGCCCTCAGCGAGCAGCAAAACATCATTTTAGCCAAACAGATGTAGTTGGGAAAGCGACAGACAGAATTTCTGGTGAATTAGAGAGGAAGGATTTGATTGTCCAAATACTTTTCCAAGTGTACCAGATGGTTCAATAATAAGAAATATTCCCTTTCCTAATTAAACACGGCATTAGGGTGAGCAGCAATCTAGCTATGGAGAAGAGAGCCCCAAATCCTCATGTCTAGGACACTAAGATGGACTCTTGCCTTCCATACAAAGGCAAACATGATCTCTTAGAGCCTATTTGGATCCCAATGATCCAATTCTCAAATCCCATTCCCAACGATCTGGGAAGGACAAGAAGAATGAGAGAACTTCTCCACAGACCTGGAGAAGCTGTTAATTCTGTATCAGTGGTGGGTGAGCGCCTGGGACTGGTAAAACATTTCTGGTTCTGCCTCCTTAGCTCTTCTGCTCAACTTGAAGTCAGGCTGGGTTGAAAAAAAAAAAGTGTTTTGTTTATCCCAAGGAGCAACTGCTGCTCCTGCAGAAGGGGGTGGGTTGCAGAACTACCTGTGGTTGCAAGCAGGGAGGACTGGCCTGGCTTGGGAAACTGTGCCAGGAGGAAAGAAAGAAGATGGAGCTGAGTCCTCCTTCACACCTCTCAGTCAGTCAAACAAGCCAACAAAAGCTCCCTGAGCTGGTCTCAACATTTCATGCCACTGTCAGATGCAACAGGACCTTTTCCAAGGTGCAGGAAATGTCAGAGCTCCATCACTTGGCTGGCAAGGGCGCTCTTTTCTCCCTAATTTCGGGGGGAGATTTCATTTCCTGGTTCCACCCAAGATCTCCATGTGATAAAGCCAAGATGTTCTGCTGTGGGTCACCTGCATGCAGAGTTTTGCAGCGAGGCTGGGGTAGGGAAATCACCACGGGCCTCTCTGGACCAACAAGAAACGCTTCTAGGGGCCTCCCTGCCAGTGGCTGTACCCACTCACTGCCCTGGGGACCAGGCCTGCCTGCCTCCTGCAGACATGCCTGCAGGCCCATCTTCCAGCTCATCCTCCTGAACATGTGCCCTTCCTGGCCAGCACTTGTAACCGGCCCTGCTGGAGCGTTGCCTCCGTGGACCTGGAGCTCAGGGCAGTGCTGTTGAGATGGAGCACGAGATTGTTTCCCCAGACTCTCCTGCCCTCAGAAACAGACATAATGTGACCCCCCCCTTGATCATCTCTCCTGAGGGTCTGGCACCCTTTGGTGAGCCGGCCCAGCTGGGGACTGGAATGCTCCAGCTGTTGTGTTGGCAGTGGGCACTTCCTGAGCAATCCCAGCTCCCATTGCTCTCCCATGATATACCTTTATCAGTCCACATCCAAATCTGCAGCAAATGCCTGCTCAGAGGTGTGCTGGGCTCTGTGAGTTACCTCCCTTGGGGACAAACAACTTTGGTTTCCCCTTTGCAGAAAAAGTAGAGCCAGTCGTTGTGTCTGACCCTTCAGCCCGCCAGCATCTGCTGTGCTGAGGTGCTCTGTGGGTATGTTTGCACGGGAGCGTGCACAGACTTGTGAGGGAAGGGGCCATTATCTGCCTGGAATGGCGGCAGCGTTTCCCCAACAAGCGGGAGCGTGTGCTGGGGGCGGGGAGGATCCAGCCCTGGGTAGGGATCAGCTCCCTGCACCGTGTCTGCACTGAAACTTCTTTGACCAGCACTGGTGGAAACCCTCCCTGAGCTGCTCCAACGAGTCAGGGTCGTTCCCGTGGAGTTGCAAACCATCCTACAGCTCCCAGACTGGCAGAACCTGTGGGGGAGTGAGGGAGGTGCTGTCTCGAGAGGGACATGGGGGTTGCATCTGTCATCTCCTTGGAGTCACCCAAAGGGCACAGAGTGGATCCATCTCTCCCTTTCCAGCGGACCCTCTGAGTGGAAATCAAACCCCCTGAACTGCATCTTGTGCACAAACCTAATTCTCACTCTGAGACTCACTCTTTATACCCAGTACAAATTTAAACTGGGATTTCTTTAGAGCAGCTCCAAGTTATTCTTGCCTGAGGTCCAACAGGATTCCATTGATGAACAGATTTGACTCAGGCCATCCATCATACTTAGTTTGGAGAATCGAGGCTGGTGCATTGCCAACCCCTCCTCTGGTCTCCCCTGGATTCAGTGCAGGCTCCCTTAGGACATCTTTGGGAGGCTGAATGCTGGGTAGTCCCTGCCCTCAGACCGTGAAGCTCGTGCTGAGTCAGGTCCCCCACTCCACGCGGCTCTTGTGTGGGACAGACAACATGAGTGAAGGACACAAGGCTGTTGGCAGTGTTGGACTGGAATCCAAGTCCCTTTGGGCCCTTTTTTGGGGTCATAACCACTGCTGTGGCATGCTCCCCTCTTTGGCTTCTCACCAAGGATGATGCACACTGATTCCTACAGGGCACTGCTGACAGATCCCTTGCCCCTTTAAAAGAGATGAAGTCATCTGCCTCCGAAGCCATCTGGCACCAGGACAGAGTCAGAAGCTCAGTGCAACAGAAGGCTGGGATGTCAGCCCGCAGAGGGGATGTCATCGCTCCACAGACAGATGGGACCCTGATGGGGTGGGGCGAGATGCTGTGCAAGACCCCAGGAGAAGGTTCAGTGTCGTAGGGAAAGCAATGAAAACCTGCTGGCAGAGCCCCAAGATGTGCCATGGGCCCACTCCCGTTGTCTGTGCCAAGCAGAGCCCCATTGGGAAGTGGGAGCTGGGCACTGTCCTGGGAGGACATCGGGCTGTCCCACGGCTCTCGTCATGGGATGAGCGAGCGAGTCAATGTGTCCCCTCCTCCCCCTCACCCCTCTGTGCAGAGCTGGCATTAGCTCATCCCAAGCCAATGGTGCTGCCCCACGTGCCGGGCGGCTGAGCTCAGGATGGCTGAGCTCAGGATGGCTGAGCTCATCGCTGGCGGGGCCGGCGGTGACCAAATCCGGAGCCGTGTGTGGCTGCGCTCTCCGCGGGGCAGAGGAGCCACCATGTCCCTGTGAGGCCTGGGGAAATGATCTCAGGCAAAACTGCCCACCAACTTGAGTGGGTGGTGGGGGAAGAGGTGAGGTGCTTGCTGGCGTGGCCAAGGGAACAGCCTCTCAATTCCAGGGCTGGCAGGAGTTTTCTCTCTCAGTTTTGGAGCTACTATCGCTGATCATTCCCAGGATGCCTCTTGTGTCACAGACTCCTTAGCCCTCCTAGCTTAATTAGTTAAGGAGCTGGTCCTCTTCACAGGACTTTGCCAGGTCATGGTATTGTCCACCAGGAATGTCCCAGGCCTTCTGAGTCTTTCTGAGGTAACTGCACTGGACCCCCTTCTCCCCACCATGCACTGCAAGGTGTGGTGGTCTCCAGCCAAAACAAGGCCCCAGTAAATCCCTCCTCGTGGCCCAGTTTCTCAGGAAGGAGCTGGGGCTGTGATGGGTGGATTGACACAGACATGGCGCTTTATCACCTTTACTGAGAAACTGAACTCCAGCTCAGCGTTTGTGTAGAAGGAAGAGATGGTGGGAGTGGCAGCGAAGATGATGGAGGGGACAATGTGGGAAGAGGTTTGGTCTGTACAAGGACGTGGGGAAAGAGGACAATGAGTTAATTTATCTAAAGGGTAGAGCAAGGATAAGAGGTTAAATCATAGCCCCATAAGTTCAGGTGCTTGTCTGGGGAGAATGAAGCATTCCCAGGAGATGACTCTCTCCCCTCACTGATGCCACACAACCAGCTTGGGCTGGATGTTTAACTTTTAGTCCAGTGCACTGGATGGCATGTTGGGGATTGCACAGGCCCTGGGAGATCAGGCACGGACAGAGCAGAAACCCTTTCAAAGCAGAGGTAAATCTTTGAGGAGGGAAATAACTTGTGTTTGTTCTGGTCTGGCCTGAAAAATCCTGGACCACAAATGCTTTTCCCTAGTCAAGACCACTCCTTTACTTCTTTGTCTTGCTTTGGGAGTAAAGTTGTGTTCTACTCCATCTGCTCCAGCTCAGATCCTTTGCACTCTCTTCTCCTTCTCATTGCAGTCAGTAAAGGTTTATCTGTTAATCTGTTAACCCTCAGCCCCAGATTTCCCTGCTCCGCTTTTGGATCCTCACTGTCCAGCGCTTCTCCCTGGGTTTGGTGCTGAGACCTGATGCCCAGGCTTGCCTGGCAGAGAGAGCAGCCTGGAAGTTCCTTGCTCCAAGGGCATTATAAAGAGGAGCCATTGTGCAATGGAGCCTTGTACCAGGAACACAATCCACACGATGGTTATCTCGACACCATCCTCGCTCAACCAGGGGAGCCTGAGCCAAAAGAAAAATTTAGAGCTAAACAGCTTTTGTTTACAGGAAGCCAGAGCACAGTGTCTGGGCTTGTACCAGTGTAGCAGGAGATGTTGCTATTGTCTCAGACTGCAAAATATTGATGGATGGTGTGTCCCTGAGATTTCCCAGGGACGTTGGAGGAGCAATTTCCCTAATTTCTGACGTGTCTTCTGAAGTATCTTCCTTTGGCTGGCTGGACAACTAAGCAAGGGTCATCAGCTTTATGGACTGTTGTGTTTGGCCATGATCACTGCAGCCTTTCCAGCCTCTGCAGCACTTTGTGCTTTGGGACAGGGAAAGGCACGTTGGAAGGGGCAGTGGCCACCAAGGGACACAGTAGCAGCAGCCCAGATCTTCATGAATTTGTACTGCTGAGCAAATCCACTGATTCCTCACAGGGGAGGAAAGGAGAGGAGACAACTTCTTTCCCAAAGGTGAAGTTACTTTTCAGCTATTTTTTTTTAATTTTCTCCTTTCTGAGTTTACAAAACCACAGTCCACCAGACAAAAAGCTGATGGGCTGCTCTGCAGGAAGGAGTGAAGAGCCTCATCTCCAAGGCTTGTCCTGCTCTGGGACACAGCAACAGCGACTGAGAGAGAAAATCAAAGTGTCTGAGTGCCCTCCAGATGTGGGCAAGGGCTTGCCCACATCTGGCAGGGAGTGTTTCACAATGGGAACGGCTTTCCTCAGCCCTCGGCACACGGCTGAGGGTGTCTGCTGCACCCACAAACAGGATGGTCCAGTTCCTGTGGAGGCAGAAGATCTGTTCGGGCAGTTCAGTGAGTCACAGGACATTTACCAAGACCTTTTTGTGTCAGGAAATGTGTTTTGATGAAGAAAGGAAGAACTTAAAAATAAATTTGGCGGAGGAAAAAAAAAAAGGGATGAAAAAATGAGAGAAATGCAGATTTCAGAGGCAGTTCAGCCATGGCATGAGCAAGAGGAAGGGGTGACCTGCGTCAGGAAAATGATGAAAGGCAGTCTGCCAGAAAGATAAACACAAAAAGGGCTGGGCAAGAGGTGTGGAGAATCCCTAAAGCTGAGGGGCTTTGCATTAATTATCACATTAAGCATTCAAAGAACAAAAATACCCATCTCCATTTTCATGTGCATTCACTTTAAAAAGAAATAAAAATCCTGCTTAATTGTTCCACTTAATTCATTAAAGGATTAAGGCAAAGAGTAAAGGAAAATAGTGAAATATGATGATGGGTGGTTCTGGCATCCCGCTCCAAACCATCCATGGGTGTTTTGGAGGGAACCAAACATTGAACACCAACCATACCTGGTACCAAACCATCCCCAAATCCAGGAGTTTCTGTTTTTAGTACCAGAACTGAAATGCTACAGCAGGAGGCAATGTTGATTTTTGCAAAACATCCCCTGTATTCATCTGCTGAGCTTTAAAAGTAAACCTGGGAGGCTGTTTTATTTCTCAGGCCCATTTCGATTTGAGTTCCCAACGTTTAGGGGTCGTGATGATGTATGTCATGCTCATGTGGATCAGACAGAGACTGTGCTGGCAGAGAAAAGCTCTGGGGAAAAGGTGCAAGTGGGGAGTTTTCTGCTTGCTAAAGACGAGGGGAGTGGCTGGATGGAGGTTAAGGTGAAGTTTAGGGTTAAGGGCAGGAGAAGAGGTTGCCCATCACTCCTCTGAGAGCAGCCTGTTCCCTCCAGCCAGGACTGGGAACACAATAGGGATGGAAGGCAAGGGTTGGCCTGAAAGGGGAGCAGAGCATCCTCTGCTCAGGGGTGCCCTCAGATCTGGGTGCAGCAGCTGGAGCAGCTGGCTGGGCTTGGGCAGCACCTGGACACAGCTCAGGCCCTCTGCAGGGCACCCCAGGCTCAGCTGCCCAGCCCAGCTTTCCCTCCCTTCTTCCCTTGGTTATCCCTCCCCGATCTTATCACGGACCACGGGTGGTAGCAGGTGCCTCACAGAAAAAGCCAGATTGGAGCTACAGATTTGTGTGTGAGGGGGGAAAAGGCAAATCATCCATGAAACAATGTCCCTTTTCAGAGCCTTGGCTGCTGGCAGGAATAATCTGTCCTCCCTGGGCTGCTCAGCCCGGCAGCAGCTCTACCTAATCCTCCCCAAATCATGGCAAATCTGGGGGTTGCTCAGCTGTGGGGTGACATGAGGAGCTTCTTCAGCGCCTTGGGGGGCTCCTGGGGCTTGTTGCAGCCCTGGGGAAGGCTGGGAGGGAAGGGCAGGAAGTGTGTTTGCATGGGCAGGCACATCTGTCCAGGCACATCTGTCTGGGCAGGCAGGAGCACTCGGAGGGTTGTGCTGTGCTCTGCTCGTGGGACAGCACCGGGGTGGGGGTCAGGCTCCAGTAAGGACCCAACCTCAATGGGCAGCCACTGCTGGGTGGGACGAGCACTGACTGCTTGTTTGGGGGTCACTTTTGGGGCAGAGACCCCTGACCCTGGGCACAGCTGTTACCTGCAGAACAGCTGCCCTCGCTCACAGTGAGAAATAAGGCTGCTTCAAAAATTCCCAGTGACTGAAAAACCCTCTTTCCCCCTCAAGGAGAGGAAGAGACAACATGATTGAGCTCTCTGGTTTGCAACAGTCCTGCTCTGATTACATGGGGCATGTGCCCAGAGATTTAATTTCAGGGGGTTTCAGCAATACATGTTCACCGGGGACTTCTTTTTGCAAGTGAATCTTTTGCTGTTCTGGATGTTTCATTCATTGTTTGAAATGCCCTCCTGGAGTCTTTTCCCTACCAACTCTTATCTGTCTCCGCCATCGTAAATATCATCTCATTTTATCTCTCAGATGGGCCCTGGAATGAAGGCTGGGGGTTGTCTTGCACCCCAGACCGGGGAATTCACATTTTATTTACAACATGCCAGGGAATTTTATTTTCCAGTAACGACTTGTGCTGTAATTGTGAACTTCCTCTTACAACAGAGATCTACTTCCCCACTTCCCTTTGGAAAGAAAGGCTGGAGCACTGCTGGTGTTTTTCATTGGATTTTCTACAGTGCCCCTGAGATTCTCAGAGGTCTGACAAAGCTGGTGTGGGACAGGGGTTTGGGCGACTTTAGATGCACAACATCTGGAGTGGGAGAGGCAGGGAGGGTCACTGCAGGTGCAGCTGCCCTGGAGGGAGGATGGAAGGAAGGAGAGTCATGTCTTGCCACCTCCACCTTTGCTCCCCAGCTCCTCTTTCCTCTTCCTTTGGTTCTTCTCAGCGTGCTGTGACCCACAGCCTGGCGCTGGGTCACATCCTGCTGATGGGGATCAAAGCCAAGCTCACACCTACAGGTGGCAGAGAGGGCAGCACTGCCCTGCCCTGCCCGTCCTGTGCCTGCCAGGGTGGGAGAGGAGACTTCACTCAGCCTGCCAGGCCCCAGGGTGAGGAAAGTCGGTGTTTGAAGGCAGTGAGATAGGGCTGGGCAGGGGATCAAAGGCATCCTGCCTGCCCACAGCAGCAGCTGGTGATGCAGACTGCGGGGCTGTGCTCTCCGGGGCGATGCTCAGGTCTGACTGTCCGGCACATCTCACCCACCCCAGCCTTGCTCGGTGCCCCCCGAGCACAGCCCTGGCCCCAGACCTGCTGCTCCCAGCAGGGGAAGTGCTGAGCACAGACAGCCCTTCTCCACAGCCCCCTCCTCCTGCACCGGGGCCCACCGGGAGGCAGCTGTGGTCCCTGGCATCAGGGGGCTCTGTGGTGGCTCCTGGGGGACACTCAGCACCCCGGTGTGCCCCTTCCAGGGGCAGAGCTGCAGAAACTGCGCTGCCATTAAAATGCAGGTTGTGCTGCCTGCCAGGCGTGGAGCAGCCTCTGTTCCCACGGACTCATTTACCTGCTTGGAAGTGGAAAGTGTTCAGTACCTGGCGGGCTCTGCTGAGCTAATTAATTTATTTAATAACCATTCTTAGCTGCTCTCCATGCCCAGGTGCTTTGCATCCCAAAGGATGATGATTTTTTTTTTTTTTTTTAGAAATTCCCAATGGAGATGTGCCTGGTTTATTTATATAGATAGATATTACTTTTTTGTTGTTCTCCATTTGAACAGCATCTTGCACAACAGGGTTCTGACCCCACAGCCCTGCTCTGACACGCTGTTGTCACGTACAGAAGCACTCCCACCACTCTGGGAATGCTGTGGGCTACTGGGACAGAAAGTCTCAGGGCTCCATGAACCATAGGAGCTGCAGCTTGAGCTAATGATACAGCCTAATTAACCTGAAATCCTCCGAGGACTGCAGTCACTAGAGGGAAACAGGGGAGCCCCTCTGCTCTCCTGGGGGTGGGTGATTCATGGCACCCTGGTTCCCTTCCTCTGCAGTCCCCAGAGGGGTGCAGGATGCCCTCCCAGCTTTCCATCTGTCATCCCAGCATTGATGCTCCCAGCCAACACTTTGCCCTCAGGAGCAGGGACCGGGCTGTGCCCTGGGTTAGGGACACACATTTCCTGGCAGGAATCAGCAAAGCCTTGTTACCTTACCGGGAACATCCGCCCGTTTTCCTGCTGCCCCTGGCAAAGAGGTTGGGACAGTTGATTCCAGGGAGTTTGTGTCTTGTTGCAACATAACATGGAAAAGCTGATCAAGGCTGCCTTGCCTTCAGGGGCAAGCCAGGAAAGATGGGTGTGGGAAAAAGTCTGTTGCCCTGTCGGGCAAGGGCAAGGCCTGCCACTGGAATTACTCCAGGCAGTGCCCATGGAGGCATCTGGGTGACATTGGGGACATTGGCTCCCTGCTGGGGCACAGCTGCTGCTCCTGAGGCTGAGGAAGGCAGGAGGGGAACAACAAGCTGTAGGTTGGTTTTCCCAGAGCTGGGCAGTGCCAGTGTCTGGCTGTGTGTGACTGTGTCTGACTGTCCCACTGTCCCACAGCACTGCCATGGCACTGACTCTGCAGCCAAGTTCAGCAAGGTGCATCCAGCATCATCCAGCCCAAACCTGAGGTGACAATCCTGTTCATATGGAGACTCCTCTGGGTAGATCCCATCCTGGAGAGAAAGGAAGGACTCCCAGCACTGTGGCTGGAGGAGGGTCTTTCCCACTTGAGCTCAGCCAGGGCTGGGATGCAGCAGCTCATTTGTGTGATGAGGAGCCCGTGGCTCCCTGGACAGGGAACTCACCCACCACCATTCCCTGAGCCTTCTCACTCTGCACAAGTTTGTTCTCGTCGCCCTGAGACAGTCCTGGGTGTTTCAATGACTTACACCCCCAGTTTGTGCCCTGATGGGTTGCTCTCCACCTCCATTCCCAATTCCTACCCCAGATGGCATTTCTCTCTGTCGGTGAGTCACAGGTTGGACTGTTGCAATACTCACCTTGCTGTGAACTCGGAGGGAGCCCTGTCCCTGCATGCAGGAGCTCACTGGGGCTGTGATTCAGCCGGATCAGAGGACCTGTGCCTCTTCCCTGTGCCCAGCTGTGTGTATCCGAGAAAGCATTTCTGCCCGGTGGGGAGTGAATCACCCAGGAGTGGCTTACCCAGCCCTGCCTGCTGCCTTCAGGAAAGGGGAATGGGAGGAGAGGAGAAGGGGAATGCAGCTGGGATTTCACTGCCAAGGCAGCCTTCCTCCTGCACTTGGGAGTGGGAACACTTTGCAATGCAAGGCTCGGGTTTTGGGCTGCAGAGGAAGAAGACTCGAGTGAAGATGGAGCCCTTGGCTGCTCTTGGACAGGCTCACAGGACACAGGAGGCTGTCCCTGCTGGAGCCTGCCCTGTGTGACTGCATGGGCTGCAGCTTGTCTCCAGCCCCGTGCCTTGTTCTCTGCTGATGCTCCAGGCAAGCTGGGACACGGCCTCCGTGAGGGGACGTCTGGTTTGTCAGGCACTGAGGTGATGCTGGGCTGAGCCCTCTGCCAATTCCCACAGCTGGAGGCTGGAGCTGTGGGGTTTTCCAAGTGGGGAAGCTGGTGCAGGGCCATCCTACCTGCCCAGCTGTCATTCCCCATGGGCAATGGGTGGCATTTTGCGTGCATGGAGCAAGTTCTCATTGAGCTCTGTCTGTTGTGCTGCTCTATTTGCTGTGGTCTGCATTGGCTGTGCACTGTCCCAGAGCAGTTAAGTGTCTAATTTAAGAACTACTACAATAAATACAAGCTGTGGCAATGCCACCAGCTGTTAAAGAAAGGTGAGTCTCCCTCTTTGACCTGTCTGTTTTCAGTGCACTCTGTGGCACGGTCAGCATTACTCACTTGGAGCAAAATCCTTTTTGCACCACCAGCTCCTGGCAGAGGGGAGCTGGGAGCTGAGGGTGAGGCTGCTCTGGGCTCCCCAAAAAGCTGATGTGATGGATAAGTCTTGTGAGTATCTGTTTAGATGGGATTTGCAAAAATATGTCCCTGTCAGGTCAGAGCAGCCTTATGGCCCGTCACTGAACAGCCTCCTGCACTCAGAGGAAGGACAGGACTGATGAATGGGCCCAGGTGTCACAGACCAAAGTCAGCTCATCTGTGGATTTCTGTGCATCTTGCTTGGCTGTGGGTCTGACTTTTCTGAGTTTTCTCGTGAGGATATTGGCCAGGATTGTTGGGCCTCGCTGCTGGCTCCATTCAACCTGCCCAAGGAGTGATCTGGGCAACGCCAAAGCTGTGTCTGAGCTGGAAACAGGTCCCTGGCAGGCAGCACTGCTGCACCTGGCTGTATGTCCCCTCCCTGCCTCACATCAGACTCTGCTCGTTGCCTTCATTCTCAGGGTGTTCCATGGCTTATTCCACCCAGCCAAGCAACCCTTGTTTGACACCAACCAACGTGTTGCTCCCTCCTGGGCCTGGGAAGGGTGGTGTCACCATCCTCCAGGCACTTTCTCAGTGCTGTTGCTGCTGGCAGTCACACACACGTGCTGCTGGTGCTGAGGCATCCCGGGACAAGGGCTGTGAGGTGCTGTGGTAACAAACACCATCAGTAACTGCAGGGGATGAATCTCAGATACACATCTCTGGGGCAAGGCGAGAGACCTGCAGCTCGTGTATTTCTGGCATGTGGATCCAGGATAAAATCGCAGCCTCTGGAAGTTAAAGGATAAACCCGACGGTGATGGGTGTGGGGAGGGGATTTCCTGCAATCTGCTGGCTATAAACATGGCTATTCAGATTATTCTGAGAGGACCTGGTTCATGGTTCATCAGCCCTGTGTGGGACAGGGCTCGGTGGAACAAATCA
This sequence comes from Pitta sordida, assembly GCA_013390025.1. NCBI lineage: Eukaryota > Metazoa > Chordata > Aves > Passeriformes > Pittidae > Pitta > Pitta sordida. The sequence goes on from WEKX01005975.1 coordinate 1,123,131, forward strand.
GGTGTAACCCAGAGCTGGTTCATCCCCTGTTGGTGCAGCGAGGGCGATGGGAGCACGGCAGCCTGTGGGTGGGCTGCCCAAGGACATGCCACAGCGCTGGCTGGGATGGGGGCTGTGGTCTGCTCATGGGACGTGGGATTAGGAAAGGAAGTGAGCAGGAGGCTGGAAGGTGAGTGGTGAGGAGCCTGGTCCTTCCCAGAACCCCAGCAGCGTGCAGCTCTGTGCCCCACACCGCCGGTGCAGAGTGGGGGGTGGGAGGGAGGGNACCAGAACTCGTCTGGGGGGAGCGGGAAAAGGCAGGAGCCACAGGGAGGGGGAGGAGGGTTGTGAGGAGGCTGCTCCTTCAGCTGGTGGGCTCCTGTGGTTCATCCCACCTCACCCAGCCCTGCTGCTGGTCACGGCTTCAGTGGCCACACCATGTGCCTGAATTTCCCCTGGTTCACTTTGGAAAGGGGAGATGTGGATGTGAGGGAGTGAGGGGGGTACCTGGGGAGATGTGCTGATGTAGGAACTTCTCCCCAGCCTCAGGCAAGGATCCAGCAGCAATTATCTCCAGTGGGTGCCACCCAGAGCAGAGCTCTCTCTGGGGTTTGTATCCTGGACATCTCTTGACCTGCTCCAAGGAAGCTCTGCTGTAAAGCCTGTGTCCCCCTCTCACAGTGAAGCTTGTGCTTGGCTGACTGGTACTCAGATGGGTGCCATCAAATGGGCACTGAGCAGCAAAGGGACCTTCTGTCAGGGCGCAGAGGACCTTGGGCTGAGGTTTAAAGCCTGGGCTGGTATGTTGGCATAAATCATCTTCCCATTCAGCATCCGCACCTCTCCAGACTCTGGTGTCCGTGGTTCTCTAAGGAGTTTCTCGCTCCATGAGGCCCAGTACTGCACTAAAATATGAATGTTATGTGCCATCACTGCCCCAGTTGGCACTGGAGTTTGGGAGGGGTCGTCAGGTGGCTTCTCCCAGGGGATTAACCTGAGGGCTCTGGAGGGGCTGTCTGTGCTTCATGTGGCTGAGCTGCCCACTGGGGTCATTCTGCCTTCTGAGAGGCTTTCCGTGGCATCTGGAGAGCATCTCATTTTGGTTGCATTCTCTTGCTGTTAGGTTTCTTTTTAAATACAAAATAAGTAGTCCTGGGGTCCTCCTGACCTGGAAATAAAAAGGAGGACAAAGTCTGGGGTTTGCTGTCATGATAAAGCAGGTGCCCTGCTGGGGTCATGTGCATCCTCAGAGCATGAGGTTACTCCTCATCACCAGTGTCTGGACTCATCCCTGTTTTGGTAAGGAGGTAAATGCTGTCTTTATTGGACTTGTATCTGTGCTGTGGGTGAACAGCTGGAAAATCCTGGGTATCAGAGGGGTAAAGTCCTTGAAATGACGACTTTGAAGCACCAGGAGAGCAGGAATTGAGAAATCCCAGGTTCTTGACGGGCTCCTGGTTACCTTCCACCCAGGCACTGCAGCCATGTGAGCAGATGGAGGGCTGAGATCTAATAAATATTGGCCAATCCTGACATGGTTTGGTGTATGTGTATAAAGAACGACTGTGAACAGCCTAAATATGATTGTTGGGCAATAGTTTGTTGTTATGCAAATCACAGGGATGTTGCACAATCAGGGAGGGGCAATTCCTCAGGTGTCCCGGTCCCCCTGGAACCAGGCTGGGAGAGCACAGTTCAGGGTGCTCCTTAGTGCCATGTCTTGCTCTGGGTGCAAGGGACAGATCCTGCTCCCTCTCTCTTTGGCGTTATTGTCATTAAATAACACACACAGCTGGTTGAGGTGCTCCTCTCTCTGTCCCTCTGCCACCCCGTGTCCCTTCATTTAACAGCGGCTGAAGCTGGGCAAGGGCACAGGAGCTGTGGCTCTTGCGTGGAGACACCATCACCAGACTCTCAGATAAGCTCGGGGCCAAGTTTTTCAGGCAGTTTTAAATCTGGAGAACTTCATGCTCACAGCCCCAGGGTGCAGGGAGCCCAGGCTGGCTGCAGCTGGGAACACACCCCTTCATGTCGATGCACTTTGGCTCTGCTGCTGCTGGGGAGTCTGGCAGTGTGAGTGAGGTGCTCGAATGTGGATCAGCACTGCCTGATCCTTAGCCAGGCCCAGATTGCTATTAATGTGCTCTTAATACTCCCTAAGCTGGTTATAGAGGAAATTCTGCATTAAACACTGCCCTGTGCTCCCTGCCAGTCCTTAGCACNTCCTTCCCAGAACCCCAGCAGCATGCAGCTCTGTGCCCCACACCACCGGTGCAGAGCGGGGGGTGGGAGGGAGGGCATGTTGCTACACTCCTGCCATTACCACATCCAAAATTATCGTTGGTGTAAACAAGGCGAGCCAGCAAACCTCAGGACAAACCAGAACTCGTCTGGGGGGAGCGGGAAAAGGCAGGAGCCACAGGGAGGGGGAGGAGGGTTGTGAGGAGGCTGCTCCTTCAGCTGGTGGGCTCCTGTGGTTCATCCCACCTCACCCAGCCCTGCTGCTGGTNAGCTTGTGCTTGGCTGACTTGTACTCAGATGGGTGCCAGCAAATGGGCACTGAGCAGCAAAGGGACCTTCTGTCAGGGCGCAGAGGACCTTGGGCTGAGGTTTAAAGCCTGGGCTGGTATGTTGGCATAAATCATCTTCCCATTCAGCATCCCCACCTCTCCAGACTCTGGTGTCCGTGGTTCTCTAAGGAGTTTCTCGCTCCATGAGGCCCAGTACTGCACTAAAATATGAATGTTATGTGCCATCACTGCCCCAGTTGGCACTGGAGTTTGGGAGGGGTCGTCAGGTGGCTTCTCCCAGGGGATTAACCTGAGGGCTCTGGAGGGGCTGTCTGTGCTTCATGTGGCTGAGCTGCCCACTGGGGTCATTCTGCCTTCTGAGAGGCTTTCCGTGGCATCTGGACAGCATCTCATTTTGGTTGCATTCTCTTGCTGTTAGGTTTCTTTTTAAATACAAAATAAGTAGTCCTGGGGTCCTCCTGACCTGGAAATAAAAAGGAGGACAAAGTCTGGGGTTTGCTGTCATGATAAAGCAGGTGCCCTGCTGGGGTCATGTGCATCCTCAGAGCATGAGGTTACTCCTCATCACCAGTGTCTGGACTCATCCCTGTTTTGGTAAGGAGGTAAATGCTGTCTTTATTGGACTTGTATCTGTGCTGTGGGTGAACAGCTGGAAAATCCTGGGTATCAGAGGGGTAAAGTCCTTGAAATGACGACTTTGAAGCACCAGGAGAGCAGGAATTGAGAAATCCCAGGTTCTTGACGGGCTCCTGGTTACCTTCCACCCAGGCACTGCAGCCATGTGAGCAGATGGAGGGCTGAGATCTAATAAATATTGGCCAATCCTGACATGGTTTGGTGTATGTGTATAAAGAACGACTGTGAACAGCCTAAATATGATTGTTGGGCAATAGTTTGTTGTTATGCAAATCACAGGGATGTTGCACAATCAGGGAGGGGCAATTCCTCAGGTGTCCCGGTCCCCCTGGAACCAGGCTGGGAGAGCACAGTTCAGGGTGCTCCTTAGTGCCATGTCTTGCTCTGGGCGCAGGGGACAGATCCTGCTCCCACTCTCTTTGGCGTTATTGCCATTAAATAACACACACAGCTGGTTGAGGTGCTCCTCTCTCTGTCCCTCTGCCACCCCGTGTCCCTTCATTTAACAGCGGCTGAAGCTGGGCAAGGGCACAGGAGCTGTGGCTCTTGCGTGGAGACACCATCACCAGACTCTCAGATAAGCTCGGGGCCAAGTTTTTCAGGCAGTTTTAAATCTGGAGAACTTCATGCTCACAGCCCCAGGGTGCAGGGAGCCCAGGCTGGCTGCAGCTGGGAACACACCCCTTCATGTCGATGCACTTTGGCTCTGCTGCTGCTGGGGAGTCTGGCAGTGTGAGTGAGGTGCTCGAATGTGGATCAGCACTGCCTGATCCTTAGCCAGGCCCAGATTGCTATTAATGTGCTCTTAATACTCCCTAAGCTGGTTATAGAGGAAATTCTGCATTAAACACTGCCCTGTGCTCCCTGCCAGTCCTTAGCACCAGCCTCAGCACCATGCAGGATTCCCAAATGAATAGAAAATTATGGGGCATAGCCTTGCTAGGCTCTTGGAAAGGATTTCCCTCTGCAAAAGCAGAATGTAGTGTTAAGTGGAGAAATTATAAAGGGATTAGCAGGGAATGTACAGGAAGGTGTGGGGCAGTTGGACTCTGTGGGCACCCATGGCAGCTTCCTAGGCTGGGGTACAGGCAAGCTGGGGCTGTCCAGAGCTGGGAGGGGAGAGCCAAGCTCCCCCCTGGCTATTTACAGTTTTTCTGTGCCCTCAGGAATCCATCTCAGGGCAGATCAGACCTTGCAGCTCCTGACGGGGACCCGTCAGGCTTCTCTGGCTGTGACAGGATCACCAGGGGAGGGGAAGAGCCACCAGCCCTCTGTGTTACCTGGTGGTTTATAATTTCCAAAGTGCTTCCATCCAAAATGACCAGAGGCCGAAATGGCTGCAGGGAACATGATAAAAACCAAGAGCATGGGCACAGCTTGCTCTTGCTTACACAGGAATGGGCCAGAGGGCAATGGGAGCGTGGGTTCCCAGCAGGCGTGTGAGCATCAGGTGGACAAACACCCTGTGAACTCCTGACATGGGTGTACCCGGCTGAAGTCTTTTTCTGCAGTGGATTTACACACGTATGGGATGTGTAAACAGAGGGTAAAGGTAAAGTGGCCACAGGTTGTGGTGCTACACAGAAGGGTCAATCATTCTGAGTCTCCTTGAGGAGACATGTGGAGCTGAGTGAGGCTCAGGAGGTGGAGGAAAGTCTGTTCTCTGCCAGGGCCTTTGATGAGAGCTAATTCTGAAGGCAGAGTTAATTCCAAGGGGAAGAACAGAGACATTTGGGTGTTTTTAGGATCAAGAGATTGCCTTCAAAGCTGGTTGGGCATCTCAGGCTAACCCAAGGTAGGTGGTGTAAATAATACAAGTGACCAGGAAAATAGTGCAGCAGGTCTTCCCGTCTCTGGTTTCTCTTCTGCTGGGCAGCTGGGATGGAGAGGCTGGGGCAGGTTGGTGGGGAAGGGCATCGTGCAGAATTGAGTGGGTTTAGGGACAGAGGATAAACTCATGAGCACACACATGTCAAAACATCTTCATAGTGTGCTGAAGCAGCCGTCGATGCAGGATGTACTTACATGGAAATACATCTTGGGGTAGTAAACACCAGTTTACTCTCTCCTCCATGTATGTGCACAGATGCCTTTCATGGCATAACATGAACATGACTAAAGGGGAGGACTCCTGATCGAGATGAGAGGAGATATGGAAGCACATGAAAGGCAGAGATTATGCATTCTTGTAAAACCTTCAAAGATGAACTCATGCACTGGGATACAAATATGCATGTTGGGGAGGAGAGCTGTACCCAAACACATCAACAGGGAATTATACCCACGGAGAGATGAGCAGTCCCCCTCTCTTTTTGGATGTATGTTTAATGACTTTGTGATGATAATTAAAGCCACGTTTGGGTGTTGCATCTTGTGATTTACCGTGGTGCTGTAAATCTTTCTGCAACCTGAAATCTGTGGGGAACAAAGGTATTGCAAAGGTTTGGAAAAGAAACAAAGAGAAGGAGCTGCACCACGTTCAGCAGAAGGTACCCTGGGCTATCTGGGAGGAGGGGCTGACAGGCAGGGAGAGCAGGGGGGCCCACAGGGCTTTCCAGCCCTGGAGACCAGAAGCAGCTGCCAGTGGACCCCAATTCCTCCTACCAAAGGGAGACACCCATCCAAAGTGCCTTGCCTGCCTGGCTGGCTGCTACTCTCAGGGAAGGGGATCTGGGTCAGACTGATCTCTCTCCAAAGGGGCAGAACTTCTCCAGTGGCTCCATGCCCTCCTGAAAGGGATGAAGGTGGGCTGGGAAAGGGTGAGGTAGGGAGTGCTGTCAGAAGCTGTGGGTGGAGGTGGGCAGAGAGCAGAGCTGAGAGCAGACAGAAGAGGGGTGGAGATGGTTTTTGGGGTGGAACTCGAGAGGGAAATGGAGGCAGTGAGGGATATGGCTGTGAGTGACAGAAATAGAGCAAAAGTAATTAGAGGAGATGTGTGAAATGGGTGGCTGTGGCAGGAGGCACAGGAATGTAGAATTAAAATGGCAGATACGGAACAGAATGTGGAAGGAAGAGCCAGAGGTCTGGAGGACTGGAGGCAAAAAGGAGGGGGAAAAAAGATGTCACAGGAATATGGAGAACAAGACAAGATCTCTCTCTAAGAGGATGGACATGTGTGAGAGGCAGGTGGGCCAAGGCTCCACTCCACCACAGAGCATCCCTGCTGCAGAGCTTGCACCCACATCAGGGAGGGCCCTTGAGGAGGGATCTCTTCCCAACCAGTCTGAGCCTCTGACCCGCTGGCAGAGCAACTGGTGTCTGCAGACATGCACAAACCACATCTCTTCCCTACCCTCTCCATGACCTTGGCAGGCTGTGTCGGCAAGCAAAAGCTTGAGGGCTCAGTTTGGAGTTGAGCTGTGGCTGCAGCGTGATGGATGGAGGCTGAGTGACCATTGTAACACCTGGATGGTTCCTAAGTTTCAAAGGCAGGACTTACAGCTCCGTTTTGGAAAACACAGCTGGGATGGGCAGACAGGAATGGGCTTAGGGACAGGATGGGGCTCAGATGAGAAGTTAACAACATCCACCACGTCACATGTGCCAACCCACCCTTGGTCAGACAGACCTCTTGCTTCTGCCACCCTCTTTGGGGTCTGTTTTGCTCCTCTGACACTGAACCAGCTTTCCTCTGCTCTTTAGCCAGCTCACTTGCTGTCCAGTTGGTATTTGATGGCAGAGTGGCTCTGGTGGCAGTCACAGCAGTGACAGCTGCCCTGACTACCTCTGCCAAGGAATCAAAGGTGAAGGATGTGAAGGTGGAGGTGGGACTCAGGGGTGGAGAGGCACAAGGGGCCATCTGCAGAGAGCACGGGGTGGTCTGTGCAGGTGACAGCGAACACCTCGATTCGCCTGGTGGAGGTGGTGATTCCTGGCTTCCTTTCTGTGGTGAGATCATTCCTTGGATTCCCACCAAGAAGCCAGCACTCCCTCCCGCAAACAGCTCAGCCCTGCTGAGGGCATCTGTGCTGATTATTGCCGTGGATGAGTCTCCAAGAACGCCGAGGGGCTGATTCTTCAGAGGATCGAAGCCTGGCCATGTGTGGGTGGATGGGAAAGGAAATCACAGGATGAAGAACTTGGTCAATCAATGCCTCCCTGTGCTGGAATCACTCCTGTCTTTAGCAGAGTCAGGAGAAACGGGAGGCACTGGAAATGAGCAACATGAGCTAAACTGGAAATGACTAAAAGTCAGTGGGAGGCTTTGAACATTTTTTTTTTCCAATGATCACCTGTGTGATCATCGTTTCACCACTTCCAAAGCAGCACATGGCTGCTTAATTCTGAGTTTTACTAGGAAGAAAACTTTTGTTGTGAGGCTACCCTAAATAATCTACAAGAAATCCACCCTTCTCTTCTTTGATCAAACTAAAAGTACCTAGATAAGAGCTGAAGCCCACAGCTGATCCCATTTCTGGGTTGCCTTCATGTAAATTAACACAGCTGGAAAGCTGAGACCCTTCAAATTGTGCTCGTGTTTTTCAACCTTCCTTCTCTTTAGGGTGAGGCCACAGGCAGTGTATTGGTAGGAAAACATCCTGGGACATCAGTGCATGCTGTTTCTGAGCACCTGAGAGCGAGGAGGGCAAAGAGAGACTTGCTGGGTCCAGGAGAATGAAGGCTGATATTCCCCTGTGGGTGAGCGATGGGCTTGCCAAGGAGGTGGGAGCAGAGCCTCCTGTTTAGCTTGGGGTGAGGTTGACTTCACTGCAGAGAGCAGGGGTAGTGCTGGGGTGGCTGCTGGCTGTGGCACGTCTGGTGATTTAGATCAGGAGATACGGGGGAGGTTTCTCTGCCTCACGGAAAGGCAACAGAGGGAGGTGGAAAATCCCTTCCAGCGTTTCCTGGGAAGTCTTGTGGGTTCTGGAGAACTCAGGCTGGAAAATGGGCAGGAGGGATGGTTGTCCAACCCCACAAAGGCTGGGGTGCTCAGAGAAGCTCTCCAGCCCTCTGTGGAGAGCAGCCTGGGTGGGATGGGAGAAGATGTGGAGAGGTGGACATGGGGATTGGGATGGATGACTCCCAACTCCTGTTCTCTGTGGGGCTGGTGTGGAGCTGGGAAGAGCCACAACCCCACGGACTCAGCTTGGCTCAGGTGTGACTACCTGGGGTGTAGGGAGCTGTGCAAGGATGAGCTGAGCCCAGGGAGAAGCAAGAGAGGGAACAGAACATGGAAGAAGTAGAAACTTGTCAGATAACCCAAGAAGCCCTGTTTGTGTGTGGGTGTGAAGCACAGCTCTGCCATGTGGTCTGAGTCGTGTCTGCATGGAGTGAGGAAGTCTTTGCTCTCCCACCTGGAAAGAAAGAGAAGACATTTACAAAGGAGGAACTGCAGGGATGCCAAGACAGGTTCATTCAGTCTCTCTGCAGATCTTTTGGCACCCTCACAGATGGAACCTTTTGCAGCAGGGGGCATGTCTCAACCCCACGGTTTCCTCTGTCCCTGTGCCTGCCAGGCAGAGCTGATCCAATCCCTTCCTGGCTCCTCCCTGGGTCCGTTCACAAGAGCGGATTAGGAAGCCAGGCCTCTCCCAGCTTTGGCAGTCCAAGGCTGGCCTTTCCCCAGCAATTCAACCATTCCTTCTCTCCCAGATGGAACGTGCCCCAACACCTTTGCCTTGAACCGAGCTGCATTAAGGAACCTGGGTTTGCCCACACATGTTAAGGATACGGCTGGAGGCAAAAAGCAGGGAAGCCAGCCACAGCTCCAGAGTTAAGGAAAAGGGGAGCCCTCAGCAGAGCCCTGAGCTCGGGGCTGTGGAGCAGGGGCTGGCTCCTGGAGCAGCAATGTGTACCCTGATATCCCATCACAGACCCTTTCCAAAGGCGTTCCTCCTCACCCAACATTTGCTTTTCAAGCCAGAGTTGAGGATCCTTAGGGAGATGAACCATCCAGAGGAGGAGGGCTGGATCTGCTGGGGGGGGCACTGCCATGGCACTGCAGCTGCAGGGTGGTGATGAGGGTCTGAAGGCAGCAGGAGGAGGGATGTTCACGGTGGTGTGGGAGCACCAGGCTGAGCCCAGCGGCACTGAGACTGTGGAGGCTGCTTGGCACTCCCTGGTGTGCCCCTCACTGGAGGGGTTGCCCATGTGGGCAGGGGTTTGCAGAATGTGGAGCACTTTCACCCTTGCCAGTGTTTAGGCAGAGGCAGCCAAGGAGAGGAGCATTGTCTTCTCCTCCCCTTCTCTTTTTGCTCTTTGCAAATGGAGGGGGATTATCTTCATGCTCCTTCCTGTCTGTCCTGCATGCCAAGATCTCCAGGGGAAGTGAGTTTCCATGGCCAGGGGTTGAAGTTTGGCAGCACTGGGTGGAGAACATCTGCATGGACAGGCCCTGTGTTATGGGTAACATGTCAGGGATATGGGCATCTGCTTCTGAAGAGCAGCAAACCTCTGGAGCCCTCCAGATTTCCCCTCTGATTATTTCAGCATGTTTCTTCCTGCCGCAGGTAGTTCATCCGAAGCCAGCTGCCAGGCCCAGGAAAAGGATGCAAACCAGACCTGTGAAGTAAAATACTCCAGCATCCCACTTGGATGAGCAAGCTGTGAAGGAACAGGAAATTATTCCTGTGGAGCAGGATGAAGGCTCACCAAAGAGAGGGCATGTGGGCAGTGTTCAGAGCAGGGAATAGGGCACGAAAATCCACACCAGAGCGAAAACCTAGAGCTGGCTCACAAGTGATGGGGAATTATTTGATGGTAGATAAGGCAAGGATTTCATTAAGGGCACCATGACCAGGAGGAAACAACAGGAATCCTGTGGGATGAATCCTTCTGCTCGAGCCCCAGCAGACAGGCTGTGAATGCAGCTGTGGTCAGTGCAGAAGAGCAGCAGGACTGGGTCAGAGCGATGGCCTGCCCTGACTCATCTCTGCTCTCCACAGCAGATGCTCCAGGGAGAGGGAGCAGAGCAAACAAGTGCTGCCACTTGCCCCAGATAACTAACCCAGCTTCCAGTCCTCATCCAGCTCAGGCACTTCTGAGCCAAAGCAGCTCTTCTGGGGACATTGGTCTTGGGGGAGAAGGAGCCTCCAGTTTCCAGGAGGACCCTGGTTTCATGTTGCTGGTCAGCACTGGCTGCTCAGGGCTGTTTTTACTCTTCTCCAGGCTGTGGAAAGCCCTGTGTGTGTCAGGTACAGCCCCAGACACCCAGGATTGTCCCTCCGGGCGTGGCTGTGGTGCTGTGGCTGCCCTGGGCACCCACACTCAGTCACCATCACACTGTGGGCAGGCTTGGCTTGGGGCACGGGGAATTTTGGCCCCAGAGCTGGCAGCAGCAGCAGCAAAGTTTCCAAAACTCAGGCGGTAAAGGTGATCAGAGAGGTGTTTGGACAAGAAATAACAAGAGACTTGTGTAGTCTCTCGAGCCCAAATGAGGCAGCGATCAAAAGGAATATGAAATTAAGAAAAACGTAGGGAATGCACATAAAAATGTGTCCTGGGGCGAGTTGTTTCCCAAGAATCAGAGTTTATTTGATTAGGAGCGTAATACTGACACTGACACAAAATGGGCTTAATTGGGAAATGGCCTTGGTTTATGTGGTAGGACGTGAAATAGGAAATAGTGCAACTCCTCCGTGGCCAATGCAGCAGCTGAATAGTCAGTCCCTGACACAAATAATTACCTCCTGTGCAATTACCTTGGCACCAGGGCACCAGACCGAGCCCAGCTCCTCTTAGGCTTCAGCATCACTGTGCAGCAAAGTGCCTGCCTGTCTGTCTGTCTGTCTGCATCCTCTCTCTGTCTGTCTTAAGGCCACCTGGAGGAATGCCATGTCTGCAGTTTTATGCCCCATCAGATCCAGATAAAATTAGTCAGTAGGCTCAAAAATTAGAGGGGATGGTACTGAGACAGGCACACTGAGCCTGGGATCACACAAACCGTGTATCCTTTAGTCTGAAAAAGGATTGGGAGGGCTCAGGCATCTCTGAGTGAGGTGGGGTGATGTTGTGAATGAGTGTCTTAGCTCACTCAAAGAATCACTGGCAGAGGTATCAGCAAAAGCAATTTTTTATATAAATTTGTGACAGTGTGGCTTAACAGAGTTTGATGGCAAGATCCACCCTAGTATTTCCTATGCTAATGAAGCACAGAAAATTGATCAGAATCATCTTAATATGATTGGCATGGGGGCCAGGGATACAAAAGAATAAGAGGGAAAAGGGTAAGGAAGACCCTCCCATTGAGTCATGAGATTCAGAGTGGAACCCCCTCGCCAAACTTAGCCTCAGACCTGACCAACAGTTTAAAGGATTGAGCAGTGAGGACGGGACGGGACGAGATGGGATGGGATGGCCAGACGTGGTGGGGACATACCCCCCAAAGGGACCAGGGCTCTGAGCCGCAGCGAAGGGCAGAGCCCTGGCCTGGGGGATGCGGGAGCGGTTCCTCCTCCCGCCCGGTGCCCGCTCCGCTCCGGCAGCGCATCCCGGCAGTGCCAGGCTCCATCCCCGGCCCCATCGCTCCCCCCGCCGGCCGGGAACGGGGATCGGCCGGGGAAGGACGAGCAGGAGGAGCAGGAGGATTTGCCTGTCACAGCCCCGGGGACGGAGCAGTGCTCGGTTCCCTCCTGCCCTCCCTCCAGCCCGGCCGCTCGGAGATGCGTCCCCGTGTTTTCCCCGGCGTTGCCGCTTCACTGAAGGCTGGGCGTGTTTTTACTGAAGTTGTCCGTGTTTGAAATAGATGAACGATTTTAAGACAAAAGGAGGCTCCGCAGTGGCTCTGGGCAGTTTGGAAGCTGCTGCACAAGGCGGGCGGAGGGGTGGAGGTGGTCCTGGCACCGTGGGACCCTGGCTGTGCCAGACCCAGGATAAGATTCCCCCTCAGCAGCAATTCTGGGTGTGCTTGCACTGCTGCTGAGAGAGACTTATCCTCCGGGAATGATGACTCCATCATCCCCCCCATGCTGGGTACCTGAGCACAGGTACGTGGCTGGATCTTCCTTGGCAGAGCAGCTTTAGCTAAAGACACTGGAGGCTGTGTGGAATGCCAGCCTGCACACACAGGGCCCCGGCGAGTGGCATGAGGCTGTGTCAGGGGAGGTTGGACATCAGGGACAGGCTCTTCCCCCAGCACTGGATCAGGTTCCCTGGGGAACAGGACACAGCCCCAAACCTGACAGACCTCAGGAAGTGTTTGGAAAACACTCTCAGGCACATGGTGTGATTCTTGGGGCTGTCCTGGGCAGGGCCAGGAGTTCGACTCAGTGATCCTTGTGGGTCCCTTCCAACTCGGAATATTCTGATCCTGTGCTGTAGGAGGAGTTTAACCCCATGGGTTTGCTGTGGGACTGTTTGCTAGAGCAGAAGCAGCTCCAGGTGCTTACAAACATTGAGCCTCAGAGCCCAGCCTGCCCTCAGATGTGTGACTGGAGTAGCCACGGTGATCCTGGCAGGTCACCTTTTGGCATCACCTGCATTTTGAATATTTAAGCCACAAACCTTAATTCAGTATTTATGCCCCAGTCTGTTTCTTTTATAAAAGGGTGAGGAAAACAGACAGGAAAGCACTAATCCCTACAGGAACCTTTGTCTTCCCCATCTTTCCTCTCTGGAATGCAGGACACAGCTCAGTGAGTAACTGCACCGTAATGAACCCCCTCTGCCTGCAGTCACACTGAGGCTCTCGGGTCAGACTCTGCTGGTTTTGGACTCAGATCTCTGTTTTTTTTCTCTATTTCCTTTTTTTTCAGGTTTGCAGACTGTGTCCTCAGTCAGCACTAACCACAGGGAGAATTTCCACTTGGAAATACAGGCGAGTCTCTTTGCTGCAGTGCATGCAGGGGAAGGCTTGATTTCAGCTGTAACAGGCAAAGGGCTGTTCTGTTCCACCCTCCAGGTCTGAAAGCTCAAAGAGGCCAACTTATTCCTCAAGTCCCGGTGTAACCCCATGTATGGCATTTGCCCCAAGGCAGTGAAATTCCAGCAACTTGATACTTCAGGCTGTGACCTTTGAAGGGTTAAGGGAGACCCAGCTGCAACCTCCTGAGCTCCCGCTGATGCTCAGTTAAAAACCAGGGCGTCTGCACTTGGAAAAGGGCTGACCGGGGTCCTTTGGGCTCTGCCAGGCCACTGTGACACGAGTGTTTTCCCGGGGGATGGGACATGCCCTTAAGAGAGGTGTCCCTTCCCCTGGCAGAGCCGCGGTAATGAGCTCTCCTGGTGGAGCCTGCCGGCTTTCCTGAGCTTGCTGGGGAAGGCAGAGGGCTGCAAAGCCTCCCCTCCCACAGGACCACAGGTGCCCGTGTGTGTCCCGGCGCTGGCAGGGGTGCAGCTGGCATTTGTGTGGGAGTGGAGCGGCACTTTCTGGCTGAGAAGGAGCGGGCGGGGAGCAGGTTTGCACAGGTCGGCTGATCTCCAGCCCCCTCCTGCCTTCCTGGCCTCTCTCACCAGCTCTCCGAGGTGGGTCACATCCAGCTGGACCTTGCAGGGGTCATGGGCAGCAGTGCCCCTCTCTATGTCAGGTCTGCCAGTTCAGAGGCTCCCCCACAGCATCTCTCCATCCAGGGTCCCTTCTTTGAATAATAGAAATGGGAGGCAGCATGGGAGAGTGGGTGGAATGAGGGCTGGGGCTCAAAGCAGGGGTGGAAAACCTTCACCTGGCTCTTCTGGGCACCAGCTTTGCCACTGGGGTCGAACACCTCGGTGACACACCTGCCGAGTGACTGTGCCCAGGGCTCTGCAGGAAATGATCTGACAGCTCTCCTGGGAGCACAGCCCTTCCAGTGAGGGGCTGTCAGCAGGCGCCTCACAGCTGAGCCACAGCTCTTCCAACTGGGATATTTTTAGCCCAGGGAAATAGTGCTGTTTATTTTTCCAGTGTTGTTCCCTTCTGCCTTTACCAGGGATTTTATTGCTGATGAAAGCAAGGGCCTGAGAGCCTTGTGAGTGTCTGTGCTGGCTCTTGCAGTGACCCTGGTTTTGATGATGCTCAAGCTTCATGTGCCCATCCAATATCCCCCAAGGAGCCTGTTTGCAGTGGTGGGCTGTGATGGACCAGAACGCTTGGAGCAGACCCTTCCCTGGGGCTGAGATACCTGTGGTACAACTGGGTGAGATGAAACAGGAACACTGCAGGCTCGTTTATGTCAGTGTTTTAAATCAGTATTTTTTATTACAGGTTGCTCACACTGTGGCAGGAATTTAATAATATAAGGCACAGGGAACATTCCGAGGTAAAAAAAAAAAAGAGTTCTCAGCCTTTTGAGATTTAACCATCCCTTCGCTCCTGTCAGGACTCTCTCTCTAGAAAGCAAAACCCAAATACCTTCTCCCTTCCATCTCACTCATCTCTTAAATGCACAACAGGAAAACAAATGTCACAGCCTTTCCCTCAAGCATGTGGCAAACAAGCCTCTTTCTGGGCAGAAACATCCCTTCCAAGACTGGCACATCTTCCCTGGGAGAGCAGGGCTGGAATTGAAGCACAGCAAGGCAGAGGAGTGGGAATGCACCAAGGAGGGCACTGTGATCTGGGGAGAGCCAAGAGCTTTATTTCAGCTACAGCAGAATCACAAGGTCAGGGTCAGCCACCCACACCTCAGGGGAACACCCCGTCTCACACAGAAAACACAGATGGCCAGGGAGTGATGTAAAGCAGGTAGCACTTTCAAACCTTTATTTTTCGAGGGGTTTTACAGGATGGGATGCATTTCATCTTACTTGTTTTAAACTTTGTGCGCTTCCCTGTTCGCTAATTTGATGAGCCACCTTTTTTTCCGTGCCCAATAATTGCTAAAGTCAAGCCTTGGGAACGGGAGAAAATGAAGGCAAATAAAATCCTGCCACTGTGTATCTTTCTCACCCTCTCCATCCTCCCTGCCATGAGCTGGGGGACCTCAGTGTCACCTGCAGCTGCTCTGCTTGACAAACCAACCCTCCTACATCCCCTGGCTCTGCCTTCCCTTGCTGGCACCTGTAACTGGGGCAGTGAATCAGCTGAGAGGGCTCTGCGTCTGTGCTGAGGTGTCCAGGGACCTGCTGTTAGTGAGAAGGTAAGAGAAGTTGATCCCAGAGCGGATATTGAGACGGGGCAGATATTTAGGATAGGAACAGTAGGTCAATGACAAAGGCACGTTGGAGAGAGAAAAGGGTGGTGAGAGCCTGTGGAAACAGCTGAGTGAGTAACCTAGTGGTAACAGATAAGGCTATGAACAGGACTGTTATTTCTCTTAGCACCGTTACTACATATGTTTAGATCTATATTAGCACCTTGTTCCCAGGGAAGAAAACAAAACAAAAGCGGTTTAAGAACCAAAGGAAGTGAGAAGGTTGAAACAAGACAAAAGTTGGCAGCAGAGCAGGAAGCCAGGCGTTTAGATCACAAGATCCTTGTCAATGTCCCCTGTGGAAGGAAAAGAGAGAGACAAGGTTAGGAGGCGGATGCTGCTCCTGTGATCCACCCTCTCCTCTCTCCCCTGCTTTCCCTCGCCCAGGCCTGGCCCAGTTCTGCTCAGCACTTACGCTCCTTGATGCCAAAGCAGCTGGCCCACTCCTCCAGGGCGATGTACTTGTCATTGTCCAGGTCACAGGCCTCGAAGAAGCGGGTGGTGCAGTGCTCCATGGGGATGAGGGGGGCGCGCAGCGGGGCCAGCTCGGTGTGGGACAGGTACCTGCCAAGGGGAACACATGAAGATGCTGCCCCAGGCTCTGTGGTGCTGTCCCAGTGCCCTCCCAGTATCAACCACTGAGTGTCATGAAGGTCAAGGGCTGGTGTCTGCCTTTGCAACTGGCTGTGCTGGTCACACAACAGCAGCTGGGAGCCCTCACCAGCTGCCCCCATGGCATGTGTGATCACTCTCACTCCCATCTCCATCTCTCAGCTAAGCCAGCAGCTGCTGCATCAGCTGCTGAAATTATCCCTGGGCTTTTGGACTGAGATATTTTAGGGAACTATCATACGGCAGCAAATTTGAGAAGATAGAAACCCCACCCCAGATGGGAGCAGCTGGGACTGGGGGCCTCCCTTCCTGCAGACTGGCTGTTTGCAGGTGGCAAACCTGCCTCTGTCTCAGCTTGGTTTGCCACAACCCCTGTCAGATGTGCTTGTGCCACCAGCCACCCACTTGAGTCACATCTCCAGCCTGCCTTGACACCTTCTGCTGCTGAATCACCCCTGTCCTCGGGCAGGAAAGGGTCCTGCTCTGCTGACACTCACCCATCCATGGGGTGCTGGTCCAGCTGCCCGAACTGCCAGTGCACGGGGAAGATGTACATGTTGTAGTTCTTCTCGAAGTCACGGGCCAGCAGCTCCACAGTGTGGTCACCGGCCTCCAGGCGCTTCTCGTTCTCGTGGATCTTCTTCACCTGCCATGGGAGAAGGCAGCGGAGACCTTGTCACCAGGGGAGTGGGGGGGACCCCAGGAGAGGCTTTAACTGAGGTGCCCACAGGTCCTTTAAAAGGGTGTGTGCTGGGCTCTGCTGAGGGGGTGAGCTCCCAGGCTCTGTCCCTTGTCCCTCACCTTGAGCTTCTGCTTCTCAGTCAGGAGGTTGTTGTCCTCGTCGCGCTCGTACAGGGTGATCAGCACGTTCTTGAGCCAGTCCCGCATGCGCAGGGGGAACTCGGTCAGCTCCGTGTCCAGGCAGGCAGGGATGACTGCAAGGCAAACACAGTGGTCACTGCAGGGTCTGGACACGCTGCTCCAGACCCCGGTGCCCTCCCAGCCCAGCCCTGAGGCTGCCTGGGGCTTTGCCGTCCCTCAGACTGTGCTGGGCTTGGAAGTCCCCTTGTCTGAGGGGATGGTCCCACTTACATTTGCAAGGCCCAATGTAGTCCAGGTGCAGCTTGTGTCCCTTCTTGGTTCCCTCCAAGGTGCACTTGGTGGCAAAGAAATGGCAGGAGGAGTCGTAGGTCTTGTTGTCGGTGCCGCAGACCTGCAGAGGGTGGGGAGATGCTGCGTGAGAGGCAGCGAAGCCCAGATTTGCCGGGGAGTCTGCAGGGAAAGCCTCCAAACCAGGCGTGTCCCTGTACCCTGGGGTGGGCAACAGCTCCTTGGTCACCACCAGCCCAGGGCAGATGGGGAAGTGCCACCCTGATTGTCTCCCCACCATCTCTGGCAATGCCCATGTGGGTCCTTCCCCGCTCTGGGCCACCCAGCAGCTCCTGCCCTCCTGCCCTCACCTTCTCGAAGACGCCGGCGGTGGCTGGGCAGCTGGAGGGGTCCTGGCACACACACATGGGCGAGTTGTTGTCATCCACCTCGCACACCTTGCCGTGCTTGCAGTGGTGGTTCTGGCAGGGGTCTGGGAGCAGGAGGGGGGCAAAGTCAGAGCAGGCCACATCCTCCCCTCCCATGAGCTGCCCGGGGCACCTCAGCACAGAGGGAGGACAGAGATGTCACTGGGGACAGCCCCAAGCACTGGGAAGGTGGGACCATTTCCAGAAGTCCATGTTAGGAAGGGACAAAGTCTCTGCCAGCTGGAGGGCAGGGGAAGTGTGACTTACTCTCTGCAACAATCTCCTCTGCATCCTCTGTGGGCTCCTCAAACTCTCCCACCTCCACCTGGACAGGATTAGCCCCCACAGGCTCCTGCAGAAGAGGTGAGTGTTTGTGGGGTGGGGCGCACAGAGCACAGCCCCAGCTCCAGGAGGGGAGAGCAGCCCCCCATTGCTGCCCAGGGCTTTGGGGACGCTCTTGCCAGAGCAGTGGGTACAGCAGGGGATGAGTGAGGAGAGGGAGCAGTCACCTACCTCTGTGGTGGGATCTTCGATGACCTCTGTCTCATCAGGAAGAGCCTCCTGCTGCAGGGGGAAAGCACCATGAGCAGGGCTCCATGGGGAGGATGGTCCCAAGGCCATCCTCGGGCTGCCCCCCATCCCTCACTACTGTATTTATTATAAAAGAAATTCCCCCTCAGCTGCTCCAGAGGGACAACCCCAACAGCAGAAATCTGCTGCCTCCTGCACTTACCGGAGCTGCCAGGGCTCTGCCTGCAAGGCAGAGAACGAAAAAGAGCACCACGTCCCTCATCTTTCAGCAGAGCCTGAATAAAGAAGAGGAGAAGGGGGGATGAGCAAGGAGGCAGCTCTGTGCCTCAGCTCCAGGCTGAGCAGTCAGACACTCAGAGAAGGGCGTTCTCTTCATTTCCTGCCTTGTCTGTTCAATATTATAGACCCACATGCTGGTTTTTCCAGCCAAAACCTTAAGCCAATTCGTGTTTCCAAGATAAATTCTCTTGATTTTGCAAAATGAGACGGCGGGGTTTAGCTCTGTAGCTCTCCTGGATGCCTTCAGAGAAATCACAGTCAAAATGGCAGTTCCTCTTTCCTTCTCAGGTTTTTGTTACCAAACCCTCAGATTTTTCATGTTAAAAATCTCCTGATTTGAGTCCCAGGCACAAGCAATGAAACTCTCTGGCATCTTGTTTGTCAATCAGGGGGAAAAATGAAAGTAGAGGAGGAAAGACAGTGAGGTGCGGCTCTTGAGAACTATATCCCTTAGAAAACCCCTTTCTCCACAGACATCCTTAGGGATTTGGGGGCCCAGTCCTCCCTCCCCAGCACCCCCAAAGGATGGGATCTCTACTATCATTTTTCCCTTTCCTGCTCAGACCTGAGCATCCCCAGACTGAGTCTGAGGGCTCCAGGATGCTTTGGGGTTGTGTCCTGTCAGGAGCTGAGCTCCAGAGGGATGAGCCCTTCACATCCTGCCATCCTGGGCTGTTGCAGGGACGAGGGAAGGGTTGGGAGCCAGGAGGAGAGCACAGCTGCTGGAATCACCCTGTCCTTGTCCTCCCCAGTTCCTGTTTGGCAGGGATGAGCCCCTCTGTGTGAGGGCACAGAGGAGCTCAGCTGGCTGCTTAACATGCTGCTGGCATCCCCGTGCTGCCAGGGAGGGCTGCCCGCTCCCTTCCGCCTGCTGGGAGAGTGAAACACCCCCGGTTATCCTCCTGCCACCGAGGGGACTTGTCCCTCTGCCAAGTCTTCCACTGCCTCCCTTCCTCTTTCCCTTGTGCTCTCCACCTCTGTGGCCAAGGAATCACAGCCCACCAGCTCCCTGGTGGATCTGCTGGGATGGAAAGTGTGTTGGACAAGGTTCCTTCACCTCTACCAGGACATCTAATCTGCCAGTGCATCCCTTCCCTCCCTCCCTGTGCACTGCAGATCTCTGGGTAGAAAACCACCCCAAGGCTGTGCTGCCAGGGCACCAGCCGGGCTGGGCTCTGCTTCCTAATTTACCGAGGTTTGGCCGTGCAGGAAAACATCCTCTTTCCAATCTCAGTGCCTCCCCCAGCCTCCAGTGGAGTGTCCGTGCACAACAGGGGTGAGGATGGAGGGCTGGGAACACGGGGAGGGGGTGGGATGGCTGCAGAGGTGGGACAAAGGACAGAGGAGTTGTCAAGGCTGCAGCTGAGCAGCTCCCTCCTCTCCTGCTCGGTACAAGCTGTCCCTTCCCCTCGCCTTTATTTGCTCTGGATGCCACCGAGAGCTCTGCCAGCATTCGCCAGGAGAGATCAGTGTTCCTTCACTCCGGGAAGGGTGGAAAAGTACTGGTGAATTCTGCCCATCGCTGCCATTGCCTGTCTGGTAAAGGCTCCTCCTGGGCTTCTCCCAAGGGGGTTGTTTGCTTTGGAAGATGCTCTGAGGTTTCAGTGATGCTCGTTGGCAGTGCCCAGCCTGGAGGAGAGGGCAGTGTTTGTACATGTGGAAGATGGCATTACGAAGAACCCAGGCCCAGATCAAGGCCATCTTAGATCATTTGCACAAGCCTCAAAAAAAGCCTCGAATTTCAAATTTTGGGCGTGCAGTAAGCTGGGGTCAGGGAATTACCTGCTCGCTAGACAGACAGTCAGAGCTGCCAGTGCTGTGTTTGAAGGAAGGAGCACGAAAAAGTCTGAGCAAACGAGCTCTGCAGAGCTGTCTTGTGTCGGAGATGGGAAAGCAAGTTTATTTAAAAAACAACATGGTTCTGGAGGCAGAGCCTGTGCAGGGAGGACGTTGCAGTGCCTATGAGTCTCTGGCTGAGTTGCAGAAGTGTGGTCAAAAGCCCTGAAATGACAGCTCAGGAGCCCTGCACACGGAGCAGCTCCACCAGAAGAGCAAGGTTCGTGTGCAGGGCTCCCTCCCTGGGGAGCAATCGTGGTCCTGCTGTCCAAGAGGATGGTGCTGTTTGGAGCTGGCAGCTGGGCCATCCCATGAGCTCAGCATCACCCCCTTGCTGGCCTTGGGAGGATCCCTGTGAGGGGCCCTGCGCTGGGAATGCCGGGCACTGCTTTGCCGGGGGCTCGGGGCAGCAGGGGGAGGTGCAGTCAGTGGGTCATTTTGGACAGAGGAAAGCAGAGCACTGGAAAAGAGATTTTAGCAAGCACTGACTTGTGCCCTTTTGTACCCTGGAGGAATCAACAAACACTGACCCTTCACCAGACACTGGAAGACAGCATCTCATGGGCACAGAAAGGGCTGCTGAATATAAAGGAAGAGAAGCTCTGTGGTCACCAGTCCCTCCTCAGACCTGGTCTCCTGACAGCTGAGGATGCAGAAGACACCCCCCATGGGCTGGGCAGCACTGCCTGGCTAATGCTTGACCCCACTTGCATCCTACATGGGGACCTCAGCCCCAAACCACTCCACAAACAGAGTCTGGGGGCTCCCACAAACCCCTCTCAGTGGTTCGCCTTTCCAGCATGGCCCAGGCTATCCCTCAGTGCCAGCTGCCCATTGCACTTTGCAGTCATGCCAATAACAAGAGACCCACGGGGTGTAGAGAGGTCTGAGGCTGACCCCCAGCATCTCCAGAACCTCAAAGTACGCTGTTCTGGGAAACCCTTTACCACCTTCCCCTAAGCCTGTTGCACTACTCTAAGTTTCTCCTGACGGGAAAAGTACCCCACAGTGATACACAGAGAGAGTCTGTGGGTCTCTCTGTCTCCTCCCGCCCAGCCCGGGGACCTTTGTGGGTTGGAGGAGGACACAGAGCAGGCAGGATGGTGGATGGTGGAGCGTGGCCCATGTGGCGCTGGCCCTGTCCAGAGTTGCATAAGCCCTTTGGGATGCCACGTTAGCGTGGGGAGGAGTCTCTGCCTGGCCACTTTGACAGCTCCTCCCCGAGGCCACGGGGCTAACCCCAGCTGCCACCCCTGCTCACCCCTGCTGCCACCTCCCACTGCAGCCACGGAGAGCAGGAATGGGCAAAACCCTCCCATTGCCTCAGCTCCCCCCCTGCAGCCCAGCCCAGCCACCCAGGAGTCACCCTCCGAGCACCAGGGGCTCCTGCACCCACCCTCCCTCTGCTCACTGCTCTTCAAGGTTCAGGTCTGACATGTCCCCAGCTCACACTGAGTGTAAAGGCAAAACTGGCCCAGAAAAAGGTTCTGCTAAACCCCACTGGGCCCACAGTTTTTAAGGTGCTGGTGGGTGACCAAGTGTGGCCCCCACAGAGACACAACACGAGGGCTGGGTCCCCAGTGCCTGGCCTGACTTCTCCATGCAAGCAGGACCCTCTGACCTTCACTCGGCCACCACCCCCAAGCTAAAATTCCATTTGAAGGTGGAGTTGTTTGCGTGAGCCCCCATAAAGCTCGCTGCTGAACAGGTCCCTGCATGTCTGGTGCCGGCTCATCCAGATGTGCTGCAGCTGCCCTGGGTGCCTGGGGAGCGGGGCAGAGGACTGGGCAGAAGCCAGCCTGGCTCCTGCCACTTGTGAGGAGCCCTTGCACAGAGTGATCAGGCTCAGAGAGCCAAGCAGAGTTTAGCTGGAAGTGAAATTCCATTCAGCTCACACACACACTTACACCCTCCAAGTAAAACATGGTGGTGGTGGTGGGGAAATCTATCTGCCCCATCTGCCCACGCAGAGTCACCAAAGACACATCCACACAACGCTCTATGAAACCCATCGCCCGTGCGGGGAGCTGGGCAGCTCCGATTACACACAGGAATGCTCCAGATCTTCCAGCGCTTATTGCCACAAAGGCCAGAGCCCGATGCCATCGCAGCTGGGGGCTGCAGCTGTCACTTTGTCCCCGTCACACATCGCATCCATAACGGTGAGCAAATGAGTGCCAAGAGAAGCGCCTGGGTGAGCCCTGGGCTGCAGGCAGCGGCTCATTGCCGAGCCCTGTGCTGACACAGGAGGCAGAATTTTGCTGTCCTGCCTGAGCTTTTTCTGTCGTGTGGACTGGGCGTACGGCAGTGGCAGCGCCGTGCCAGGTACAGGTGGTACCCCCGGCTGCCAACTGACCCTGCACAGCTCCGCGAAGGACGGGGAGAATAAACTGCCCGATAAACATTCGGCAAAAAAAAAAAATGCAAACCACCTCCAACGCATTCCCTGCCACAGCCGCTCCAGCGATAACAGCCCCGACATCCCTCCGACCAGAGGACCCAGAGAAGGTTTCCATGGGAGCCGACATTCCTCCGGGGCTGAGTCATGGAAGAGCGGAGTGTTGGGGAAGGAGGGGCTTGAAAAAAAGTTTATTTCTGCTCTTCCCCCTCCCAACACGCATCCCTGCCCCTGCCGATGTGGCAGACAATGGCTTGGCTTCAGCTCCTGCGCAGGACGCAACAGCCTTTTATTGCCACTTAAAAGTCGCCTGATCCACCCCGACACACGGTTAACTTTTGTCCTTTCGGAGGGCTGCGGAATTTTTGGCTGTTTTGAGCTGGAGGACTCGGAGTACTGGCGACTTTCCCTGTGTCCCCGGTTCCTCCCCAACTTGAAACTCTTGCCTTTCGGTTTGGGTGGGAATTTAACCCCTATCCTGTTAAGTTCCCCCCTTTTCCCTTTGGCTGGATGTAACAGAATGGAGCTTTCTTAGAGAAGGGACACAAAGAGCAGAGTTAGGCTGCCACACGTCACCGGCATGGGAAGGACAGCCTTTAAAGGACACAAACCCTCAGCTCCTCTGCGTGGATTTAAAATTGGTCCTGACTGACGCCAAGTCCTTAAAACTTTAAAAAAACACCCCAAAAGAACTTTGTTCCTCTGCTCCTGCAAGCTCCCTGTCTCTGAAAGTCGATCAGGCACAGTTCAGCCAGAGCAGCAAGACTTGAAAGGGTTTCAAAGTTTGCTCGGAACAAAAAGCCGAGTGTCTCTTTCTCTCTCTTTTTTTTTTTTTCAGGAGAAATAAGAGCGGCTGTACTGAAAAACCGCTGAAATGAAGTCGACAGCCCTTTTGTTCTTCCTCTAGACACTCTGGTGAGTGAAACATCACCTGCCAACACACCTCAGGCTGGGGGTAGTGGGGACCGGTTTGGAACTGAATCTGATTTTCTCTGCAGAGTGGTTGGATGTGCCCAGACCTTGGTCACCAACTCCGGCTGAAAACCCAGAGGGGAAAAAGGGACGAGAGAGAAAACTGAGGGCGGGTAAAACCTTTACAGCCACATGCCACCAAAGTGCCAAGCTCGTCATCTGGCAGTGACCTAGAGTAAGAGGCAGTTCAGGAGCGGAGATGCTGCGAAGAGGAGAAAGAGAAGCAGGAGGGGTCCCATCCAGCTCCCCATCCCCAGTGACACATTGCCGGGCACTGGACAGGCTCCACGGGCTGGGAGAGCGGGTCCCGAGCGAGAGACCCCCACGAGAGGTGCTGAGGGACCCCCCATGTCAGGAGAAGGAGCACAGCAAAGGCAAACGCGGAGCTCAGGACATACCTCGCAGTCCCGGCAGCAGCGCTGAGGAAACTTCAGAGCTCTTGCACAAGCTGGAGGAATCTGCAGGTTTTAGAAGGAGGCAGGAGGAAGCCAAAGGGTGGGCTGGGTTTCCCGCTGCCTCTCCTCCTCCTCCTCGCTATCTTCCCAAATGGGTCTCTTCCTCCGCCTCTGCCCGGTGGGCAGTCCCACCCCGCTGGGGCACAGCCTGGGGCCGAGGGACAGACCAGAGAAATCAAGCGGGGCTGGGGATCGGGGTGTGTGTGTGGCAGGGACAGAGCAGCCCCCAGCCCTCCCAGCACAGCCACTGTCACACTGTCAGTCTGGCAGGTCTCTGTGTGGGACTGACAGCACGGACCGGGGGCGGAGGGAATGCCCTGTCCCTGCTTGGTTTGTGCACCTCCTCACACCCTGGACTGCTGCAATTGTAACGTTAAATGCTGTCATTTCTCAACCAAGCAATAGCCCCTGAGCTCGTGTTTCCCATCCTCGGGGGGATGAGGAGGAAGGCAGGAGAATTCTTGCTCCTCCATCCTATTTCCCATCTGGGACTGCCTTGTGGAGAGGGAGAGGAAAGAATGACCCAGAGAAAGTGGAGAATTATGACATGTCTGAAATATGCTCCAAGGAGGCAGAGAAATGCTGCTCTGGCAGATGTGACGCTGAGCAAACGGGTCTCTCTCTGCTCTGGTTATCACCCCGCAGATCTGGACTGGTTGAACAAAACCCACAGCTGGAATTGCTGCTCAGCTGAATGCAGTGGTCTCTTCAGACATGACGAGTATTTTGGCCTTACAGATCATAACTCAGCTGGAGCAGCTGCCCAGCGAAGGTGTTTGGGGTTGACTTTTCCCTTCTGCTTCTCTCTGTGCTCAGGGCAAAAACTCAGCTCCTCCCTCCTTCCCCCTCTCCATGGCTGTGTGGATTTAAGGTGCATCTTCTCCCCTGGCAGGAGCAGCCAGCACATCTGTCTGTACCTGCACTGCAAGGGAGAACCAGCAGCCCAAACCTGCTGGAATTCGGGCGTCCCTGAAGAGTGTCTCCATTCCATAGAGGGGCTGTCCTGAGCCTGTGGAATAATTCAGCTCTTTGCAGCTTGAGATCCTTGTGTGGCACCAACCCTCACCTCAGGGCTGCTCTCCAGGGGCTGCTGCAAAGGTGGTGGCCCGTGTAGCCAGCAGGACTCGCCATCTGGGCACCAGCAGCCTGATTAGGGACACTGGGTGAAGGACACCCAGGACCACAGCCAAGTGCAACATCGTGTTTTGTCTTGGCTGGTTACATCCTTCATGATTACACCCTGTCTTTGAGAGGGGCTGAGACCTGGGTGCCTGACTCTTCCCACTGGTGTTCCTGAGAATTTAGATGTCCACACAGGAACTGGGCTGTGAGGAGCCCCCTGGGCTGGGCTGGCTCTTTGCTCCTTAGGACGCCCTTGTGAGCTGTGGTTCTGTATCAGCTCCTCCTCCTCTGGCCTCACGGCGCTTCTGCTGCAGGGAAAGGTCAGACGTGAGACTGAACATCCCACGGCCACTCAGAAATGACAAATGAACAGAACAGGGAAGGGGGGCTGTGAGAACCCACCATCACTTCCCGGTGATCCCCCCATCTCAGTGATCAGGCAGCTCGGGAGGCTGGGGGCAAAGAACTGTTGCTTTACTTGGCTACACACCTCTCCAAAGCTGTCCCTGGGTGCTGATATGTGGATGCTGATATCACTCACATGATATCACTCACTTAAATACCTCACATGACCCTCTCAGTGCCATGTGAAGGCCAGATTTGGGATGTCGTGGGTCCTTCTAATACAACCAACCCCCTGTGGAATCTGGACCACCATCTCCCACAGGGACAGCCCAGTGCCACTCGGCAGGTCCAGTTTGGCTTCCAGAGGTCACACATCCCCCACACCAAAGTTTCATTGGTTTGATTCGTATCCCAGGGAGTGGAAGGCTGTTGTTGAATGCTCTCTGCACTGGATTAGTCACGGCTCACGTTGAAATTGTACAGCTGCTGGTTCCCCTAAGGGAAAAAGAAAAAAAAAAAAAGACATCTGGAAATAATTTTAGGGAGAAAAAAAAAAGAAAAGAAAAGAAGCCACGACTTTTCTAACTGACAACGTGGCAATTGCTTAGTGCTCTGCACTGTAGCCTGAAGCTAGGGCTTAGACAAATGATAGTGCCAGGGAGATAATTATAACAGGGATTTCTTTATATATGTGGTGGGTCAGACCCTGGGTTTGAGCGAAAGCAGAAAGCAGTGATGCAATCACATCTGGAATTGGCCCCTAAACTCACTCCTGTGAGCCTGGGTTGGGTGGGAATGAGGGCACCTCACAACCTTTCCTGCACATGGTGGGGACCACCAGGTCCTGCATCCTGTGAGGGACACGGTGCCAGGCATCAGCTCTGGGATGGGGAGGGATCACAAGGAAGGGAAACAAGGGCCTTGAGCAACTGCCTGACTCTTTAAACTCAGCAGCTTTAAAAGGCTCCAGAAAGGACTGAGAGCTTGTAAAGTAAGTCCTGGAAAGTCCTTTCCACTCTTACAAGGCTTAGGGCAGTCATCAAAGAGGACACCTGGGTATCAGGCTGCCAGGGGCAAAACTGGACCTCACACGTGTTTAGAAGGTTGTCTTTGCCATCTGGGGCACTGGGTGGACATTGCCCAAGGGGCATCACTGGCCTGGGGAGCTCTCACAGGGCTGCAGCCTCACAGGTCCAGCTCAGGCTCCTGACCAGGTGCCAGCAGGGTGGGTCAGGGACAGGGGATGCACCTCAGGGCTCCCAGCACTTGCTCCCAGCTCAAGTCACTGCACAAACTCCCATGGAAACAGCAAACAGGAGAAGACCCTTTGAGGTTTGAGCTCATTTTACAGCAAAGCCAAGAGGTTCGTGCAAGGATGAGGTTTGAACTCCAGCTAACCCTGCTTCAAAATCCAAATTTCTTCATCCTGTTTTAAGCCAAGCTGGGCAGATCTGGGCTGTCACATTTCAGAAAACCCCAGTGCTCTCCAAGAGAGGAGCAAGAAAAACATGAGTGAGCAGCTTGGTGGGATACATAAAAATGTGGATTAATAATCCTGATATGTGCTGCTCACAAATCTGTCAGAGTCAGATTCCTTCTCTCTCTCTCCTCTGGGAGGAATTCTCTAATGAGTTTTTCTTGAGAGGATGTTTCTGCATTAATTGGTGGTGGAGCTGCTGCAAAACAATGAACCCAAAGAGCATATAAATAAACAGGATGCCCTGGAGCCACCGAGGGAGTGTAATTCCCTAAGTCTTCGTCCCTGGCTGGGTGGCTGGAGGCTGAGCAACTCAGAAGGTGCAGGACAGTGTGTGGAAAGGCAACGGCTGCTGGTGTGGGAGTGCAGCACCCAGCTTAGGAAAAGTCCAACGAACACAGTAAGTGCAGAGCAGGCAGGAATTTGCTTATCCCAGAGTGTCCCAGCAGTGCTGCTCTCTGGGAGTGTGTCAGCAGGTTCTGCTGGAGGGCTTCTGGTTTTTTCCATTCCAGAAGCAGCTCAGAGGCAGGAGGGCTGTGCTCTCCAGGCTCACACTGAGCAGATGCACAGCCACTGGAAGAACCATCTGCACAGGGCAGGATGAGCCCAGGCTGTCCTGGAAATGGGCCTAAGAGCTGCTGCCTTTGAACTGCATACATGGGGTAAAGGATTCTCCACAGTGGGATGGGCCTCTTGCCCTGGGTTCAGCACTAGGACTGATGCCTGGTTCAGACAGACACTCAGCCTGGGTCCCTTCCACTGCCTGGACCAGGAGATCCTGAGCCTCAGTGTGCTGGGATGGACTGGGGCTGAGCTGGGGCTGAGGGTGACGTGGGCAAGGGGAGGGCTGGCCCTGTGAGAAGCAGATGGAGAAGGAGCAGTGGATGTCAGTGCGGACTTTCAGCTGTAAACCAGAGGCCAGCGGGGCAGGGGATGGACAGCCAGCTGTGGATGGCTCTGCAGTGAGTCACAGCCTGGGAGCTTTCTGTGGGACATCTTGTTTTTTCCATGGTGTGTGTGGGCTCTCCCAGCTGTCCCAGGGGTCTCTGGTGGAAGACACTTCCATGCTCCATGGGAAGGATCCCTCCTCTACCTCTTTCAAACTGCCCCTGCAGGTATCATCTCACTTGCTTGGAAATGTGGGGCTGCAGGGTTGGGAGAAGAATCTGTCCTGTTTTGCGCCTGAATCACAGCCTGGGATCTCAGCCTGACTCTGCTTTTCCTTGAGACTTTTTGTTGGAGATGTGCCTGTGACTTGCAGAAGGTGCAGTAAAACTTCCAAGGGAGAGGTGCAGCAAACTTTGAACTCCAGGCAGTCCCACCCTCTCCCTGGGCTTTACCTGTGATGCACTTCTGAGTCCCCTGGGGCCTGACAGATGCAGCTTGGCAGCTTCTGAAGGATGTGAATGGAACTGCTTGAGGTAATAAACAGGAATCCACTTTTGAGCCCCTGAGACACGTGGGGAGAGGGAAGCTCCTGGGCTGCAGTGGCAGCTCTTTGGCACAAGCACAAAAGGCAGCCATGATGGGAGCACC
Organism: Pitta sordida; assembly: GCA_013390025.1. Lineage (NCBI taxonomy): Eukaryota > Metazoa > Chordata > Aves > Passeriformes > Pittidae > Pitta > Pitta sordida. Next base: position 1,151,404 of record WEKX01005975.1, read on the forward strand.
CAGGTGAAGCTGTGCCAGCTCCAGAACATCCAAATGCCACCTGGAAAGCACTGGCAATAGCCATCAGTGAGGAGAAGATCAGAAAGGGTTCACAAGGCTCTGCAGGGCCAGCAGGGTTTGGTGCCCTCAGCAGCACTTGCTGTCCCCAGGAGCCCAGCAGCTGAGAACATGGGCTCTCTGCATTCCCTCCAGGCTTGTGCACTGATGGAGGCAAAGAGGAGGAGGGAAAGATGGTCTTGGGGAGGCCGAGGCACAGTGGGGACAGGGAGGTTGGGCTGTATGTTAAAGCCTGGAAAGTTTAGCAGTTCCCTGTGGCAGCTGAAGAACAGGACTTTACTGTCCTCCTATCAACCCTCATTGCTGGCAAAATGCAATGAAAATATCCCCCCTCCTGGCCAGCTCTGCCCCGCAGAGATTCCGGCTGTGTACGGCTCCGTGTTCCCAGCTCCATCCCCGTCCCCTGCCAGCTGCTCTGCCCCGGGGTCCTGCTGTGCCATAAACCAGGAAAGGCAGCATCAGGGGTGACAGAGGCATCCCAGGAGGCCGTGTCCCCTCTAGCACTGCTCATGGATGAACCATTACAGCATCCCTGGGTGGGAACTGGGCCATGCTGGAGCTCTGGCTGCATCCAGCTCAGTGGGCAGGGCACAGTGTGGGATGCCTGGGGTGCCTGGGGGTGCCAGATTGCCTCACCCCCAGCTGAGCCTGCACGTATCCACCCTGAGAATCCTCATTTTTCTGTCTCTTACTCTGACACTCTCTGCCTGGGCTGAGCTCGCCTCAGAACAAGCCCTGGCTTGAGATGTAGCAGACGAACAAGCCGGATGCAGGAGGCTCCATAAACAGGGTGTCCCTTAAAGGAGACAAGATGGAATTGATTTTGGCGAGGTGTGCTTGGAAAGATCCTGTACAGAGGAAAAAGAGAGCGGCTGTGTGGTGCTCAGCTGCCAACTGGGGTTACACCACAGCTGCCACTCACAGGTAGCCTGTGGAAAGGGGCAAAGAAGATACAGGGGAGACAGTAGGAAATGGTTTTTGACAGCGAGACTTTGGGCAGGATGTGTTGGGAGCCTGAGCTGTGTGAAGGGCTGTGGGGGCAGTGCTGGCAGCACTCTGGGTTTTAGATCTGCTGCTTCTGGGATTGACAAAAACAGCCACTCCAGTACAGCACCAAGCAAAATCACTGACCTCCCGGCCACCTCTGCTTGCTGGCTCCCTCCAAATCATCCTCAGGGGCACATCTGAGACACTCTGAACCTACCTGCCCAGCCTGGATGTTACTATGGGGAGCTCAAGTTCCTTAAAATCCTTGTACCTTGAGCAATTTAGATCTTTATGGCCACGCATAAATATTCTCCTCCTTGCAAGGGCCAGTCAGTGGGAGAATCATTTGCACCATCTCTGTGGAGCGTGATGGAATTTCACTGATCAGCCAGGAAACCCCTTTAGCTGGATGAAAACACAGTGAACATGCGAGGGCAGAAAACACCTCGTCCATCACGGCTTCAGTGTGGTGAGTTCTGGGGAATCTCAATTTAGCCCTGCAGCCTGTTTACTTCCCCTCGTTCGGCCGGGGTTTGGCAGGAGCTGGGGCTGTGGGCAGCAGAGCTGCTTTGGGCAGGCTCAGGGCTGGGGCTGCACCACCTCTGTGGGCTCGGGGCAAGGTGGGACGTGGGCAGCCCCAGAATAGCGAGGGGTCACGCGGGGCCCTGAGCAAACGCTGTGACTTTCCATCCTGTGCCTGGCCCGGAGCTGGGTCCCTCCCTCGGGACCTGCTGCTAAAATGAGCAATGTTTCCCCACGCTGTGTGCCCTGCATATGGTATCAGCAGCTGTTTGAGGAGATGGAGGGACCACAATCAGTTTAAAATAAATGTATCAAATCTGGAGAACCTCCCTTTAAGCTTCTCTTTTACAGGTAAAACAGAAAAAAATCCTTGCCTGAAATGGGGGCTCTGAGAGGGAGACCCCTGGAGTTTTTCCTGTGTGATGAACATTATTTTCATCATTTGTTAATGAACAATAATTGCATCAGGTATCTAGAAAGACCAACCAGAAGATTGCAGAGGTGAGACACAAGCCCTGACGATGTCACCACCCCAGCCCCTTCAGTTGAGATGTGCCCTCCCCTGGTTACCTGCCCGTGCTAACCCAGGGGGCAAGACTGCTCAGGATTCATTATCAGGATTAACAGAGAGGATTTTTAATGACATGAATGTCCAAAATATTCTGTTGTTCACTCAGGAGGAAAAGGTGCTGAGGGAATCTGTGCTGGATGGGTGACCAGGCTGGATGAGAAATGACATTTCTTTCTCTGTCCCCAAATCTCTCCATGTTCAACCTTTTCAGTGGAGTCAGGAAGTTCATCCCCCTCTCTGACTTTCTGGGAGCTCTGTGGAAGAAAGGCAGGGAAGGACTAACAGGGAGCAGGAACTGGCAGCTCCTCTTTCGGGTTTGGACATCTGGAAATAACAGCTGGGGGTTTTCAGTGTTGTCCTGCTCTAGGGATGAATTTTAAAACCCTCTTGCATCGAGTTGGGTCTATTGTTTTCCGTGGCACGGAGCAGTTCACGCCCAGCTCCTCTGACACCAAGGGGCTCCTCAGCATTGATCTCAAGAGCAGCTCCTGCTGTTCTTGGATCTCTGGGAGGCTCTCAGGGAGGGTTTGTTGGCCTCTTGCTGGAGCCTGGGGTGCAGCTGAGCCCTCCCCACTCCACTGGCATGTGAGACCCAGTGTGCCAGGGAGAAAGGAAGCAAATGGAAGGCAGGAGGGGTCTGCAGACACTTAGCTGAGATATCTGGAGCCTATCTTTCTGCTTTTCCTCTGGACACGCCGGGATTTGTGGCTTCAGCTGCCCCAGCAGGCTCAGAGAAGAGGGACCAGCTCTAGTGGCAGGGGCTGATCCACCCCTGGGGACACATGGCCCTGTCTCCAGCACGGGGACCCCGAAGCCAAGAGCTCAGCACGGAGCCTTCAGAGCCAGAGCTGGCCTCCTGCCCTCCTGTGCTCTTGCTTTGACCAAACTTTGACACGTTCTGACCTCAGGGCAAGGTGAGCTTGGAGGGCTGCTCCTGATGCTGGAAAGCTAAAAATCCCCCAGAAGTTGTAAAGCCAGCAAGGAGGACTCTGGATGTGCCACATCTCTGCTTTTTTTTTGCCTCTTCCCTGGCAAAGGACAGGCTGAATGAAGAAAGCAAATGGAGAGGAAACGGTGGAGAAATAAGAGCAGCACTGTGAGTCGAGGACGCTCTGGACTCAGTCCCGTCCCAGCTGCCCTGGAAATTGGATCATTCCCACCGAGCTGCCTGCCTTGCTGGCTGCTTCTGGGAGGGCACAGGCATGTGGCACTGGACAGATGCAGGGGAAGGGAAAAAATAAAGTGAAATATGTGTGCAAATACCGGTATCAGGGTTTCCTCCACCAAAGGGACACCCTTTGCCTTTGTGCCATGCCTTTGTGGGGATAATATATAATAGTAATAATGATTATAATAACAATACCAACCAACCTCCAGCAGCTCAGTGGAGAGCCAGAGACAAGGCAAAAGGCAAAGGACCTTAGGCTGTATTTGTGGAGCAGGACAGCACAAGCCTGTGCCGTGGTTTGTCACCAGGGCCAGGGACAGCCCCAGGGACACCAGAGCTGCTCCCCACAGTGCTCCAGCCACCCCTCCCTCTCTGAGCCCTGGAGACAGTCCCGTGTTCCATGCAGGCTCCTGATGCAATCGCTGGGATCACCCTGACAATGGCTCTGCGGGCTGGGGTTTTTGAAGCTGTGCACAGCCGATTAAGCCCCTGTTGTGATTGCTGGGCATTGTGCACCCTGCTGACACCGACTTCTGCCGGCCAAGCTCTGCCCACGGCCCAGCAGGAGCCTGGAGGGGGGAACCTGGTCCATCTGAAATGGGGCAGGAGGGTACTTGGGCACAGTAAATTCCTGCTCCAGTCAAGCGTCCCCCCTGTGTTGTTTTAACATTTTCATGTGTTGAAAATGGATGAGCAGGTCTCAGCTGGGCTGAGGGACGGTCCTGCTCTGGGGATTTCATACCAGCTGGGCACTGTGGGGAGGCCTGAAGTGCTGCAGTATCTCTGTGCCCCAGGGACAGCACAGCAACCCACTGGTCTGGACTGGCGAACAGGAAATGTGAACCCAGCCCTGCAGCACCCAGCAGTCCTGGGAGGTGCTTAGGAACAGGCAGGATGAGCAGAGGGACAATGGCAGGAAGGGCCACGCTGAAGGCTCCTGTCTGTGCAGACCAGTTTCCCTCGTCCCTTCCAGGTGGCCTGGGCCAGGGCCATGTAGCAGGAGAGTCACAGAGCAGCCCTGCTGTCCCCTGAGCAGCCAGGGACCCGGATCCCAGGTATCCCACAGCCCCTCTGAGGGACATCGTCACTCAGCAGACCTGGGTCCCCATCCACTCCCCACTGCTGCCCCAAAGTGCCACAGCCTGCAGCAGCTGTGGGGCTGTGAGCCTCAGCTCTCCACAGCCCCATCAATTAAACCTCAGTCCAAAGGGGCTTGGGCTGCCCTTGGCACACAGAGGCAGCACAAAAGCTGCCTTTCTCCCTCTCGTCTGACTTTGTTTTCTCTCCCTCCCCATCTGCTTTTAGCCAAATGGTTGAATAGCTCCAGTATATAGTGTGGGAGGCTAAAGCCAAAGGCTGGAGCAGGGGAAGGATGCAGAACAGCAGTGCCCTGTGGCCGCTGCCTTCCGGAGGGGCTGGGAACTGTTTGCTACCCTTGCTCTGTAACCCAGCCTCGATCACCTTACTGAACCCTTGGAGAAAGCAACTCCAAAGGAAAATATTTGTGCTCTGGCAAGCCCACGTGTGCACATTTCCTGCTCTTGAAGTCCTTAATTAAGCCCGTTTTTCATTTGGTTGGTTTGGGGTTTTTTGTTTGTTTCTATTTGTGCTGCCACAGTCTTGCAGGGGGAGCCTGTCAGGCCTCCCTGTGTTTTGCTGTTTTGGAGGGGACTCTGTGGGGTCCCCGTGTGTTTTTGTGTTTTGGAAGCTGCCTGTGATGGTCACACAGGGAATCTGGATGTACCCACAGGACACGGGGACCAGTCACAGCCTTTGGTGTTGCTCTGGATGTCACAGAGCAGCACTGGGACAGCTCTGAGCATCACCCAGCACAGAGTGACCTCAGGACACGCTCTGGGTCTTTGCAGACCTCGCTGAAGAGATTCAAGAGCAGCACATTCAGCTCAGAGCACATCCACCTCAGGGGATGCTCATGCTGCTGATGCCCAGCCCAGTGCCTGCAGAGCTTTAGATCCAAGAGCAGCTGGGCAGGCCAAAGTTACCGATGGTGACCCCAAAAACATGGGGGTAAAATCCTGCCTGAAGCCAAACATCAGCCCTGGTGCTGTGCCTGTGCTGGGAGCAGACAGGGAGTGAAGGTGGAAGCCTGAGGGGGGTTGTTCCTTACAGCAAACATTTAAAAGCACAGCAAGAGTACAAAATCCCCATCTTTTGGTAATGAATCCCCCGTGTAAGTGTCTTAACACCCAGACACCACACGCCTGTGGAATTCCCGAGATTGCTGCAAACTGGACCCTTCTTTGCCACCCTGAAATTCCCCACCATTTAACCTCTGCAAGCCATCAGGGATCACCGTCTGCAGGCACTGAGGGGAATCTCCTGCCCCTGTCTGCTCTGTGCTATTTTGGAAATTCTCTCATTTACTGGGTGGTTCGACTGAGCACAACTGCTCCTTTGGCAAAAATCATCCCCTGCCTGTCATCAGGTAATTAGAAAGCACCAAAAAGCCAGTGGTGCTTAAGGCAGCCCTGGGATAACCACGGCAGCTTATTTTCTTCTGTGGATAAAGGACCGGGCTTTGGAGGCTGCAGACTTTTCCACTGAAATCAGATTTGGGTTTGAAAAGGGGGAGGAAGGTAACACTGGGTGAAAAATGACACCCGGGAGCAGAGCAGCACCACAAGGGCAAAGCTGCAAACACAACGAGGTGGGTGAGAAAAGCAAATTCCTTCTGAGGGAAACACCACGGGGGTGAAGGAGGCAGGGAGGGGAGAAAGCCAAGACCATTTTGAGGCAGGGGAAACAAAGGAACTTTTAAAGCCCATCCCTGCGGGTTTGCCCAGCTCTTACTGGTGCTGCAGCTACAGGCAGTTTGTGGCTTCTCACAGTTCAGCTGGAGCTGAGAACCTTGTGAAGAAACCAGAAGTGAAGGGGGAAAAAAAGAAAAAACAAACCCAAAGTGAAGAAAGCAGCAGTCTCTCTGCTGCTGGAAAGATGTATTTCTGGATGGCAATGTACCATGGGCCTCACCAGCGGCTCATCCTGCTGGCACATCCCTCCTCCAGCAGGTCACTGGGATGGCTCTGGACAGGAAAGCTCCTTTTCCCAGTGCCACCCTTTCCTGTCTGCTCTGCTCACTGAGCATTTCCTTGTCTGAGAACAGCCCCCCCAGCCTCACAGATAAGCAGCCTTGAACCAAACCAGGGCAGGGAGAGGGGAGCAGAGCAGCCATGGGGGGGAGCATGAGGAGCACTCGCTGCAGTCCAAACACCAAGGACGAGCAGCCTGGGACACAGCCAGGTTATCCTGTGTTATCCTGTGTTATCTTGGGTCTGGATGGGTTATCCTGGGTGGGCACAGCACTGCCAGTCCCCCCTGCCAGACTGCCAGGGCCACGAGAACTGCTGGCTCCAGCTGTGCCACCACGTGCCACCCGGCGCCACACCAAAGCCACAGCCATGCCCAGGGAGGGAGCTGGAAGCAAAAAATAACTAAGATTGGCACAAACAGCAGCTCAGAGCAGCAAGGGTGGGCTCAGGAAAGGGATTCCCCCCTGGAGGGGTCCTGCTGGACACGTGAGTGCCAAGGCACAAAGCAGAACTAGGTTGTGGTTCTGGGTCTGGGGTCTGGAAATTTCCTGCTGCTGGGAGGTTTTAATGCAAGAAAACAATGCAGTGGTGTTACACTCACAGCCTTAAGCTGCCATTCAACTGAAAAGTAATAAAAGGTGTCTGCAACACACTCCTTGACGGGTCTCTCTCCAGCCCCCTGCAAGTGCATCTCCAGCAATTAATCACGCTCTTAATTAATCAAAGGTGAAGAAGGACTTTGAAGCAGTAAAACACTCTAGTGAAGAGTAAGTTGCAACTGTATCAAAAGTAATTGCAACGTACAAGTGTGAAAAATCTCTTTAGAGATTCACTCTTTACTCTCTACAGAGTTACCTTTTTCTCTAAACTTTAGTTGGATTTCCTGTCCTGCAGGGAACGGGCACTTTCCCATCCCTGAAAGCCAACTCTGTCACAGGAGACCCCTCCAAGCAGTACAAAGACACACAGGACATGCACTGAAAGTTAAAAGCAGCGCCTTGATTTACTGTGGGAGTAGAACCACCACACAACCTCCTCCCCTACGTTCCTCCACTCGCAAAGCCCAAGGTGCAGCTGCCTCCTCCTGCCAGCCCTGAGCTGCCAGGCAAAGGTGAAATGACAGAGCTCCTCGGGAGGCAGGCAAACAGCTAAGCCACGGTTTTGCTGAAGCCATGTTTGAGTTCCTGCAAAATAAATAAAGGCATAAATGAGTAAATAAAGGGATGCAGAGGAGACAACGTTATACAGAGATGCCCTCTGCCGGTCACACGCCTCAGGGAGGCCATCCACCCCACCTCTGTGCCAAGGATTTGCAACTCCCCTCCCTCCTTCCACGGAGTAGCCCCTGGAAATATTCCCTGTGCAGGGAAATGTGGTGTGTAAAATTTAAATTCGGTGGTTTTCTCCCCTGACAGCAAATGTGATCTGGCAGCAAACTATTTGCAAAGGCAGTGCAGCCACTCCCCTCCTTTGTTTTGGATCTTGCCACCCTCGGGTAAGTCAAAATGCAACAGGAAAACAAAAGCACCCTGAGAAATGTTGAGCCAGGTCAGCCAGCTGAACTGACTCCCTGATTCCCTGATGAGGAAACTGGTGAGAAAACTGGGCCAGGGAAAGGGACACATCCCCGTTATTGGAGACTGACTCTGCTGTAACAGTTAAATTCTTCAGGCACTTGAGACACAGTTCACAAGCCCCTGCAAGTTAAAAAATCCCCTGCAGCCAATACCACAGGCTGGAAGCTATTTGAGGCACTAACCCATTCTGAGCATGTTTCTCTCTAAGTGGAGATGTTATTTGATTAGAGCCACGGTTTTAAACCATTTCTAAGAAGCACTGAGAGCTTGCTCAGATGAAACAAACTGCAGATTTTACATCTGTTTGATTTTCAGTCTATTAAAACAATGCAGATCTATTGCATCACTGTCAGCCCAATTCTTCCCTTTATCAGTTTAATTCCTGCCGGTGTAAATTCCTGATTTAATTTACTGACTAGGAATTAAATCAGCACGAGCTGATGCCAGTGCAATCTGTGCTGGGTATTTGTGATGATCCAACTAGATCATTTTTTAAAAAATGCCATTGGATCAGAAAGCTCCACCAACAGAAACAAGCTCTTAAGGAGATGCAATTTAATAACCCCTGAAGAACAGCTCATGCCGTGAGTGGGCAGCCCTCTCCTCCCACTTCATTCTTTTCCACTGAAATTGAACCTTGTCTGCAAAAATATTTCACAGTCAGGAGAGTTTTGTACATGTCCTCAGAGTGAAGGAACTCTGGGAAGGACAGGCATCCAGCTGAGCATGACTGGGAGCTGTTCTGAAACAGCACATTTTACATCCCCAAGGGTGCCAGGGTGCTGCTCTTGTCCCATCCTTGAGTTTAGTGGAGGATTAACAGCAGAACCAGGAGGATCAGCTGTTGGACAACCATCCCACCACATCATGTACCCACAGGGTTCTCTGTGCCCCATCAGCCTCCCTGCTGCTGTTGGGGTCCTCCACCCTCTGTGCTCAGCTCTCCAACATCTTTGGGATCTGTTTTCATGCACGAGAAGCTCTGGCAAAGTCCAGGTTTGGCACAGGAATGGCACAGAGGTTATTCTACCTCCCCACTACAGCATGGCTGGGATCAGTGTGGCCAAGGGGTCCCCCACACAAATGCTGCTGCCTGGGTTTGGCGCAGCTGTTCTCTGATACCAGGGGTTTGCTGAAGCTGGATCTGCTTCCCAGGAACAAGCCTGTTTTACTGGGAGAGCTGGAAAAGGTTCAGATCTTTCTCTTCCCCCTGGGATGTACCAAACCTCCTCACACCAGGCAAAGTTACTGCGCAGACTTCTCTCCGAGGTAGGAAGTGTTCTTTCCAGTCTTCTTCAGGGTTTCCAACAGGGTGTCAACGTTGTGCTCCGAGTCGATGCACACCTTCTTGTTGGGCAGGTCAATATCAAACTGAACCCCTAGGGAGGGGGGAAAAAATGTGCCAAACAGTGTGAGCACAGGGAAAGCTCAACTTTACACATCTGTGCTCGCCAGGCCATCAGTCAAATGCACATTCATCCTGCCAGCAAAACCAAACTGGTGTCCTGGCAGCCATGGCAGAAGGAAGCCAGGTCTGCTGTAGCAGAAAATAACCAGAATAAAACTGAGTTTAAGCCAACCACTGATCTCCCCCAGCCCAGCCTGTGCTGTGGGTTAGCAGGGTTAGGACAGGGTCAGTGGTGGTACCAGCTGACAGCTGCAAGCAGAAGGAGGGAAAAGACATTTTCCCATGTGGATTTCTGAGTGGTTAATAAGGGTAGGACATTCTCAGCTCAGTGAAAGGAACTGGACATGAAGTCTCTATCCATGTTTTTTTCATTAAAACTTGTAGGAGTGTCTCAGCCTTGAGGGCTCTGCTACTTCATCACACCAGTGAATGAATATTGTGTGATATCAGCCGAGGAGTGATGGAGGTGCTGACACAACCACACAGGGACAAGGTGGGATTGCCACAGCCTGGGAACGGGGTCTGGGAGGAGCTGCAAGGCCTTTGCCCTGGTGACTGAAAGCTGTTCTCCCTCAGAAGGGAGCACCCCTCACACCTGGCGAGTGCAGGCCAGATCCTTCTCTCCTGGAAATGCCAGCGTGCAGGAGACATGGGTTGTAATTGTCCAGGTGGTATTAAAAACAGGCTATGCAGACAACCACCAAACACTCTGCTCAGCAGCTCTTCACTGTGATGGCTGATGACACATCTGGGGAAGCACCACAGACACCCCAGGCCTCCTTGGAATTAATGCCAGGCAGGACATCCACCTCCCTTCCTTCTGGCAGCCTGAGCCAGGGTCCACCAGTGCCCTTCCCAGAGGGTTCAGGGTGAGGCCCTGGTGACTCAGAGCCACCCGCAGCCACGGCAGCTCCTCCCTTGCCCGGACGTTTCTCCAAGGGTCACACAGTCCTTGGTACCCACAAAGGAGCAGACTCAGAGCAGAGGCTTCCAACTCTCAGCCCCGGTGACCCAGCAGTGACTCACCTCCCAGCCTGTGCAGGACACGGGTGACAGCGTTGGAGCAGCCCTCACAGGTCATGTCCACAAAGAACTCGTGTTTCTGGGAAGAGGCAGGCGAGGGGTCAGGGAGGGCACAGCTGGCAACACACCACCAACACTCAGCCTCTCCATGCCTGCCTTTTTCCTCTGGGAGGTGGGTTTAAAGCCCATCCAAGAGGGGCACACATGCCACTAAGGGCTCCTCAGCCAAGCAGAGCTCTTGGTGCTCCTCCCTGGGGTGTCCCTGTGCTGTCCCTCCCTGCACAGTCCCGAGGGAACTCTGGAGACTGTCTGGCTGCCTCCAGGGCGAGCACAGGTTGCCACCCCTGCGGTCTCTGCTGCCCAGGAGAAGCAAATCTCCCGCCTCCAGCCACTCGCTGTCCTTAGCCTGCGAGGTTTTCAGCGCTTCCCCTTCTTCTTCCCCTTCCCTATTCTTCTTGTGTCTACAAGGCCTTCGGTCTCCAACAGAATAAAAAATACGGATGAAATACAAATGTAAGGAGCATTAGTGCTGTTTCATCCTTCCACTCCACTGCCTGTGAGAGATACCGGGTCAAACAAAAACGTGCTTGCCTGTAACTAATCACTTCCTTCAACCTTTGGCACCAGGCGGGTCCTAATTTCCCTCTCCTGCACATGCTTTTTGCTTCCCTCAAAAAAAGAAACACGTCACGCTGCCTTTCATCTGTTATTTGGGACCCTCATCTCCACCTATCCAGAACCACCCTGGGGAGGGAGCATCCACCCGGGAAGGAGCAGATCCCACCCGGAATTCTTCAGTGCAACTGCCATTTCCTCCATTTCCCAAAATCTGGGAAGGGGAGGGGGGAGCCCGCAGGAGGATCCCACCGATATTCCCGACCTGCGCCCGGGGGGCTGCGGGATCCTGGGGATAACCCGGGGGGCTGCGGGATGCTCTGGATTTGGGATAACCCGGGGGGATGCAGGATCCTTTGGAATTTAGGATAACCCGGAGGGGGGGCTGCGGGATCCTGGGGACAACCCGGGGGGGCTTCGGGATTCTGGGGATAACCCAGGGGGCTGCGGGATGCTCTGGATTTGGGATCACCCGGGGGGGCTGAGGGATCCTTTGGAATTTGGGATCACCCGGGGGGCTGCGGGATCCTGGGGATTCAGGATAACCCGTCGGACTGCGGGACCCTCCGGATTCGGGATAACCCGGGGAGGCTGCGGGATCCTGGATAAGNGGACGTTGGGCTCCCCCGGGGGGCTGGGGGATCCTGGGGATTCAGGATAACCCGGCGGACTGCGGGACCCTCCGGATTCGGGATAACCCGGGGAGGCTGCGGGATCCTGGATAAGCCGGAGGACTGCGGGATCCTGGGGATTCGGGATCACCTGGGGGGGGGGCTGCGGGATGCTCTGGATTTGAGATCACCCGGGGGGCTGCCGGAGCCTTCGGAATTTGGGATAACCCGGGGGGCTGCGGGATGCTGTGGATCGGGGATAACCCGGCGGATAACCCACCGGCATGGCGCAGCTCCGCTCCCGGATCCCGGCTCCCGGATCCCGGTCCCGACGCGGAGGAAGGGGCGGTCCGTGGCCGTGGCACGGCCCAGGGAGGAAGGGTCGGGGTGGTGGCTGTGCTGTGCCCGGGGATGGGCACGGGGACGGGGGGGGNCCGGGATGCTGTGGATCGGGGATAACCCGGGGGGGCTGCGGGATGCTGTGGATCGGGGATAACCCGGCGGATAACCCACCGGCATGGCGCAGCTCCGCTCCCGGATCCCGGCTCCCGGATCCCGGTCCCGACGCGGAGGAAGATTTGGTCCGTGGCCGTGGCACGGCCCAGGGAGGAAGGGTCGGGGTGGTGGCTGTGCTGTGCCCGGGGATGGGCACGGGGACGGGGGGGGCTCCGGGAGGGAGAGAGGGAGGAGGGAAGGGACACAAAATGGGGTCGGGACGCTGCAAAATGCGGCTTCAAACCGCGGGTTCCTCTCTGTGTTTTGAGGTTTGGAGAGTTCCCGGCGGGTTGTGATGGAGCGGACATGGAGGGAGGGAGGTGTGGGGCAGTGGGATGTTGGTCCCCTGGGGATGCGCCTGTTTTGGGGGGTGCTTTGCTCCTGTATTTTTATTTATTGATTTATTTGTCCTTCCCTGGCTGTGAGCCCCTCTCTGAAGGACTCTGTGTCAGGCGCTGTGTCAGGGGCTGTGACAGGGGCTGTGTCAGGGCACAGTGCGGTGTCGGGGCTGACAGGAGCTCTGGGTGTGTTTGAGTGTGTAAAACACTCCCTGGCCATGGCCTGGCCTTCCCCATCTCCCCAGCCCGGACCAGGAAAAACAACCCGGCTGTTCCTGCAGCTTTTGTGACAGAGGAATGAACCCGCTCTTGCTCTGCGGGGGGATGTGCGGGGTCCCCCCGGGAGGGTTTGTTGGGGCCGGGCTGTGGCTCCTGTTAAACCCGGGGAAATCTGCGGGGCTGGTTTATGAGCGAGGGCTATAAATACCCGGGGTGGGGGGGTTATTAATGCCCTGAGCCAGCCCTCTGTGCCTCCAGCGGGTTCAGGGATGTGGTGCTGGGCAAGAAATCATTTCTACGGGGTAAAATCTACCCTGGACTGCTGCGTGTCAAACCAACCACCCAGACCATCCACACGTGTGGGCACAAAACAATGGGGGGCTGTGGCTGCCTGGCCCAGGCTCAGGGCTCCCGGCGCCTCCTGCTCTCCCCGGACCACCGTGTCCCGTGTCCCGTGTCCCCACATGTCACCCCC
>WEKX01005975.1:1164603-1584168 GCA_013390025.1 Pitta sordida
CCCCAATCCCGTCCCCTCACGGCCCCGCCGCGCTTTGTGCCGGGCCGCGGGGCTGCCGCCTTTGTGAGGGAGCGGCCCAGCTTTGTTGTCGGCGGTGCGGGGCTGTGGGTTGGGGCCGGGCTGAGGGGGGCACGGCCCGAGCCTGACCTTGGCTGGGGCTGAGATTAAGCCCAGATTTAAATGCCGGGCGGTGGGCTGGGGGAGGAATTCCGAGCCGCTCGGAAGGCCGCGGATACACTTGGTGGAGGACAAAAAATCCCCAAAACCCAGAGGGAAACCCTCGGTGTATCTCCTAATCCCGCTTGGCTTTGCCCCGGGTGATCCCACGCGTTCCTCTGCCCCCACGGCCTCACCTGGGGACCTTTCCTGTTGAGGCTCCTCACAAAGAAAAAGAGGGTTTTTTGTCTGTTTCTCGCCCAGAGTCGGGGGCCAGCGGGGTTTGCAGAGGGCCGCCGTGTTCCCGGGGCGGGTTATTTTTGTCCCTGCCCGCCGGGGGAATGCGGGACGGGGGGAGCTGATGCTTCCAGGAGCCTCGGCCAAACCCGGCAGCGAGCGACAGAAAAACTCTTGGGATTGATGGGATCGATTGAAGTGCAGAAATTGACAGACGCCAAAAAAAAAAAAAAAGCTGCTCTCCGCACGTTTTCTGAAATCTTCCCCGCGGCCAAATTTTCGCGGCTCTTGTTCCCTCCCTGTGAGGGATGAGCCCGGCGAGGTCTGTGATGCTCCAGCGGCGCTGGGTGGAGCTGGGCTCACCTTTCCCGGGCTGTTTCGGTCACTACGTGCGAGGCAAAGCCGTGACTCTGCCATGAACCAAAAAAAAAAGCATCTCCTGGGTGGCACTTAGCGCTCAGTTGAGGGCTGGCCGTGCATATCCTCCTGCATCCTTATCTCACCGCGGGCATCTCACGACCCGTTTGATCCCATCGCACGCTTGGTGCTAAATAAAACCTGCCGGAAAGTCTGCGGGGAAAAATAATTAAATCAACGCTGGAACCCTTGCGAGTGTGTATCTTACTTTTATAAGTGTAAATTGGGTTTTTTAAATCTTAAAAAAAAAAAAAAGTCCTGTGTGTATGACGTGATAAGTAGTGGCCTCCGGTTCTTAACTGGTGTGAATTTGGCAGCTGCCTTTTTTTATGGGTTAAGCGTGAACTCCTTGAGTCGAAGGCTGGGGAGTGTAATTAAAGAAATGAAGGTGGTGTTTGGTCTGGACAGGAGTTTGTGTGTGTGGGTGAAGTGCACACACCAGGGCCTTCTGTGGGGATCCTCTGCATTGGCAGCCTCAGAAACCAAATGTGCAAGAATATTTGTTTATAGAACAGAATCTTTATGCACCTAATTAAATAATGGACTCTTTGGTTCAGAACATCAGTGCAAATTATAAGGCAGAGCAATGCTTTTTGCTGCAAGTAAAATAAAGCAAAGATGATCTTTCTATAAGTACATACATTCCTAAGTGTTGTATTTCTGTTCATAACAGCAGTACCTGATGAGGGGGCACTCATAAGATCAGCATAAATGGCCTGTTGGAGTTGGAAAACCTTGGGTTATTCTAATTGTCAACATCAGCACCTGGGCCTTTTTGTGTGACTACCTGAGGTGATGAATGAAGGCTCCAAGGGGAAATAAAAGAGGGCAGGACCTCGGAGTTGCTGTGGTCTCTGCTCCACTTGGAAGGAACCAAAAGTAAAAGTGACACTTGGGTGCAGGGGACTGGATACTTTGTTACGGGTGCCTCTGTAAAACCTGCAGAGTTGAAGTAATTATTGACTTCTAGGTGTAACTGCTGACAGACTTGATAATCCTAAAACACCTCCTTGAGCAATTTAAAGTGGGTAGAGGTGGGAGAGTCGGTGCTTTAGTTATCTGTTGCTTGGCATGCAGAAAATGCTTTGTGAAATGTTAATCCTGGAGATTTTAATCCAAGTGGTCTTGATTCTCACTGCGTAGCTCAGTGTGCTGACCTGCTGGGGAGTAACTTTTTGCTTTTTTACTTTAAGAAGCTGCAGTGGAGCCAAGTGGAAAATTTGCAAACCTAAGGGGAGATGATTGGACCTGCTGCCAACTTCATGGAGATGCTGGAGCAGCTCTTGGATGTCAAAACAAAACCTGTTCTAATGGCAGAATCACAGGGTCTCAGTAGCTGCTGTATCATGAAGCAGTGCAGGCAGAAAGCTCACTGTTACCTCTCTTTTAAAAGTAGTAAACAAACCATTCAGACTAGCCCTGCCCCGCTACCCTTTAGGATGACATTTGCATGTTTAAAACGTAATTCTGCAGAAAAAACATAATTTCTCATTGTAGGGTGAGTGAGGTTGGAGTATGCCCAGTTAGAAAGATGAGTCCTTCAGGTTTCAGAGAGCACATTCAGGGAAATCTGGTATTAGGGTTATGTATCAAAATTACAGGAATATTTTCATGATTTCGTGAGACTCAGTTTTCAGAGAACTCAGATTTTCAAGAGGAGTTAATTTTGGAGTTCTGTCAAATCACAAGGGCCACGTGTTTTTCTGTGATGCTTAAATGCAGCAGAGCTCCCTTTTTGTGAGGGGATCCAGTGCTGTTACTTGGGCTCAGGGCAGGTCACGTTTGCTTGATGTTCCAGCAGGCAAATGCTGAATGGAAGTGAGGATTGTGGGATATAAATTCTTATTATATCACTTCTAAGAGCAACTTTTCAAGATTCTTCTTGGTTAGATTGTTTTTTCTTCCCCTGTAATCAGAACCTAATTTGCTGTTTGTCCATGGACCTTTATGCTCTTAACTACAGCAATAATGTTTGGGATCATTTTCCTTACCCATTAATTCCTCACTGTACAGGTATTGATGCTGATCTCAACTACCCTCAAATTAACCTTTAGGTTGTCTCTGTGGGTTTTTTCTCTTCTGCTTTTAAGCTTCATGCTGTGGGAATTGCACTTCTCCAGAATGTTCTTTTAGATTCTGCCCAATGGCATTGGAAATGTTCAGTTTGTCTCTTGGGTGCTGGAGCTGTAAAACACAAGAAGCACCAAATTGTATAAAAAATGGGAGCCTCCATCCTCCCCATCAGCTTGTGGATGGATCACACTTGGGTTTGTCAGCACAAACACAGGCAGAACTCTGGTGAGAGCTCTGGAGCAGTTGCTGGTTTGTTTATTTGTATCCCCCGTGTGTTTGGAGGGCTGAGCAGTCAGTGGCTCCCCATCTGCCACTGACATGCCCCAGGGGTTGGCAGTGCTGGCCTGGGCAGTGCTGAATGCACTTCTGAATTCTGTTCATCTTGTGATGATGAAAACGTTCTTCTTGTGCTTAAATTTGGGTTGATTGCTTGGATGCTTCAGTTAGAAAATAGAAAATAGTTAAGCTTTGAACTTACTTTTTCTTATCTATGTGTTGGTGTAATATGTAACTCTTTCTAGAATGTCCCTCGTGGATGTGTCTCAGGTATTGCTCTGCCTTTCTGCTGCAGCTGGATAATGAAGGACAGAGAAAGCTCTTTGCCTGATGAGTCTGGTGGGTCCATGATAACTTTTTTGGGATCCGGCTCCCTGTGACACCTCAGTTACCTGCCCTTGTGGGTTGTGAGTCACTGGTGAATGCAGAACAGGCTGGGCTGAGTTTGAGGACCCAAATCCATGTTCTGTTGGATCAGTTACCCCTTGCTGAGCTTTCACACTGTGGCTCCTCTGAAATTGTGCGGCCTTTAAAATAACTTCCTCCAGACAGAGAACATTTTCCCTCTGGATCTGGAAAAGATGGAGCTGGTTCCAGGCAGGGAGCTCTAATGGCTTTTGTATTAAACACAGGCTGTGTTCCTGTGGCACTGTCTGGCTCTGCATCCAGAGAGGGAGGCAGGTATTGAGACCTGGTTTTTAAAGCAATTAGTGTTTTGTGACTTCAGTCGCTCACTTATTTGAGGTGCATTTTCAGCTCTCCATAATTTAGGCTCGAATCAACAACTGGCTTGTCCTGGGTTTCTCTGGGGTGTCTGGGATCTTTCAGTGCTTCCTTGGAAGGGGGAACATCACTCTTCATTTGTGAGATGACAGAAATCCCCAGGTGAGATGTGCCCTGGGGTGCAGGTTTAGCCTGGCTGTGTTTCACTCTTATCTCTGATGTTTGATCCTGGTTCACACAGGTACCAGCATCTCCTGTTGCTGAGATGCCAGTCCTGTAAAACTCCAAAATAAATATGGAGAGTTGGAGTTACTAACTGGAATTGTTTTGCTCTTGTTAAACTCTCACTCTGTTATGCTTCTTACAGGCGTTTCCTTCATACCTTCTTTTGTACTGACAATTCTCTTTGTCCAGAGCAGCAGTGATAACTGCTCCTCGTGCTGCTTATTCCGTCTTGATAAATGTTTTGTGGCTTTGGACCTGCTCACCTGTTGCTGAGCAACTTGGAGAAATCCCAAATGACAATTAATTGTGCAACTCTATTAACTATTGACCAGACCTTTAATTTCCAGGAAAACTGCAGGTTGCCTGATTTGTGGTGTGTTCCACTTGGATAGAGACACCTCTTTTCCACGTGAGCTTGTCTGGGTCTTCCTTCACTTTCCAAAAGTCAGGATTTTCTGACTTTGTGTTTTGTTTCAATGGATGTTGGTCCTTTGTCCTGTTACATCAGGCCAAGGGGATCTTGCCTGTTTTCCTGAGAGCCTGAACATCTCGTGATGTGCATAAAACATTTGTTGTGTAGGAAGTGGAGTGGAAACAAGATTCAAACTAAATTCCTTGTATGATTTAAAATGAAAAAGAGCTGTGTTGGGACAGCAGTGATTAGTTTGCTTTAGCTGCAGTTTGGTAAGAGAATCCCAACCAACTGTCAGCTGTTGAGTCAGTTCTGAATACTGATACCCTTGTAGGTTTTGTGGCCCTAAATCTCAATTTCCTAATACAGAATTTACATAAATGGCTCGAATTTACATAACAGTGTTGTAGAAATTCAGTGGCTGACATTGATTTTGTGCCAAGTGGGAGCATTGTAGCAGATGGTGGAATTTTCCACCAGCCAGGTGATCACCACTGTACAGGAGGTATTTGTCTTCCTGTAAGTCCTTGGCTTAAGGAAGGGGCTCAGTTCTGCTGCAGAACCATCCTGGGGTGTTTGTTGCCATTCCAGTCATCCAATTTGTATTACATACGGAGCAAAGTGAGTGCACGATCGTGAATGAATCCTGAATACATAATCTGATTTTCCAGCTTTTCCTGTCAATTTTCACCCTTTCATCGTTGTGTCAAGTGACAGGGAAATGTGTGGATGAGCTGCTCTCAGGAGTAACGGAGTGACAGTTCAAACATTTGGTGCTATTCTGTGCTGGGCACCGGGAATGCTGGAGAAAATATTTGCGATTTTTCTTGGATTGGGGAGTAGCTGAGGAGTAAATTGCCCATGAGTGGCAGGGAGCAAATAATGTCTCAGGAGATGCTTGGCTGGTGCCGCTCAGGTTGTGTGGCTGGAGAAGGGAACAGATGGCAGCTGGCAGCAGCAGGTGCAGCAGCAGTGGAACCAGATTGCTGTCCTCTCCTTAGCTCATGGAAAGGTTTTCCCCAGTTCTTTCCACATATCTTTTCACTCTGCTCCTCCTCTTGCCCTGTTAGAATTAGCTCTGATTTTTCACCTTTAGCAGGAGGGAAGTTCTTTTATGTATTTTTTTAAGCTTCTGGCTATGACAGATGTAATCAGAAGCCACTTTACTTTCAGTATTTCTCCAGAGCAGCGCAGAGGGTGATGTGCTCCTGAGTTGATACAGGAAGGAATTTTAGATTCCTATTCTTCAGCCACAGAGCTGTTGGGACTGGGAACCCTTTGCCATTGTGTGAGGATGTCAAGCTTTGTACATTCATATTCTAGAAGCAATTGAAAATAATCCTCAGAAGATTCATCATTTATCAGAATGGAGTAGAAAATACCTATTGACAACTATAGGAATAAACTTGAATTCCAGGGGAACTACAAGGAAATGAAGTGAACCTCCTGCCTTCTTCCTTTACCTTTGCTGGGATTTTTTTGTCTTGTGTGATAATATTTTATGGGGATCTAATTAACTTGCTGCACTAGAAGCTGGAGGAGCTCATATCTCAGAGGTGTCTGTCACTCCAGGCTGTGCTGGGCGTTGGACATCTGTATCTCCAATACATTAAATTTAGGTCTGCATTCTCTGGAGCCCATCACATTTTTTTTGCCCATGTTTAAACCTAACAAAAAGTGCATTTTGGAAACAGGATGGGAAGACTTCTCATTTATTTTAAATTTACAAAGAGAAAAAAGGGCCTGTCTGTGGTTGTTTTGCTCTGCTTTTAATACCTCTAACTATAAGCAAAATCAGAGTTCTTTTACTACTAATAGCTTTCCCGTTACATTTTCTGGTTTGAACTTTTACTGTGTGTTTCCCAGGGTAGGAATTCCTGTGCTGTGTGTCCAGCAAAGCTGGCTGCAGGGAGTGCTGACCATTGCTGGGAGGTTGGGATGTGGTCACACCCCTGGATATATTCTGTGGTTAAACGTTGCCTTGTGCCTTTGATTACAGGCTGTTGAACCATGGTTTGAGAGGGATGGGATTTGCCAGGTTCATTATCCAAAATTCCAGCCTCCATATCTCCTTTGTATGTATATTCGTCTCTCTGGGGTTTAAATCTCGTGTTTTGCATTCCTGGGCCATCTGGCAGCGTGGCTGTGACTGTCTTTGCCATCCTGTGTATGTTGGGTGCTTGAAATTGTCCCTGCAGTGACACCCACCAGGTGGGTCACCTCTGCTTTCAAAGCTCCAGTGTGTTGTCAGTTCTTGACATCTAAAGGATGACTTCTCTGAAATTCATTAAATAAAATGAAAGTGTCAAAAAATCTTTGGATTAACAGAAAGTCCATGGATTAACTGGAACAAGGTTTAGTTGTTCCAGTTAATCCAAACAAAGGAGAGGCAGCCTTTCTTTCAATTTTTGCTTTGTTAAAGGATAGTGATGGTCAGCTCTGTTTTCCCGGGATACAGGATGCTCTTGGGTATTCTGACAAGAGAACGCTTGGCCTGATGTATGTGCAATGCCTTGGCATGAACCTTTTTCCTCCTATTTCAGATTTGAGGCCTGATCAGGTCCGAGTTTTACCCCATTCCCCTTCTGGCCTTGATCCATTTGGTGGAAACGGGGGAAGAGTGGCCTGTATTTGTTTGCAGAGCAGTCATTTTAATGTAATGCAATACAAGCAGTGCTGTGCTGCTGGTAAAAATAGATTGGCCTTCCTGTGACCTCTTAAAAACACCCCTAATACAGCAGCCCAGGCTTTGCCCTGGAACATCTGACTTTTAATTCTGATTGTGAAGTCAAGTGAGGTAAGCAGAATTGGGATGGACTGTAAATGTCTCAGCCACTTAGCAAATCCTCTTGGAGAGCCGCGCTGGCCACCTGCTTTGTCCTGAGGCCGTGTGGGATGATTAACTCCCGGCATGTTATGAGGTGACCTCCCTCACCCCTGCAGCCTCTCCCACCTCTGCCGGGGGACCCAGGAATCCTCTCCCCAGCACCAGAACACTCTGGAATGGCCCTGGGGGAGAGCACTTGGGATGTGTTTCCCACTGGGATGACGTGATTTAGGGGTTCAGGATGCAAACAGTGATTTGAAATGCTCGTAGCTGACAGAGTTCTTGTTTTTTTTCCCTAGTTTTCAGTTGACCAAAGAAATGGTGATGGAGAAGCCAAGTCCCCTGCTGGTCGGGCGGGAGTTTGTGAGGCAGTACTACACCCTGCTGAACCAGGCCCCTGACTATTTGCACAGGTAAACTCTGCCCCCCTTGGAGCTGCCTTTCCCCGGGAATTTCTTGGAAGTGATGAATGAGTTTAATACTCTTTCCTGAAGGCAAGTCAGGGAAATGATGAGCATACAGCAAAGAACAATCTGTTACCTGGGCAGATCGATCCTCTTTGGTTTGACAGGAATCCCACATTCTGGAACTAACCTCCTTTATGAAGGATGCACTTTGTTTTGCTGTGCTTTGAGTAGCCAGACAATTTCTGAAACCAAGTACTCGAGTCTGACATACTTGGGTGCATGGGAGAACTTTGCATTTCCCCCCCAGATTGCTGACAGGATGATGGGATTGTGCTGCTCTATTCCATATTCCAGTGAGTCAGACAGGAACCCTGTGTGTGTTATTCATACTGTAATGTGGAGCCTCAATGTTCTTACATGGCAAACCTTGGTATTAAAGTACTTCTTTCCAACAGGTTTTATGGAAAGAACTCTTCCTATGTCCATGGTGGCTTGGATTCCAATGGCAAACCAGCTGATGCAGTCTATGGGCAATCTGTAAGTACTTTAAAAAAAAAAGGCTGTTTTTTCCTTCTATTTTATCAGCTTTGTGGTTGGCACGAGGAATATATCCAGCTGCAATTCATCCCTCCTGTGTCCAACTGCTTTCTTTAAAAAAAAAAGAGGGAGAAACAGAATTAGGGAGTGTGTTCTGCCGGTGTTGTCAGTGTAACACTCGTGTGCCCCTTTCCCAGGACATCCACAAGAAGGTGCTGTCCCTGAACTTCAAGGATTGCCACACCAAGATCCGCCACGTGGACGCCCACGCCACCCTCAACGACGGGGTGGTGGTGCAGGTGATGGGGGAGCTCTCCAACAACATGCAGCCCGTGCGCAGGTTCATGCAGACCTTTGTGCTGGCACCAGAGGTACGTGGGGCTCGGTATTTAATGAGCCCTGGCTGCTTCCCTGGTGGGATCTGCAGGGTTACACTGGCAGGCAATGAAAGTCAGCAGTCAGGGTGTGAAAATCCCTTTGGGAGTTATGAAATTATAGTTGTAAACACCCTGACTTTTGACTCCTAGGTATGTGCAGTGTGTTTATTTTTTTTCTTTAGCATATTAAAGTTATCTTTTGCTCTTCTAGCACCTGGTCCTCTTGCTGAAAATAACTAGTAGCAAGAGAGGAATGTGTCCTGTCATTTGAGAAGAGGTTCCAGATTTCTTTGTTGTATAAAATGCTGACTTCAGCATTTGAAGTGGCATTTTCTAAATAGGGTTTTTACACCAGTGCAGTTCACAGAATTGAAAGTGATAGTGAAAAAGGAGTGTTGCAAGGTATTTTTGTTTTCTGGTATGACTTGGAGATAAGCATTGATACTTTAGACACCAGGAAATTGTCATTCCTGTATTTTCAGTGCCCTGAGCTATTGGAGTTAAAAGCACTAATACAATGTTTCCCTCTGTTTCATTCGCACTTGACTTGTTAGTGTGACATGTCTTTTCTCTTTGTTTTCCCACCCCAAATAACATTCCATTAAAGTTCAGGTTAATTTTTGTGAGAAGGATGATTTGCTTCCTGTTTCCTCATGCTTTCACTTTTTACATGAGTGGATTGATGTAATTAATTAAGTTCCTCCCTTTGATTTGCCCCCAGGGTTCTGTTGCAAACAAGTTCTATGTCCACAACGACATCTTCCGCTACCAGGATGAGGTTTTTGGGGACTCTGACACTGAACCTCCCGAGGGTAAGGAGCAGAAAGACTCTTTGGATGATTCTGTTACTGTCTGTATCAACATTCTGTGCCCAGACGAAAGGAAATCATCCTGCCAAAGAAAGATCAGTGTTAATTTTTCATGTGCTTGGAGGTTTTTTTTCTTGCCTGTAGTTTCTTTACACTCCCCCAAGGAGTTGTGTTGTGGAGATGGTTATTTTTCTGGCATATTCTGTTTCTATTAAAAGAACTGCAAGACCTATTTTGGCAGTTGCAGTGGGATTTTTTAGGCCATAAATCTGGTTCTCTGAAGTATTTGGAACATGTTTAACCTCGGTCAGAACTGAGTAACCAGAGGGAATAGTGGAAATGTCTGTTCTGTGTCACATCATGGTTTGTGTGTGGCAGAGACTTTCACCCTCATACTGAAGATGTGTATTTTTTCCTTTTCTGACCTTATTTAGAATCAGAGGAGGAAGGGGAGGAACCTGAGGAAAGACAGCAGACCCCTGAGGCTGTTCCTGATGACACTGGTGCTTACTATGAGCAGGCTGTCAGGTAATAACACATTTATAGATGGAGCCAGGCTGCTTGTACAACAGTTTGAATGAATTTGCTGTTCATGGTTTTTCAAAAGATATCTCTGTTTATTGGTCGGCTGAAACCAAAATGCTGTTAGGCTTAACTTGGAAATTGGATTTTTTTTTTTTTGCTGCTCATCCTGGTGCAACTTGGACAGGTTGGCCTTACTCTTCCTTTCATATGTTGTGTGCCTGATTTCTGTACTGGACAAACGTCCCTCCTCAGCACCAGTAACAGAAGAAGGTGATGTTTGTATTTATTCTTTCCCTGTGTTGCCTTGTAACAGCAATGACATAGAGGAGCACCTGGAGGAGGCAGCTGCAGAGGCAGAGCCCGAGCCAGAGGCAGAACCTGAGCATGAACCTGAACCAGAGGCACAGGAGGAGAAGTCTGAGCCAGTATTAGAGGAGTCAGCTCCAGAAGAGGCTGTGGAAAAGAGCCCCTCTCCAGCTCCTGCTGAACCAGCTCCTGCAGTGCAAGAGGACTCCAGGGTAATGGCAGGGGATGACTTCTCTGTGGGTCAGGGGTTGCATCTGTATGTTTGGCTCTCCTGTCTCTTCACAGAGCATCCTCTGTCAAGAGGAGAAATGCCTGGAATGAGAAGTGTTTGCACTAATTCCCCCCTCCCTCAATTACTTATGGCCAGTTGCCTCCTTCCCCTTAGTTTGTGTATGATAACAGATTTTAAGGAAGTTGGAAGGAAACTACCAGTGGCTGGGTTAAAACTTGTTATCCTGTAGCTGTACTATCAGGAGTGTATTTCAGAAGGAGATGCAGTTGTGTTTTCTTCTTTTCTGTTTTTTTAAGACGTTTTCCTGGGCATCAGTAACCAGCAAGAACCTCCCTCCCAGTGGGGCTGTCCCAGTGTCAGGAATACCACCCCATGTTGTGAAGGTACCGGTGTCTCAGGTAGGAACCAGCCCCTGGAGAGGTTTGATAAAATGACTGACAGTAAACTGAGATGGGGAAAAATAAAATACTACTTATACTCTAGAGACTTTAAAATTCTATGATTCCTTATGAGCCTCATAAAGATGTTAATTCCTTGGCTTTGGGGTGGAGATTTAATTGTTCCTTGTGGAGGAAAACAAGGAGTGCTCATGTGAGTGCTCTTTGCTTTTAACATATAAGCCAAAATAAGCTGAAAAGTATTATAGTCACAGGTGGAAAGAACTCTTTCCCCCTGTGTTTTATCAACAACTGGGCAGTGAGCTCTCGGCAGCTGAGCCCTGCTGGTGTGCCTGACACTCAGCTTCTCCCTTCTCTTTGAATTGCTGCAGCCCCGGCCTGAGGCAAAGCCTGAATCTCAAACTCCACCTCAGAGACCCCAGCGGGATCAGCGAGTGAGGGAGCAGCGAACGAGCCTCCCACCACAGAGGGGTCCTAGGCCAAGTAAGAGAAGCCCCAAGGAATAAGCTCTTTTCTGCTGTTATAAGGGTTTGGGGGATTAAAGCTTTTAAAATTGCACTTTTGTCTGTAAGCAAATGATTTCTACTCAAGTATTTGCCCTTAATAAGGTGATGAAAAATATTTACAAACTTGCTGGTATATAATGCTTAATTTTTTAATATATGAATGGACAAGTCGTGTGAATTCTGATTTCTGTATCTAGTGCTAATTCTGACTGTGGTTCGCTGTGTTGTTGGGGTCTGGCTTTGCTTCAAATGTTTCTCTTTTCCTCTCAAGTCCGCGAGGGTGAACAGGGCGATGTGGAAACCAGACGGGTCGTGAGGTACCCAGACAGTCACCAGCTCTTCGTTGGGAACCTCCCCCACGATGTGGATAAATCTGAGCTCAAAGACTTCTTCCAAAGTAAGCTGGGTGCTCTGCTGCCCTCGGAGGGGTTGGGGGTTGGTGCCATTGGTGTGGCCAGCAGAGCATTCTAATGTATGACCCAAGAACTTGGCTTCTCTCTTGCAGGCTATGGCAATGTTGTTGAACTCCGCATCAACAGTGGTGGAAAGCTCCCCAATTTTGGGTTTGTGGTATTTGATGATCCTGAACCAGTCCAGAAGATCCTTAGCAACAGGGTAAATAAACCTCCAGTCAGTGGGTTTTGCTCTGTTGACAGTGTTTTTCAGATTAATGGGATAAGATTTTACCTGGTCCCTGTGGCCTTTCTGCAGCATATTAAAGTAGGTTTTATGTCTGTCCTCCCTGCTGCCAGGAGTTGTGCAGCATTTGTACAGAGGGAGTCTTTTGTCATTGAGGCAGCTTGTAACAGCTGAAGTGAACATGAATTTATTCATTACAGAGCCTTTTTCTGAGGGGAAGCTGCTGAACACAGGAAGCAGCTAAACAGCTTTCAGGAAGGCAAGGTGGAGAGAGAGTGATTCTAGGGACAAGTAGAATCTTGTTTGTCAAACAGGTTGAAAGGAAGGAGCTGTCCTGGTGTGCAAGCTGAAGAGAATGTTGCTAACAAAGGCAGGAGGTACCTGCTCAACCTGTCAGCAGCGAGGGCTGATGTCTGGTGTGGAAGGCAGGGAGCCTGGATGCACCATCACAGCCATGCACTGGTGAGGCAGTGACCTGAAACCCAGCAGCCCTGGACTCTCACAGGGGTGAACTGAGGTCAGGATGCTCAGAGGTGCCTCCTGAGGTGCTTTCTTGCTGCCATGGGCTGAGCAGTCCCTGTGTGGTTGAGGTCTGGTGAATAGGTGATAGGAAGCCAATGCAGTGGGAGCAGTAGCCAAGGGTTGAGTGCCCTCATGTCCAGGGGATACCAAAGGCACACACAGCAGAGGGATTTGTGGCCTTTGTTGAGACTTAGGTCCTGTGGAAGCAGTTTAACACACCTACCCTGCTTGGAACAGCCCTGAATTCTCTTTGCTTTAAGCAAACACATGTCCTTAAACTGCAGGAGTCTTTCCAGATAAATCTGGTAAAGTCATGTGCTAATCTTTGCCCTCCCCAAGCCATCAGCTGTGCTCCTCCATCCTGTTCTTCTCCAGTCAGTTCAGCAGGAGTGGCTTGTCTTTGCATTGTGCCTGTACCGAGGATGGATCCTGTTTTTAATGTTCTTATCTGGAGTAATTCGGAACAAGTGAGCGCCTAGTCCTGAGGCTGGTGGATTCCTGCAGATTTCAACTTTTTGTGGGATGGTGCAGTCCTTACCTCAGTGAAGCAACACTAGACTTTGTGATCAAGCAGCCACTTGTCACTGCAGTTCTAACAGGAAAAAACGAGCTTGACTGGTCCATGTAGCAAGGTGGCAGAGAGGGTCTGACATTGTTCATGCAATGAGAATCAGCTGGGGTGGTAAACTGAATTCATATTGATGAAAGGAGGCTGCTGTTCACAGTTCAGCTCCTTTCCTAAAACATGTCAGAATATTTTCAGCCTGAGGCCCCTTATTAAACAAGGGCAGTGGTCAAACTGTGCTTCCAGACTTGTGGCTTTCCTGCAGAAGGTAAAGATGGGAAGGAGTCATCCCAAAACACCCCAGCCTTTCATGGAGAGGCGGTTACAGGAACCTGCTTGGCCTTGCAGAGCTGCTGGTGAGTGGCTCCTCAAAGTGGTTCCTGTGCTTGTGTTGCAGCCCATCATGTTCAGGGGAGAGGTGCGCCTGAACGTGGAGGAGAAGAAGACCCGAGCTGCCAGGGAGGGGGATCGCAGGGACAACAGACCCCGAGGACCTGGAGGCACTCGTGGGGGGCTGGGAGGTGGGATCCGAGGGCCTCCCCGTGGAGGGATGTCCCAGAAGCCAGGATTTGGAGCTGGAAGGGGGCTCGGGCAGCGCCAGTGAAGGCCCCGGTGGAGGTTGACGTGCTGCCGCAAACCCTTTTTCCTGCAGATTTGTGAATTTCAGCCTTGGGTATCTTGGAATGTGGCCCTAGCCTGTTATAGACTGCTACGTTTGATACTATTATGGCCCCTTTTTTGTTTGTGTTATGGTTCTGTGATTTTTTTTTTTCTAGTCCTTGTCCCAGATTCCAGCTTTGTGGAACAACGTTTTAGGAAAAGTGGATTTTAAAATAACAGAAGAACTGAATTTTTCTTGTTCACCTCAAACTTTTACGGACTGAATTTTTTTGGTACCAGTGGTTTTTCCTAAAGGAATGTCTCTTTCTTTTTTCTTTTTTTTTTCTTTCCCCTTTCTACTGCATCTGGGTGCATTTCAGTCAGTGGAATCATATTTCACGTGCATGCATTCAAGAGCCTGTAGGAAAACTTTAGTACTTGGCAAGTGTTTCAAGGGCAGAAAAACAAAACTCTTGATGTTTCCTTGAGGGTCGTCTGTGAACATCCTCTGCTGTGGAGATTTTGCCACTTGAAAAATTGACTTTCACCTTTCTCTTCGTGGCGCTGTAAAAGTGGAATAATGGGTATCTGTAGAATCTCTTTTTTTTTTCTTTTGATACGTGATCACAGAAAGGAATTCGAGCTACTGTTTTACCACTTGGAAATTTTGGATTGTGGGATAGGTTTTAAATGTCTAGAACTTGACTCTTCAAACACTTTTCCTGAACTTGTGAAATTTTTTATTAAAAATAGGGAGTTTTTTTCATGTTTAGTTTGTATTTGTATAAAAACAAAAAAGCAAAATTGTTGTGCCTTCTATTTATCTCTCATTCCAGTTTTGGCAAATTGTTTAAAAAAAATAAAAATAAAAAAGGTCTAGATTTGCTTTATCAAGTCCAAGAGTATGTTGGAGTTTTTGCAAGGGGAAGATGTTCTTCCTTCACTCAGAAGCGCAGCAGCTGCCTGTGTGTCCTGGTAAGATGTTGAACGCTCTCCACTGCCTCTGAATGAAGATGAAACTGAAAATAAAGTCCCAGAGTGGGTAATTTCCATCCAGGAGATGCTCTGTGTGGTGTGAAACGAGGATGAAGTCGGCGGTTCTGTGGCTGCACCAAACTCTCAGAGCTCCTGGCAGTGAGGAAGAGCTGCAGGGGAAGTTTATCTGTGCCAGGTTTCTCTGTGTCCATGTTTTCTTGGCTTTTTACTCGAATTACTGAGCTACTGCATCCTCCAAAATCTGCCTTTTACTCGCCAAACCTGGTGGTTGTACTGGATGTTGGTAGTGTTGGTTTCTGTTTTACCTTCAGAGTTGTTCTGTGGTCCCTGCCCTCCCTACAAATGTCTCAGACCTGCTCCCCACCTGTACCTGAAGGTTGAAATGCCTCGAGTGCCGTGGGCATTTTAATTCTTAAACACTTAGTGACACAGGAGAAAGAGTTCTAATTCTGCTGGTTTCCTTATTGTCCTTCTGCCTTGCTGATGTTAATTTTAAAGCTGTTGGAAAATCACCTTTACTGTAGAATCTGCTCGTGTTTACCTGAGAAAATAATGGTCAGTGATGTGCCACGTCCCTGTGACTGGCAGGGGAACACCATGACAGTCCTTGGGAGTCAGTGACAGCTGGGACAGGTAAGAGCTCTTCCCCCCCCCCAGTCCTATAGCCCCAAACACTGCGTTTAGCTCATCCTTTGTGCCTTTCACTGCCCCGGGAGGGTGCTGCCCCCAGCTCTGCTACAGCACAGGTCAAAACCAGGGTTGGTTGGTCATGGACAACTGGGGCAGCAAGAGCTGGGAATACAGGATCTGGTTCTACAGCCCAGGACAAATCAAGGACCAAGATCTCTGGATTGAAGGCAGGTCCAGTGGCTCCTGTCACCCTGAAGTCACCACACAGCTCCCCGAGGGTTGTGCTGGCTGCCACCTCCCTCCTGCAGAAGGAATTGGTGACACCTTTGCTCTGGGGGCTCCCAATGCACATTTTCTCCAGGTGCCCCACACTGACGGGACTCTTGGTTATGGTGCCGGGCACTGACGTTGTTCTTTGCATCCAGGAGGCGGAAACAGGAGTTTGGAGTGCTGGTAACATCCCCCCTGTGTCACACACAGCTGCACACCCAGAGTGGGAGCAGGCTTTGCCTGGCATTCCTGCCACTTAGCAGCTTCAGTAAAAGAGGCTTTTGTGATGAAGCTGAAACCTGAAATCAGTTTGAACTCCTTATCTCCCTGGAGTGATCTGATTTCCATACAAACACAAGCTACTGTAGGAATGCAACAGGAATTCTGAAATCCTGTCACAGTGCACAGCACGTGTTAAAAGTGACCTGATATGCTGCAGGGGGTTGGACTATTGCACTTTTAAATTGTAATTCCTGGGCACCGCGCTTCGCCTCTTTAAAGCTTTTCCTCTTTAAAAGCACTTTTTGCTACTCTGTTGTGTATTTGAGACAAAGAGGAGCCTGTGGGATGTTTTGCTCCTGAACCTGTTGAATTGAAGGTCTAAGAACCAGGAAAGGTTTCAAGGAAGCAGCATCACCTTCAGGTACGTGTGATTAGTGCACAGAACATGATTTTCCCAGCAAGGGATTAAATCTGTCCCCTCACATAGACCCTTCTGCTACTTTGCCTCCCACCCTGCTCTGCATTTTACGTTTTGCACCAGGGAATATATAATAATAATAATAATATATAATATATAACGGGTCCCAGCCTTGTTTGGATCCTCTCTTGAGCCTTTCTGCAAATTACTCCTGTTGCATTTGCAACACCAATCTGACAGCACCCCACTAGTCACACGAAGTATAAGGATAGAAAATTGTTCAAGTGTCCAAATAGAACTAATTTATTTTTCTACTGACGAATTAAATATTTCAAACATATATTTTGAAAGTTTATATGCAGTTGCAGCTGGTTTGGGGAAGCCCAAGTAGACCCGTGGCTGTCAACAAAATCCAGCTGATCTCTGAAGATGTTGTAGGAAATAAAGCCAAAACTACTTTGAGTAGAGCACCACGACAGTATTAATCACATAATGAAGTGTTATTTATATTTTTCAGGATCTGATTTTTGATCAAATTGTATTTAATTGTTTCGCCCCCCCTTAACTGGTGCTGCCTGGGTAAATTTCTTTCCAACTCATCAATGCTATGTCCTTGCTTGCAAAATGATACAAGAAATATGGGTTTTTTTCTTTATTTACTTTATTTTCTTCTTGGACCTTAGGCCCAAACAGTTAAACTCAAAGGCTATTTCAACTAAAAAAAAAATCCAGGGAGAGAATTTCAGAAAAATCTTTAATTTTTTTTTATTGGAATCAGCATGAATGTATGGTCAATAAATATATTTTATATACATTTAACAGCAGAAACTTTACATTCCATCTTCAAACTGCTGAAATAGAACTTCTGTTTTAAAATTGTATTTTTTTTTTTTTTTACAAGCCAGAAAAATAATCTGCCACCGTGTCTGTGTGGTCATGCAAATGGTCTGAATTACAGTTTTGTTCCATCATGATGTAAAAATACTGATTTGAAGGAAGCAATTGCTTTGCACTCTGACCAATGTAGCAAAATATCCTTTTAATGGAGTGTAAGGCCATACCAACGTTGTGTATGTATATATTTATATAATAAATTCCTCTAGAAAAGACGGGGTGGGCAGGGAGAACACAAGGAAGTACTTAATGATTAATCCAGTTTATTCCTTCTAAGCAATTTTACATCCTAAGTTTGGGTGCACTTTATATTTTGTATTTCCCCAGTCTCCCCTCCGTTGTTGAAGGGA
Organism: Pitta sordida; assembly: GCA_013390025.1. Classification (NCBI taxonomy): domain Eukaryota; kingdom Metazoa; phylum Chordata; class Aves; order Passeriformes; family Pittidae; genus Pitta; species Pitta sordida. The sequence goes on from WEKX01005975.1 coordinate 1,182,153, forward strand.
GAGTAGCACGAAAATTAATGAGCATTAACTTTTCTTTTTTCCACCTGGTCTTAATGAACCAGCAGAGGCACTCGGAGCTCTTGGATTTCCCACTTTCCTCCTCCTCACCTTAACTCCAGGGATGAATTCTCACTCTGTGAATCCTTTCCTGCTTCTCTCCTGTGAAGTGGGCATATTTTAACACCCACTTTGCAAGGAAGAAGGTGAAAGGAGCTGAATACGAACTATTTAATGGTCTGTTTTAAGGATGTTTATGTGAAGCTAAAGGGAGATGTTTTGACCCATTAACAGCAGCTGCCGGAAAATTGATCAAAATGGGACAGTTTAATGTCACTGCTTCTTTCTGAGACCTTTAACACTGAAGGAGGAAGAGAAAAAACCTGTGACCTCCTTGCCATCCTTCCCTGGTGATGAACAAGCCTGTGAAAATATCTATATCCTGATTTTTTAAGATTTTTAGCATGGACATAAATAGTTGAAATGTGGATTTAGTGTTTCCAGCAGAGCCCTGGCAGCTCGGCCGTGGTGGGGGTGTGTGTCCCGGGGGTCTGTGCTGGCACTGCCCCGGTGACATGTGACACTGCCCCTGCCATCGCCAGGCGCGCTTGTGTTCGCGAACAAACGAGCTTTACCGAGCCAAGCTGGGCAAACAAAGGTTTTCTTCATCCCCAGGGCTTGCAGATGGGAGAGATGCAGAACAATGGAGCTGGTTAATAGGCTTTTGTCAGAAGTTTTGGTGAGGTGTCCTTTCCTCGATGTCGCATTTTGAGGGTTTGGCTGATGAGGTGAATGCCCAGGGGGAAATGAGCCAGTGTTTATGAAGGAAGGAAAACGCTCTCTTAGATGCTGAACTGCCCCGTTTCTATTTGTGTTGCATGTTCTCAGCTGGAAAGTGTTCCTGCTGTTTGTTTGCATCTCCCCTCCAAAGTAAAACCAAGAGAAATAACTTATTATTTGTGTTTTTCTTCCGAATTCATTTACAAAACAGTGTAACTGGGTGTGCGTTTATCGTCAGACAGCAGACATTCTGGGTCCTTCCCCCTTCTGTGTCACTTCAGTGTCAGTTTTTCCTCCCTCCTCTGTGGTAATAACCCCGATTTGCTGTGGTAGAACGTGAGGGAGAGCACAGTCCAGAGAGTGTCCCTGTCCTCGGCTGTGGTTTGACCTCGGGGGGTTCCAAACAGCTGCTTGAGCATCTTCAGTGTTCAGGGGCTGCCCCAGGGTGTGTCACCGGTGCTGCAGGGACTGTCACCACCCAGGGAATGCAGCGACCTTTGCTGTTCTCAGGTGAAGACCTCAGTGTGTTGCTTCATCTTTGGGTCTCTGTCAGCCTCAGTTCGCTGGAGTTGTGCTGTATCTGGCTCTCAGCACAGCTGCCTTCTGGTTCAGTCCTTCTCAATCACTCCCGTCTCTGCTGCAGCTCCGTGAGTCCAGGGAGGAAGAGGTGAGTTCTGCTCAGGGTGCCGTGACCAGACTGGGGAACCACAAACTTGTCTTTTTGTGTGTGGATTCCATTTCACGGGAGGCCTGAGATGCTCCAGGCAGTGCATTTTCCAGGATAATTAATTCCATATGCAAGTGATGAGGTAAGTCCCTTGGCCTCTGTGCCTGAATGTCATCTCCTGTGCCTCTGAAGCTGTTGGTGTCCCCTGAGCTCCTGTACCTGTCCCAGGGAGCCCCGTGCTGGTTGTACAGTGAGATGGAGCTCCCAGGCAGAGTTCAGGGGCACTCAGGTCACTCCTCCCATCCAGGGGAAGGATTTTACCTATTCCTCAAATCCTCGCATAATATCATTATTTGGATCTTATTATTCTTTCCTCCCCAAGTTACAATTCAAACACTCCCAAAGCTGACAGATCCCCAGATTAACCTGCTCTCCTTACCTGATTTAATGAGGGATGTGTCAATTATGTTTCTGAAATGTGCATGTCGTCCAACTGCCCTGTGAGGTTTGGTGACCCTGCTCAGGGCTGTGAAGGTGGGGGGAGAAAACATTGTCCTGGGGGTGCTGTTCTTACAGTTCTCCACTTGGAGTAGGTTAACTTGGGGGTTTGTCAGCTTTTCCATACTGTCCCTGAGCTTATTTCCTCTTCTGGTCTAACTCTGGAATTAGAAGAATGCAAATGTTTTGGACAGAAACATAAGCAGATTTGGGAAGAGTGGGACAGAAAGGAAAAGGTACAAACTCAGTGGAGGCAGAGCAGAGTGTTCCAAAGCCCTGGCTCACCTGTTTTGTTTGGGTTTTTTATTAATTCTGTTTTTCCTGGTCCAAAGTGGGATTGATGGCAAGCAGAGGCATAGATCTGATCAAGGACTTGCCAGGATTGCTCGCTGCCCTCCTGCCTGTGAAGGATGTCCCTGTGTCCCACACCTCCATGTGCAATTGTTCAATGAGCTCCTTTTCCAGCACCATTCTTACATTACAGAGGCCACTCCTTTCCTGCTTCCTTCCTTTAAATTTGTTCTTCTCTCCAGCTCTGTTTTTACAATGACCCTGCCCACCCTTTACCATATCTTTTCCTCCACGGGACAAGTCAAGCCTCATGAATTCTCCTTCCAACCCCTCAAGGAATAAGCAGCAATCTTTAAAGCCTTGACTCCCAGGAAGACCTTATGGACAGATTGCAATAGTGGCTGCACTTAACTACAGCAAAGAGTGAGTCCTACCTGCTCCTCTGCCTTACATGAGCCTTCATCTACTCTTTTTTTATTGCCTTCCCTCTACTCTTGGCTGGGGAGCCAAACTCTGAGGGCTCCTCCACTTCCTGCCACTGCAGCCCCAGCAGAGCAGAGGTGGCTGAGCAGCTGTGGTCACAACACGTTTGTGTTCTCCTGTGGCACATCACCAGCTCCAGAGCTCCCTGCTCCTCAGGAGCTCGTGGTGGTTCTCTATCCCATCACAAGTGCCTGGGCACGCGTCAGTGCACATCCAGGAGAGGTGGCTAAGGCACCCCCGTGGCACAATCTGTTCAGTATTGCATAGTTTCAGTTCAGTCAAGGTCATTGTTTGGGGGTTGGGTATAAAGCAAGAAACACCAAAGCCCCAGCCCCAGTTCTGCTGTGGTTGGAAGTCGTGCCCTGTTTATCTCTTCAGGGTGATGACTGGGCAATGCTGATTTCAGCAATTATCAGGGTGACATCACTGCAAGGTTGAGTCAGGCTTAAACACACCACAGGATCTGGGCACTAAATTACAGCTCCAGGTTCAGCCCAGGCCAACTGGCTCTGCTGGTCTGCAGCCTAAAGCCTGACTGATGTTTTTTGTCACACAGGTAACCCCGCAGTGCCTGGCTGAGGCAGACACGTCTTCCCCCAGACCCTCTGGGGATGGGGGTTCAGTTGCTCCAGTGTTAACCGTCCTGGGACCAGCTTCCCAAAGCCTTTGCAGCAAAAACTACTTGTGAGTTCTGTGCCCCTCAGACCCAGCAGCTCCAGGGGCAGCTCTGCCCGTCCCTCCCCTGCCAGAGCAGTGACACCTCCCAGCCTGAGCCCCAGGCTAATGAGGGCACCTCCTGCCCCAGCCCCCTGGGGAGGTGAGGAGGGTGCCCTCCTTTGGCTTAAACTACTTACACAATTCAAGTGGCAAATCTATAAATGAAAGCAAATTTCCCACCAGATTGGTGGCTGATTTACGCTGGTATCATCCCCTTCCCAGGAGAAACAGGGATGATTTGATACTGGAAGTACTGACATGGTTGACCCTCGGGCTGGGCAGAGGGGTTGTATCCTCCTGCTGGGAGTTGCTGCTGAGGGTTTGCAGCAGCATCAGGCAGAGCCTTTGGGCCCCAGCAGGATGCTTTGAGTGCTGCAGGGGTTGTTAAGCCAACACAAACCAAAACCTGCCTTTCCCAAAGTGGCACCATCTCCTTGTGCTGAATCTGCTCCCTCTCCCTGGGCCAAACCATGACAATGACCCATCTCCAGCCCTGTCAGCACTCTGTGATATTCCTGCTCCTGAGACTATCACAAACATGAGGCTCCCTTATAATTCCTACTCAGAACCCTGGCAGAAAAGTGCATGAGGACTCTAACTTAGGTTTGCCAGACTTGATGGTCTCATTACTTCATTCAGTCTTGTAATTCCTGCTCCCTTGCATCATACCTGTCTGCCTGGGATGCCAGGAGTGACGTGGCATGCAAGCAAACCTCTCCTATTGCTTTTCCTTTCCCTTCTCTGCTGATCTTTGTCAGGATCTTCATTTGGCGATTTAACCAGTAATTTCCTCTGCCGGGGCCCGTAACCATGGGTTTAGTCCCATATTTTGCCCTGTATTTCCCAAAAAACCCTGACCTGGCCCTTCAAAGGTCACAGTGCTGAGGAGCTGAGCCCCAGAGAAGTGAATATCCAGGTGGTAAAAGAAGGGAGATGAACTCAGAAAAGTGCAATAGGTTTGAAGGAAGTCAGAGACTTGTGTAGGCTCCTTTGAACAAGAGATGTGTGACTGCCCTGAAGGAATAATCAAGGGGAAAGAAGGGAATTGGAAGACCTAAAGAACCTGAAGTATGTAATGTAAGATGCTAAAGGGATGAGAACTATGTTTTATTAGGTAATGATAGTCCAGTACAAAAATAGGGTTGTATACAATCTGTGAAAAATATGGCACCTTGAAAATAGCTTTTTCTCCTTTCATATGTCCCTTTCTTTTTAAAAATAGACATTGTAAATCCTTCTGTTTTTTCCACCAGCATTAGGAAACCAAGCAAGGTCTTGAAATCACAGTCAAGATAAAGGGCAACCAAAAGGGTGATTTGAATTGTCTTGGATTTGCTTTCAAATGAAAGATCTTCAGAAGAGGCAAAAGAATAAGAAAAAAAAAACTTCTAGAGAAATCTAAGGAAACCAAAACAAAATAAAACTTTCTGTTTAGAGGATGTGAGAACATTCAGCATTTGAAATGATTCGATGCTTTCAGGAGCAAAGCCCCTGAGCCCTGAGGAGCAAAGGTTTCTAGGGCAGGGGACCAGGGAGGGAATGCCCTGTGTGTTCACAGGCAGCTGCTGCCAACCCTGTGGTCACTGCTCTGCCCTGGACCCTGCTCAGCACCTGCTCAGGAGTCCAAATGGAAAGTCACTATAATCAGGAATTAAAATGGGAAAAACTCTTATGACCAAAAAAAATCCTAAGTTTATCCTGTATTTTAAAACAATTTATTCTCAACAATTACAGTTGTGGATAAGGAAAAAGCATTCCTGCTTATGAAGTGATAAATTTGCAGCACGATCTCCTTTTCCCAAGATTCCAGGTGCATTAGGGCCTGATTCTCTCCTTCCTGTCAGACCAAATGTTACTCAGAGGTTTTGCTTCTGAGCCTTGTTCTTAAGGAAAGAGGATCATTGCAGAGTTGAATTCCACAATCTCAACCCCTGTGCATCCTTACTAAGAAATAGAATTGCTGGCACTACTCAAGCAGCCCACTCTGAAGATGAGAGTTTATCAGAGCAAGTCCTTTTGCAATTCAGAGACTGAACACGACCTGGTGCAGATGGAGAGAAATGTTTGATTTTGCAAACTGCACACACTTGCCAGGGACTCCTGGAGCAGTGTGAAGTCTTGCTGATGTGGTGAAACCCTCTGTCAGGACATTCCTGGGAGGGTTGTCTCAGCACAGCCACACCTTTACCAACAGCCCTGGAAGTTTCCTGCTGGGATGAGAGTTGTTCTGGCTGTCACTGGGCAGGGCAGCCCTGGGGCTGGGAAATGGCTCAAATGCAAACTGGTGGCTTAAGGAGAGAAAGAAATAAATACTGCTTATGGTGGGCACCAAATGTGCCCAGTGCTTGGCAGAGCTGAACTGGAAGCAAAGGCAGGCTGGTGGGTGTGTGATTCATGGTCCAGTCCCCAAACTCCCATGGCCTCCAGCAGCAGCTGACGTGCTTCTGTGCGGGCAGGAACATAAGCATCCTTCTGATGAATTTTAGTTCCTAATTGCCTTCCTCTGTGCCAGGAAATGGCACTGGAGCTCCAGTGATGCAGGAACTGTGAGGGGAGCTGTGTCTGGAACCAGGAGGTCCAGGATGAACACGGAATTCTTCAATCTTGAGCTGGAGAAGGATGAAGTGAGGTGGAAATGTCTTCCTTCTCCTTGCTCTGCTCTTGCTATTGGGATGTAGGATCAGAACTCACTTGGGTGGGAGGATGGGGCACGGGATTTGTTAACTGACAGGCAACTCCTTAGAGCAGCTCCAGTTGGGAAGGAAACCCCCAGCCTGCAGCTGGCTGTGCCCCAGGAGCTGTCCTGGGGAGACTGAAGATGTGGCAGCCAGAGCCAGATTGCTCAACTCCAAAGAGGGAGGTCTGAGCACCCAGGCAGGACCAATTTTTCCCAAATGCCACCCATTTTCAATCGTTCACCTGCCTGAGGAAGCAGCCACAGTGCCAAACTTCTGCCCTGCTGCCGGGCAGGAAAGGAAATTCCCTGGATTTGCCTTTGATCTCAGCCAAGGACGGGGTGTCTGAAGCAATCGTGCAGCTGGCACGCAGAGACAGCTCAATAATTCACAAGAACCCCCGAGCCAGCAGCAGGCCTGGGCTCCAGCCAAGGCTCACAATGCTGTCCCTCTGCTCCACAGCCTCACATCTCCCTTCCTGGGAAAGCCCGGGCTGCAGGGGGAAGGAGGAATCCTCAGCCCACAGCGGAGGGCAGGGGCTGAGGGGCTCATTCCCTCTCCTGGTGTGACCTTTCCTTATCTCAGCAGCACAAAGGGACCCAGAGAGCTGGGTGGCCTTGGCCAAAACATCAGGAAATACTCTGCCACTTGCTGTAGTCCACACAGCGACCACCACGGCTTTTAGCTTTTTTTCTCTCCCTTTTCCCCCTTGTTATTCTTGTCCTTTGTTTCTTTCTGTCTTTTTTTTTGGTTTTTTCTTCTCTCTCTCCCCCCCTCCCTAACTAAAGTGTGTTCAGTGCTGGTGAAAGGTGCTGAATTTGCAGCCTCCGAGATGTGTGTCACCCTACCCAGCCCCAGAGAGTTCTGAGGCTTTCTCCTCTTGGCACAATTGCAGGATGGGTCCTGGGTTCCCCTGCCCTCTCCCATCCCTGCCTCTTGCTGTGCTGCTCTTGCTGAGCACGACCCCAACCTCCCCTCCCAGTCCTGGGTGCTGCTGCTCCGGGCCACACTGGTGCTGCCAGAGGGCACTTTGCTGTGAGCTCTGCCAGCTGTGCAGGGGACAGCTCGTGTCTGTTCCCACAGCAGGATCCAGAGCCACAGCCTGGGTCACCTCACCCCGAGCAGGAGCGGGAGGAGGGTGGGTGCTACTTGTCTCTCTGCCTTCGTTTAGTGCCCAGCCCGGACCTGACCCCAAGTGCTTCAGTGCAGACTGATTGTCTCCTCCTTCGTGCTCTTTCTTGCCTGCCTTGCTAAAGTGCAAACAGCCACCTCTGAGTCCCCCAGCCAGCTCACCCCCCTGGGCACAGAGAGGCAAGGGGGGCATCAAACCCTTAATTCACCCACTGGCCCCGAGCCAGGCTTCTAAGTAATGCCCCAGAGGTGTTTGGCACATTCTCCCCCACCCCAAGCACCAACATCAACCTGTGCTGCCCCTGAGCCAAAGGGAATCCCCTTTGCTCACCCATTCCCACCTCCCTCCCCCCTTTCCCCGTGCCCACCAAGCTGTGCCAGCCTCCCCTGCGTCTCTGCCAAGCAGCAGAGAGGGGCAGAACAGCCTGTTCCACCTTCCCATCCGCTTTAAAGGTAAATGCAGCACCAAAATAGATACAAAAATAGAGTTTTGGGTCCACTGACCCAGCTTTGCTATCAATATTACTGCTATGAAATGTCTGAAAATAAGAGCTGCTCTCTCTGTACCCCCTTTCCCCCCACCCCCCCTCACTGACAATATTGCCACGTGCCCGGTCCTGTCACAGGGCAAGAAATTGCCTGTTTTCTCTATATTTTAAATACAATCTCTTCCACCCCCCCATTGTAAACAAACCTAGCAGAAAGTGGTTTGGGGAAAAAAACCAACCAAACAACAAAAAAACCCAAACCAAAACCCCTGTCTTAAAAATCCTTCATCATTTCTAACATTCTCAGTAGCATTTCTGCCTTCTGGGACTCAAATCCTGCCGAGTTGTTTTAAAGGACAGAAGGTACCTGTAGTTTCTGATGAAGGCCCTGATGTCCTTCCCGTGTTTCCTTTGGAAGCTCTCTGGTGGGGATGAGATGGAGAATGTGTTTTCTTTCCTCTATGCAAAAAGTCACAAAGTGTTTGATTGGCAAACCCGTGACTAAAACAAAGTAAAGATATAAAATAAACAACAACCCACAACCTCTTTCTTAAGTTTCCCCATCTATCCAGTTTTCAAAGTGCAAATGCAAAACCTAGAGAAGCATAGAATGATTTTCTTGAGATGTTTTTCCCCCTTTTTTTTAAGGGCTTTTTTTTTCCCCCACGTGCTTGTCTGGTATGGCCTTTCTATGGCAAAAGTCAGATAAAGCGTAATTGCAGTTGTTCCTGCACATGGAATCATGAATCATTCCAGTGACTTGAGAATCTAAGCTGTTAATAGGCTAAAAAAAGGGAATTTTTTTTTTGTTCTTTTTTTTTTTGGATTGTTTTCTTTTTGCAGTATAATTAAGCATGAATATATATCACTATATTACACCGCTTGGATTGCTGGAGCAACCCAAACCTTCCTATGCTGTAAAACTAACCCCCACCCTGCACTCCCCACATCAAGAGCTTCTTTCCTCCTCCCTGTGCCAGGTACCCTCAGTTCACACGATGAAAAGTGTCCCTCCCCAGCCCACCTCCCCACCTTTGTTTGTTTGTTTTTGTAGTAGATATTGCCGCATTCTTAACTTCATGCATTGCTGCATTGCTATTGCACATATATAAAGGATCTCTCCGCTCCCCTTCCCTCACTGGTTGTGCACGTCCTCCCTGCGGACGATCTTGTAGATGATCCAGTAGAAAATGTTGAAGATGAGGAAGGCCATGGGGAAGCCGATGCGGGAGATCTTGTCGATCTTCTTGGCTCGTTGGATGAAGAGCTTCCGCATCTCCTCGGGCGAGCGCGACGGCGGCGGCGCCGGGTTGGCCGTGTTGTTGTTGTTGGCTCCCTTGACCGAGATGCCGTCCTTGGCCTGCAGGCAGGCCGGGCCCATCCCGTAGGCGGTGAAGTTGAACCTGCCCTCGCCGGCATCGTCCTCCTGGAACAGATTCAGCATGGGACTCTACTTAAAATGAGATATAGGCAGTGCACCCTCGCTATAAGGCTCTCCGCCGACGGCCGCCTGCTCTGCACGGGGAAGGTGTTTCCCCCATGCCTCGGACAAACCCCCTGCTCTTGGGAGATCAGCCTTATAGAGGGGTGCTGTCTGTGTGACGCACAGAGGCAAATCAGGGGATCCAGGCACCCTGTGGAGCACAGGACTGACTTCCACTCCTCTGAGGTCTTTGACACACTGAAGGATTTATGGTACTGCTTTCATTTTTCCCATTGCATCCCCTGTTTTGCTTCTGCCTCTCCCTCCCCCCTCCTGTCAGCACCTTCTTTGCTTAGGCTGCGCGGGTTCAGCTTGCCCAGAAGGAGTGGGCTCCATGTAACTCACCCAGTCAGAGCCTGAGCCTTCCTGCAGAGTTACATGGATGTGCAGGAGCCAGGAGCTGCCCAGGAAAAGAGCTCTGCAGGCAGTGTGCTACCAACCAGCCCTTTGCTCGCCTGCCCACGGGCCCCCACAGCCCTCCCCACAAGCCAACTTTGAGGTGAGGAGGAGAAGTGCCCTTCTGGGGGTGGATGGTAAGACTTGGCTGCTTGTGGTAATACCAATTATTGAGGAAAAAAATAATTTATTTTCCAGTCTAGAGATGAACAGCATTGCTGGGGGTTTATTTGGTGAAAGCCTTGATGGTGTCTCAAAATAATTTAACCCTGTTTTATTGGACACAGAGATGGAACCACCACAGTTCTTAGGTCTCCCCACGTCTGCCCCAGTAAATACAGGCAGCATGATGGATTTGGAGAGACTGTCTAGATGATCCCTCTAGTCTAATCCAATCCTCTCCGTCTTGCCAGAGGGAAGAAGGTAAAGGGTGGCTCAAAGACGGGACAAGTGAAACCTGGCTATCAGCAGACTGGTCTGCACACGACAACACAGATCCAGAGAGAGGACTCCAGGTGAAGAGGTAAATGCACTACGGGGCTCCCATGTGGGTGGATTTAGTTCTGGCTCCCTTCAAGGGGCTGCATCTTCTGAACCAAAACTGCCTCCGTTGATTTTTTTTTATTCTGGTCAGTGGTTGCCGATGGTCTCATCTGTTCCTTCTTTCCCCTTGCATTCGACCAACCCTTTTCATCCCTGGTCCTGACTGAGTTGGGCACATGGGAACAATTATGTCCTGTTTGTAGATAGGAGGATTGGAGCAGAGAGAGGCAAATCTGGAAAAATGCAGGGATTCCTGCTCCTCAGCCCCCTTTTCCTCCTGGAATCGTGGCAGCTCTCCAAGTGTACACTGGGCACTGATGTGGGACAGGTTAGACTTTGGGAAAGGCTTTTAAAGGGTGGGACACTGAAACTATGGAATGGGGGGAGGCCTCTGGATAGGATGGATCATGGAGGGCTCTTAAAATAGAGGGTAGATAAATACCTACAAGGAATCTTTAAGGCAGACCTTGGTGGTCACCTAAGGGTTCACTTAAGACTTTCATCAGCAAAATTTTCTTTGTTTTTCCTTTTCTAGCAAATACACTGATTCTCAATGCTATCCTGAGGGCCTGGTGCTGAAAATTTGCTAACTCCTTCCTGATCCTACCAGTTAATTAAGGACATCTTTGAAGTGCCTTTGGCCTTGTGATCCCAGCCACCTTTGTGTTTCTTTCTAGCGGTGAAATCTTTGCTGTGGCACCTCAGCCTAAAAGCCGCAGGAGATGCATGTCAATGCAAGGCGTGCAGGCTCAGCATCAGCCATGGCAGGTAAGCGTGGGGCCAGGCCAAGGCTGGGGATATAAAGCTCTTCCCTTCCAAGAGGAACTTGCAGTCGGTCTCAGAAGCAGATGCTTTGGAACACGGAGAGATGGCAGAGACAAAAGAGGTGTCACTTACCTCCTGCAGGCTGTCTGGTCTGGCTGGGGGATGCTGTTCTCTGACAGACACCTCTCACGCCTCCCTGCCTGCCTCCCCCCAGGCCTGGCTGCAGCTGCTGCAGAGGAGAACTCACACCAGAACTCGGCTGTGTGAACTGTTTTGTGGTGAACAACTCTTGGCTGGCAGACAAACCCAGCCTGCTGGAGCCCTGGGGGCTGTTAAAGAGACACAACGCTCTGAGGTAACCCCGAGTTTTGGTGTGTGAGCCTCCCTAAGACCTGATCGTGTACTGAGGACTTCCCTGAAAGCTTGTGGTTCAGTTCTGCTTGGAGAGATCTCAGCCATGTCCTCCATGCTGTGAGTATTACCTTATGGTGCCTCCTCTTCCTTCTGAACCTGAGCAGCTCTTTGTGCTGCCGAGACACGAAGTTGACAGCGGCGTATTCCAGAAGTGCCGAGAACACGAAGAGCAAGCACACAGCCATCCAGATGTCTATGGCCTTCACGTAGGAGACCTGGGAGCCAGAGAAAGACACTGAGATGGGGGCGCTTCTCCACCTTTTTCCTTACCATTTTACACATTACTCCCCAGGTCTTTGGGAGGAGTTGACTAAGCCATGATAAGGTTGACATCTGCTCTTGGATATCAGAGCCCAGCTCATCCAACATGAACTTTATCAGGGCACTGAATCTGCTCCTGGGCTCTTAAGTAGCAATAATTGTACAGCTTTTGATTTATCCGGGTCTTGATTGGGATTGTTTGTATGCAAGGAGAATAATCATCCAATCTGATCCTACCAGAAGCCCTAAATTCAGTGCTGGGATTATAAAGTAGTCAAGTGACTTAAAGGTGAAAATGTCGAGTGCACACCCATGGGTAATAGTGCAAAGGCTGCAGAATGCCTCCTGTGTCGAGCAGGAGGATCTGTGTGGTGATTTACTTTTCTGCCCTGCCCAGAAGGTGCATGTTTTGCCCCTGTTGAAGACAAGTGTGTTCCCTACCTTGGGCAGCGATGCTCGGGAGCCAGAGCTCTGCGTGGTCATCGTGAGCACTGTGGTGATGCCCAGGCCAACACGGGCAGGAGCTGCATCCATGTTGATCCAGAAGGAGATCCAGGACAGAATGACGATGAGGAGGCTGGGGATGTACATCTGGATCAAGTAATAGCCCATCTGCCTCTCCAGGTGGAAACGAGCTTCTATGCAGGTGAACTTGCCTGAGGAGGATGGGAGACACATGGAAGATTACTGGTGAGGCACAGGGAGCCTCCTGCTCTCAGCCAGTGCCTGGGGACTTTCCTGGCACTGCCTAGAGGAGGAAATGAAGAGCTCTTGCCCAGTTCTGCCAGGGCATAGAGTGACAGGACAAGGGGGAATGTCTTCAAACTGAAAGAGAGAAGATTTAGATTAGATATTAGGAAATAATTCTTTACTGTGCAGGTTGCCCAGAGCATCTGTGGCTGCCCCATCCCTGGAAATGCCCAAGGCCAGGCTGGAGCAACCTGGGGTAGTGGAAAGTGTCCCTGCCCATGGCAGGGGGCTGGAGCTGGATGATCTTTCAGGTCTCTTCCAACCCAGACCATTCTAGTTTTCTATGAGCTTCAACATAGCAAAGAAAGCTCTTGGCAGGATGTCCTTTGTCACTAAAATTCCAAAGACAAAAGAAGGTTCTGGGGGAGAAGTTCAAGACCCAAACCCTTGAATTGATACAGATGTCACTGGGGACAAGAGGGTTCCACACATTTGTGCCCATCAGCTTTTCCCTCACCTGTGTTGTAGTGCTTTGTGCAGTATCTCAAGTCTTTTTCTTCTTTGAGGATAAACTGAGGCAGCGTCAGCCCATCAGCCACTTGCACAGCTCCTTTTTCTTGCCACTCAAATATGAGGTCATTCATCGTGTAGCCAACTGTTGAGAGGAGGGGACAAATACCACGTGAAACACATTAAATACTGCTCTGGAAAGGGCGAGTGCTGCAGCAGAGAGCTGCCTCCTCTCTGGAATTGGGGATGTGCACAGCACTCACAGCTTTCTAACTGCATGATGCACGTCTGCACGTCCATGGGGAAGTTCTTCAGGTCCATGGGGCAGGCCAGAGTCAGGGTGATCCTGAGGAGAGGGGAGAGCACAGGGGAATGTTAAACAGCGTGTGGTGTTGCTGAGGGATGGAGCCCTCAGCCCAGGACACGGTGGTGAGCCGGGGGAAGGACTGAGCACTCCCCACTTCCCTGCCCCTGCTCTCACACGTGGAGTTGGGAAGCACCAGAAATGCTGCACATTTGGGTCTGTGCCACGATTCCCAGCAGAGTTCCCTGCTGCAGGTGGCATCTCATTGCAGAGTTGGTTTGGTCTGTGCAGAACAAAATGTTCCCACACCAGAGCTCTGCTGCTCCTGTTCCCCTTCCTGGCCTCGGGGTCACACCAGTCTGGGTCAGCAGCAAAGCCCAAACCCTTCCTATGACTCCCCACGAGCATTTCAGGGCACTGGGACTGTTGGTAAATCCCTAAACACAACATTTGTGCCATAAAAAACCCTCCAACAAACAACCAAAAAGAAGTTTGATTGAGATCATATGTGGGGAGAAAGAGATCATTCAGAGGGGTTTTCTGCAGGGGAAATGCCCTGTGCTGTCTGTAGGAACCTCCTGTGAATTCCTGCTGAGCCCCTTGGGACCTCTAACGTAATTACTAATTAATGATATGATCTAGATGCAGATGTTAGGTTTAGTTGGATTATAGGTTGGACTAGATGATCTTCAAGGTCTTTTCCAACCTCATCAATACTGTGAGGCCTCTGCTCCTGCCTCCGTTTCCCACCAGGTGCATTTTGTGTGGCACATTGCTGTGCCCCCCTGAACCACGAGCTGTGCTTAAAATGTTTGTTTGCTTCAACAAGCTGGTACTGAATGATTTACTTCAGATAGTCAGACTTGTGTTATTTGCTTTGATAATGTTGAAAATGTTGTTCCCTGAAGTGTTCAGGGTTTGCAGCTCTCTGACTTGATGTAGAAATAACAGAGTTACCCGGGGGAGAGAAATTGAATTTTTTCTCTCATCAGAGCTACAAGAAACTTCTCAGGAGGGAAAGATACTTCAATTTAAAACCTTGTGTTGGAAGAAATTCTCTGGTTGAGTTTAGAGGCATGTTGGGACAGAGAATGTGACAAAGTTCACCTCCTTGTAAATGCCTTGCCTGGAGTTTGATTATTGCAAGTAGCAGGAGAAAAGAGCCAGTTAGAAAATAGCAGAGCACTTCAGATATTTCTTTTTAAAGGGAAAGACTGTTTTGCTTTTCAGAAACTTTACTTTTACATTGTTCATTTTGTTTTTCATTTTCACAGGAAAATCTGTGCGTAAAGAGGGAGGGTGTGCAAACCACAGACAAGTTTACATCATACATGAGGTGCAAAGTAGAGTTAAACTTTCTCTGTTTGAGCTCGTGAAGTTTGATCTTAATTTCAGGGGTTTAAAATAAAAGAGTGGATGGGGTTGGAAATGAAGGCAGGGGATCAGGTTGATTGCCTGTGGGAGTTCCAGGGCAATTAGTTCAGTATCATGGATGGATTCTTGGATCCGGCAATAAAGAGATAACTGGGAAACGTTAAGCTGAGACAAAGCCATGGAGCTCTACTTGGCTTTTTCCCTAATTTATTTTTTTTTTGTCAGAATATGCTGCAGAGTTTTCGTGAGCTTCCACTGGTTTTCACAGAGTACAGCATAAAATATCCCCAGTAATTTTACATTAGACATATTAAGGATTCCACTAGTGAGGAGCAGAAGTCATTGGACTGAGAAACGTAAAGATGAGCTAAATTCCCTCCCAGACCAACCCTCTGTTGCTTTGGCAGAGGTCCCTTCCCACCCCACTGCTTTGGCACTGCCAAACGTATCATCTCCCACCTCAAAACCCCCTGAATTTCTCTTATCCAACGTCATGCTCAAAGTCAAGGCTTGGACAGTGGGGGTTGAGCTCTGCCCTTCCCTTCCCTCCCCTCCCTCGGTGGAGCTCTCACCTGATGCTGTAGAGGACGTTGCCGTTCCTGGAGATCCTCAGCAGTTTGTTGTCTGTGGTGATCTCATGGAAATGAGCCCCTTTCTCGTTGGCAAAGAACAAGTCCGGCTTCCAGATGGAGTCCAGCATGGAGGGGTCCAGGTCCAGGGAGTCGTCGGGGTACTCGTTGTAGGCCAGCCGGGGGTCGTTCCACTGCTGCCTCAGGAAGATGTTCACCCTGTAATCCTGCCCAGGGCAAACACAGCAACACAGCCAGCGCTCAGAGCACAGAATAAAACCCCTCCTGAACCAGCCCGTGCCCAAGCCTAGCTGTGACAAGCATTGCTGGCATTATTTCTCAAGAACTGCTCTCGATTTTTTGGCTCTGTAGCTTGCAGCTATCTCGTAACATGAGCAGCTGCCTGTCCTTGCATCTCTCTGCTACAGCAATTGTCAGCTGTGTGAGAAGTGTCAGGACCTCTGGTCTGGAGCCTGGGGCTGGAGAGCCCCGTGCAGCTGGGGAGGTCACAGGGGCCAGTGGCAGCAGGAGGATGCTGCAGAGGATTTAGCAGGGAAGGAAACTGAAGGCAGCTTCCTTTCACTGCTGGCTTCCCCAGGCTTGGGGAAAGAAAAGGCACAGTGAGACAGGCAATCCATGCCATGGAAATTCCCTGTGTGCCCAATAATCTGAGGGTAACTCTGGTGAACTGGTGGGAGCAGCTGCCCTTGGTGAGAGGATGTGAATGTCAGAGGGATGTGCAGGAATTCTGCTCTCCTGATCTAAGTGACCATTCTGGGTTCCCCTCTCTGAAGTCAAAATGCCACAAATGCTGCAGATTTTATAGGATGGACATTTTCTTTAACTGAAGCCAGTCCCTCAGCACTATGCAAAATTATTCCTGCCTCATGGCTCTGAGTCTTCTGGCTCCCCTCAGCTCCCCAGGCCATGCCTGGCTGCTGAGCCTGAGCTCAGATCTCCTCCTGGACAATTAAAGGCAGTTTCAGTTCTTCTGCCTGACCAAGAGCTTCCCAGGGTGATCTGCATCCCCCTTTTATTCTGACTTTTGTGTAAGAAAGTGAGCCAACAAATGGAAACAAGGAGAGGATGTGCCAGCTGTCAGGAGAGGGATAAAAGCTCCGTGTCCGTAAGTGAATCAGCATTTCTGGGTATAGAGACGGACTGTGGCTGAAGAGCAGCATTTAATAAACTCATTTCACTGCCCTGGCCCAAACAAACAGTTGCTATGATGCTCAAGGGTTTCTTTGGTGCCTTTCTAATCCTAATGCACTTTGAAGACTCTTATTCAGAGGCAGTTAAAGGAGGGTGTCTGAGGTGCTTTGCTGCTCTCTGTTAGCTCTGCAGGCATTTGGTGAGGATCTCCCTGACTCTGCCACCAGATCTGTTCTGCCCACCTTCAGAACACAAAGCTGAAGGATTTGTGTGTAGGAGAGTCTGATGCTGCTGCCTCAAGTGCTCGTTTGACTCTGAGCCTGCAGCCTCTCGTCTAGGGGGACGTGACCCTTGTGGTGTCCAGTCACATGGGAGGGCTGGGAGAGGCTTGTGTTGGGTGCCCTGTGGTTTGGATGAGGCAGCCCTTAGCCAAGCACATGAAATAGAATCTGTTTCAGGCCACTTAGTGCCATCTGCATCCTCAGAGCACAGAAGCTGCTGATGACATTCACGATTGTGACAACAGCAAATGAACCAAGGACTTGACGCTAAGAGGAGCAGACCTCTGAACATGAAAAAGAGCTGCAACACTCTTTCCTTCTGCTGATATCCCAGATGTCACCTTCACAAGTCCTGGTGCATCCCTCTCACTTAATTATTCATCCCTGTCGACCCTGGAGGGACCCTGTCTTGAGAAAATGTGAATAGCTGAGGACAGCCAAGAGCCGGGGTCTCAGAGCAGCACAAGCCTGGAAAAGCGAAGTAACCCTGAATCTCCACTTCCCACAGCACCCAGCAGCTCCCAGAACAACGAGTGTGTTCCCAATTCTCCCCTTTTTAATGTGTAAAGATCTGCAGCCATTGCAGTCAGGGGAAATCAATGTCACTGACCTAATAGGTAGAAAGCAAAAGGTTGTTTTGCTTATTCAGCTACAAATAAGGTGGATGCGAGCAGGTCAGCTCCAGTTTGGGATTTATGTCATGTACAACACAAATTAAACTCATGTTTGGAAGAAACTTCAGTGGTTGCTGCCCAGAAGTTGCTCAGCCTGATGGAGCAGAGGAAGGTGGGGGGGGAAAGGAGCCAATCTCCCTCACTGTGTTGCTGTGGATAAGCTTTGTTGCTGCAGGAAATTCACTGGATCAGCTGCAGAACTTGCTAAGAGGAAAGGGTGGGACAAGAAGGTGGTTTATGTTGTCAGTAGGACAGTCATGAGAGACCAGAGGCACAGTGATATCCATGGTCACAGTTCTGGGCTGTGCTCCCCTCTGCTCCTCCTTTGGAGACGAGTGTTTGCTGTGGGCATCTTTTGTTTTGCAGCACATTTATGGCATGATATAAAAAAGGCAAGGACAAAGGACTGTTACAAATGTCCTGAACACATTTCTCTGGCTTTGCCATTTCATGGCATTAGTATTTCCCCTGTGTGTGGCTGTATTTATGAAGATCTTCCTACCAGGTGAGTTTCCTCCACAGCCCCAGCCAGGACACTGAGGATGTTGTTTTCTCCCAGATGCTTTTCCCCTTATGTCAGGCAGCTGCATTGCACTGGAGCACAGAAGGCTCTCAGCAGCCATTTAGGCTCCTTGTGTGCAGCCTTATTTGAACATTTATGTCAAATCAAGCCCTGGGTCTGCACCCTGGCCATGACCCTGTCTGGGGGACCAGCAGAAGGCAGGGAGAGCAATGGGGGTGTGTCTGTGGCTGTGACACATTGAGGGAAGGGTCACAGTGCCCTGCACCAGCTACAGCATCCTCTGCCCTGGGCATGATGAGCCCAACAACACTCTTCCCTGAAATCTGGATGGATTTTTTTTTCCCTGGATGCTGTTATATGTATGAAATCTTAATTAGCATCACCAAGAAGGCCACGGTTATTCCTGAGTGATGGGCACAATGGACCCATTTATGATGTGAACTTTCAAGCGAAGAAAAAAAGTGTTGACTGAGGCTGCAAACTCAGTAAAAAAAATAAAAGAAATCTCTTTCTCCATATCCTTGTTTTGACTCGAGTTCCTCATTTGTGTGCCAATCACATCCAGGCATTGATTATCTCTCTCCTGGCTGCCTTGGGTGAGGGAACAGCAGCTCTGAGCACTGAAGGCATTCAGGAGCTTTACAATTTGGCACAAAGGCATTTTACTCCCCAGGGGGAAATGACACAGGGCAGGAGGAAAATAACTGGAGTGATCAGAGTAGTTCAGTTTGATAACGTTGAAATGAAATTCTGCTCAGTGACCTCGCAAGGAGACGAGGCAGCAGAAGATCTTTGGAGACCTTTCCTTCCCAAGATCCCACAGCCTGGGCATCTGCTGCTGGGAGCAGTCAGGAAACTGAGGAGGTTTCATGCCCTGACTCAGGAGCTCTGCCAGAGCAGCCTCTGCACTGAGTGATTTTGGGGAGACACTTCCCTTTGATAAAACCGGGGAGGAGACAGAACTCCCTCAGGAGGGGATTCTGTGACCCCACCTGGGCAGATTGTGAGGTGCTCAATTAGCACTGAGTTCATTCTCTACACAGGGAATGAGAAAATATCTTTCAGGTTACTTGCCTTGCAAAGGAGCACTACACCTGTCTGCAAAAACACCCCCCAAACAGCCTCACCTGGAGCAGCCCTTGAGAGGGTTAATGAGGCACAGCCCCATCTCATCAGGGCTGCAGCCAAATGAGCAGCCTGGGGTGAAACCACAGCTGGGCCAGAGAGGAGGACAAACACCTGGGGAGGGGTGGGACCAGGACCCCGGAGTGTCACACCTGTGGGCACTTTTGTGCTGAAATAAAAAGCAGAGTTTTGCTGTCCCTGCTCCCTAAAGGAGGGGAAGGTTTGTCTCTGCGAGCCGAGGATGGAGCTGCTGATGGGAACTGTCTTCAGCATCCTGAATTTCAAATGTAAGTGTGTGATAATGGTCTCATTTCATGACTTCTTTTTCTCCCTTTCTCCCTCCCTTTGATGCAAAGACAAACTCGACACAGGGACAGTTAAAATGCTGCAGGTCCAACACTGAAATGGCAGCAGACTGTGAGTTGTTTTGGAAACCCTCTCATTTTGTGTTGTGTGACCTGTTATGTGCTTATCATCTCTGTGGGACTGATGGTTGGGTTTGAGAATGATTGACTGCAGAGAACTTTGCCCAAACCTCATCCTTCCCTACATGCTTCATGTCTGTACATCCCTCACTGATCCTGGTGTGAGCTGGGCCAGTGTTCAGAGTGTGAGCCACACACTTGGTCTGACAAATCTGCTGTTCTGTGGCTTGTGGCACTGGAGTCAATTGCTTGGGCTGCTTTGCAGGATGGGTTTTTTTTCTTGTTGGAAGTTCTTGTGTACGATGTCTCTGGGCAAGTGCTTAACATTGGGACAGTTGCTGCCTCCAGCCTCTCCTGTCCTTAGGAGTCGCTGGGAGCCCAGTTGTGGCTGTGCTGCAGCTGGCTGGAGGGTCACATTTGGTTTCCTTTTCTTCAGATGAGATGACTGTGGCATGAAAGCAGCAAAAATAAATTTGCATCTATACCCTGTGTCTTCAGCAGGGGAGCCTGTGCTGGCTGCTTTGTGATTTGCTTGCTTTTTCAGTCTCTTCTTTGCTGTGTGTTGGTCCTTTTTAAAACATGAAACTAAATTTAGAGTTCAGCTCTCGGTGATGATACAAAAAAAAAAATATTCCTCCTTTTCTGTGTGGTTTAAGCCATGATATTCTTTCTCCTTTTGGCCAGTGCAGGAGCTGAGGGAGTCAGTTGTGGTGTTCAGCTTTCCTCATGGTAAAACTTTGATTTGCCCTTCTCCCCTCTGTGAACTTCCATCCCTCTCCTCTGCCTGGTGTTTGACCCCTTGTTTGAATTCCAGCTCCGTAGCTGTGTCTGTCTCAGAATCCCTTCACCCCAGGACCATCTGCTCTTCCCAGAGACCTGGGGAGGTGCCACTGCCTCTCTGACCTGCTGCCTCCCCAAAGAGCAGCGAGGAACGGGCTCCTCTGCGGAGCAAATCCCCAGCTGGGAGTCCCAGGGACCTCTCCAGCTTCCTCTCTCTCCCTTTTGAGATGTCTCAGTCGCTGTTTCCAATGTTCTGCTGGTGTTTACAAGCAGAACTGCTGTTCCCTGAGAGGTGCATTCCATCAGGCTGTGAGCAGTGCTGTGGCAGCCTGGCATCTGGACCAGCTTGTCAGAGCTGCCTGGGATATTTCCAGACAAAGCAACGTGCCCAGAGGGTGTTCTTGGGTTCCCATGGGATTGGGGTTTTTTCCCTCTGGAAGACAGACTATGCAATGAGCGGCATCTGGAGAGGATGGCAAGTCCCTGCAGCCTGTCTGGGAGGCGAACTGCTAATTTTATGGAGCATCCTGCCTGCAGGGATCATGTGGCAGCTTTGGATGGCTCCTCCAGTTCATCCTCTCATTGCAGGGCACAGACATGGACAAACATGTCAGTGGAATGTTCTCTGGGCAAGGATCCCTCGTGGGCCTGTCCTGCTCTCCTGCACTCGGGGCTGTCTCTGCTGGTTTTGTAGGAACAGAATTTATTGCCCCTAAGGTATCCAGTGAAATAGTAAATTGGGAACAGATGTGTGTTTGGGTTCCAGTTCTTCCTCCTTTGCTTTACATCCAAATGAATCCGTGACACGTTTCTCTCCCATGAACCCTCACAAATTCTGCAATCCGACCTGGAAATCAGTTTCCTTGTGCTTGGACAGAATAAAAGCTTTGTTTTGTTCTTTTCCCTCCTACTACCAGAACTGAACTGCCCCAAAACAAACATTTCCAGTGTCAGAAGAGAGTTATAACCCCAGGTGAGTGGCTGTGGCTCTCTTCTGATGCTGGTGTGCCTGCCAAGTCATTTGTTTGAGTCAAGGAGTGTGATTTATATGTAAAGCCCAGAAACTCCTGCCTGAATGCACAAAATGCCTGAAGCTGGAGCCTTGCCTTCTTCATTCAGCATTTTTCTAGAAAAAGAATTACCAAAGGGTAATTAAACACCGTATTTCTGGATTATCTTTAATTAGCACAGCAGTAAGGCGCTGTACCTCCAGAGTTTTCCTTTGCTGTTCACTGATTATGTCACAACCAATCTTTAA
This sequence comes from Pitta sordida, assembly GCA_013390025.1. Lineage (NCBI taxonomy): Eukaryota > Metazoa > Chordata > Aves > Passeriformes > Pittidae > Pitta > Pitta sordida. Next base: position 1,203,407 of record WEKX01005975.1, read on the forward strand.
TAGTTTTCAGATGGAGCAATTATCTCCTGTTCTGGTGATCCCCTGTTCCTAATGCCTTGCCAATTAGACACAGCCCTCAGCCATGCTCACTAATTTTGTATGAAGTGAGCCTTAACTCACAAATATTGGTTTTGATTTTCTATTAAAAGCCATTGTCTACCAGAACTACGTCTCCAAGAAAATAATCATCTTCATCTCTAGCCTAATAATTCTCATAAACTTTGGGAATCTGACATGCAGTGCAAACTAAATTTGAGTTCGGCTGCTTTCCCCTCTCTTGGAATCCAGATTCATTCTGGGTTTATGCCCAGTTAAACATAAAGTATCTGTGACTGTCTCTGAGCTTGGAGCCTTAGGCAAGTCTTCAGACAAAAAAGACTGTTTGTTTCCCGTTCTCACCCTGTCCTTTGCTCGTGCAGCGGTTTTGGGAGGTGCAGATGGGGACTCTGATCTTCAGCCGCACCAAGGGCGAGTCCTGTGTGTTGGCTGTTAATTTTCTCAGAGCTTAGGGAAGCCTGGGAGCACCGGGAGTGTTTTTCCCTGGTCACACTGAGCAGGAGGGTGATGCTGCATTTTCTGTGAGTGCAGTGAGGCTGAGCAGCTGTGCCGTGATTTTCACTTACCATAGTTGTTTCTGCAATCGAGCCAAAGCTGTTGATGAAAATGTTGCAGCTGACGTTCACTGGCGGCCCTGCATGACAAAGAGAGATGGGAGGAGCAGTTCAGTGTGTGCCCTTTAAAACAAGGCATTCCCACCCCGGAGTGGGGTGAGTGAGGGGTGAGCAGGGCAGGAAGGTCTGGATGACCTGGCTTGGTCCAGTCTTGGCTCTGATGTCACTTTGACACCACACAGTGTTTTTGCTTCAGGGCTGGACAGGAGATGCCAGGGAAATGCCAGCAGAACTCCTCTGGTTATCACAGAGGGTACCCCCAGACTCTGGGCTGTGCCTCTCCTGGCCTTGATTTGCTTTCAGCCTCAAGCTTTGCTTTGCCTGCTGGTGTGGGAGAAGTTCAGGGGCCGCCAAGGGAGAGGAGTGAGGGCGAAGGGATGAGAAGATCATGGTCAGAGGCTGTGGGGGTCAGTCTGTCTGTGTGACACCGGTGCCCAGTATGACCAGAAGTGTTTCACAACATTGCCTGGCAAACCTGAGGTGGAAATGTTGCGTTTGCACCAAGGGAGATGCCAAGAGCTGCATTTTAGCAGGAAGCAAAAATGGTGGGGAATATTCTGGAACCAGAGCCACATCTGGTGTCTGACAAACCAGTGGCTCATCCACATGTACTGGGAGGATTTTTGCAGAGCCTTAAGAAAGGGAGGGGAGCAGCAAAGGGAACCTGTGCTCTGGGGACTCCCAAAGGACCTGCTGTGGGTGCTGCCCAGTGTGTGGTGGGGAAAGGCAGCCCAGGCAGAGCAGACGCTCCCCGAGGGACCGAGGTCCCCATCTGACACCAGAGGAATGAATCTCTCATCACCTTTGTGACAGATGCTTCTGGGAAGATGAAATCTGTGAAGGTGGAAGGTGTGGATTTTTAGGTTATTCTCCCATTCCTTATGAAGTCGGGGATTGTGTCTGCATTTGAAGCAGAGGCTGGTGGCTCAGCCTGCTGGGGGAGTGATGCTCCTGTTAAGGTCACATCTGCAGTCTGGCAGGCGCTGCAGGATGAAATGCTGGGGGGAGGAATGGCTTTAACGAGAGGCTTGTGCCTCCAATCAGTGCAAACGTCACCGTGTGGAAATTAATGGATTCTCCTGATTGCTGAGTAACATCTGGAGCTTGGTTCTCTTATTGTCGTGTCCCTTTCCTCCTCTCCGACTTTGATCTCTTGTGAAACTTTGTGCCTGTCCCAGTGGGATCAGGACTGCAGCCACGTATCAGAAGTGCTCTGGGATGTTCCTGGGACAATTCCCAGGCGATCCAAGCAGGCTGCTGTGTAACCAGCTCCCAGACAGCCCCTGCCAGCCCAGCAGCATCTCACACTGTTCAATCTGTGCAGCTTTCTCCAGCCTGTTAAACACTGGCACGGGTTAAACCATCAGACTCAAAGTTATACTTTTTGCCCCTTCACCAACTCCTTTTATCTGAAAGCTTATCCAGCAGCTGAAAGCACACAGTGTGTCAGGCTTTAGCACTTGTTTCATCCCTTCTGTAACTCTCCTGTTGAGTTCAGGAGCTTTGAGTTTGTTCTGGATCCATCTCATGAGCCACAGGGAAGGTCCATGTGTGTGTCACTCCCCTCCCAAAGGGCACAGGGTAAGGACAGCTCTGAGCTGATCTCCTGGTTTTAGCTTGTGAGAGGACAGGGGTGGAATGTTGTGCTCCTGCTGCTCCAGCCCTGCTGTGAAGCTGAGTGTGGAGGGGGTTTGTGGAAACTCTGCTTGGGGCAGCTCTTGGTGAGGCACTGAGCTCTTCCCACCATGTCCAAGGGGAGCCACGAGCTCCCTGCAGCAGCTGGGAGTTTTTTAGCTTGTGAGAGGATCTAGAAAATTCCCTGCCTGTGAGTGAGGTGTGCCCCCTGTGCAGCGGAGGAAGGAATACACTTCTGCAGCTGCAGGGGTAAGGGCACAGGCTGGAGGGGAGGACTCTGGGCTCTGCTCTGGCCCTGCCTGAGTTGCTGCCTTCATTCTCCAACTTAAGTCAGAAGCCAAATGCTCTTTCCTTGTTCTCAGAATGTGAATCCACAGATGAATCCAGACTTTACAGCATTTATGGAAAAGCTGAGGTCTCCTCTTTGTTCATCTTCCCCTCCCCAAAAATCAATCTCGTATGGATCTTTGGTATTATTTTCATTTAGGTCTAAGCAATTAAAATGTCCTTATGAGTTACTGCAGTTAATTTAAATGATGTGCTTTGAGAGCTACAACCCCAAGCTCTGTAAAACACCTCCTATGCCTCTCCTAGAAATTGGTGCCTGATTTATGTGTGGGAGGCTAAGCCAACAAAACTGCCCTGTGAGGAAGGTGCAGTTCATTGAAAGAAAGCCGAAATTAAATTATCTCAAATAAAAATGCAATACAGCTGCCTTCAGCAGGAAGTTAATGTATACATTTCATTAAATATTAAACTTTAATTTGTGTGTGTGCATAATTCAGTGATAGGCAGGTTTCCAGGGCGATGTTTTAACTCTTTGTGACCTGGATAAGAGCAGCAGTGCTCTCTGTGGCCTGGTTGATGATGGGGACAGGAGGTTCCCACCTTTCTTTGGGTCTGAAGGGCCAGTGCTGAGGTTATTGTTTGAAGGGAGGTGGCAGGTGCTGTCACTGTGGTTAATGTGTCCTGGGTGTCCTGTGTCAGCACTGCCACACTCCAGGGACAGGGGCACTGGGAGTGGGAACCAAAAGGAGTGAAGGGAATGAGCCCTGGAAAGGGCTGGGCAGTGGCTGAGGGGAGGCAGGTCCTGATGTCCCTCTGGGAAAGTGAGCTCAGCTAAAAAGAAAATGAGAAATCTTCCAATGGTTTGAGTTGGAAGGATCCTTAAAGACCCTCTGGTTCCAACTTCTGTGCAGGGATGTGTTTTATTACACTAGGTTGAAAAACCCACACCCCCTAGACAGTTAGGGAGGTATCAATGAGGATTGTGTGCAGTTTTCGGTCCCAAAATGACACAAAGCTGGGGTTTTTTCATACCTTTAAAATTTGGTCTGATCCTGGCATCGTATCCTGAAGTTCGCCCCATCAGCTTATCCAAGAAATCCGAAGGAGACATGGGTTTGGGGGCAGACCTTGCTGCTGCTTCAGCTTCTTTGGAGGCTGCCAGGCTGTGGGAGAGGAAAGAAAGAGTCAGCTTTAGTGTGCATCCCCCACTGAGGAGAGTTTGGGGTCCAGAAACAGAGCAGTCAGCATCTCATTCCTGCTGAGGCAGGACGGGCACCCATGTGAATTCCTAATGAGGCTGGTTTCGGCTAATTTGTTTGCCCAGCCCAAACATCTCCAAATACAGAATCCCAGCTGCCACCGAAGTAGAAGAGAGTTGATGAGCAGAGAAAATCCTTCTGTGAGTTTAGGTGTAGCTTCTTGGCGTGCCACTAAATTACAGACGTGAACGCTGGCGCTGAGCTCCGCAGGTAAAAACACACCGAGAGATTAGCCTGGGGCAGCAATTACTGCTTAATTACATGGCAAATAGCAAGGAGTGTGTTCAGGACTCCGGCAGGCGGGATCAGAGCAATCTGGGATCCGAGGTTTAAACGCGCATCACATGATGGTGCAGAGCCTTTGGGATTATAGGGAGGAAAGGAGGTTTTGCTTCCCATTTGCTGCTCAGTCCAGCGTTTGTTACTGGTACCTGCAATGCAGGGACGGAGCTGAGCACAGTCTCTGGGCTGGGAGGTGGCTGGAGGGGGATGCTGAAATCATTGAGTTGAGGATGGAGGGGATTGGGGCTGGTTTGGGATCTGTAGGACCTCTGGGGCAGAAAAAATTTGTAATTTTACTCTATTTGTAGAAGATGAAAATGTCCAGCTGTGCTTTGAGTCGATGGGAGTCTGTGGGGTGGTGATTTGGGCTGAGGAAGTGTGGTGTTGCCATCTGCAGAGGAATAAGTGACCCCTGGCATGAGATGCCCTCTCCCAACTCTGCAGGAGGGTTTGACCTCCAGGACAGGAGTGCAACGGGGTGCAATTGATTTGCAAACTCAAGAGAAACAAGGACAATCAATATTGGGCTTGACTACCGCATTCCAATGGAACGTCTGCATGGCAATGAGGCCAGAGAAAAGATTTCAATTAAGCAGCAAGTGACTTGGTAACCAAAGGCTCCTGCCACCTCAGCAAGGAGATGCCAGCCAGTGCAATACACTGATTTCTTCTCATTAACTGGAGGCTGAAGGAAGTACATGGAAAGGGAAAAGTGTGTGTAGAAGAGGCAACACAAATCTAATAAGAGTCTAATGTGCTTTAAGTGGAAAAAGATAATTAGAAACGGCAATTCCCCTGGCATTTCTTTAAAAAATGAGGTGAGACTGGTGGTGAGCTTTCCTGTAAATTCAGTGTGAGAGCCTGTTCTAAGCATGTTGACTCCCAGTGAGTCTGTTCCTATTTTTGAGTGCCATTTTCTGATTCTTTCTGAACCAAGGTTGCAACTAAATAAATTCCGTGGGCTCGGTTCCTCCATGAATATATTTGGATAACTGAATCCCAGAAGTGTCTGGGAGAGGATCAGCCCCACTTTTTTTGCAGCTCCGTGCCCATCCCTGCGAGGAGTTCCTCAGAGCACCTTTGGGGAGGTGTTAAAAACTCCAACATGTTTTCCTGCCTCCCAATACGTGTTTTAAAATCTGTCTGGCTGCTGTGTGCTGTTACCCAGGTGACCTGGCAATGATGAGTTCTGGGTTTGGCTCTAGTTCTCCTTTGATTACTACATGTTTTCCTAAACCCAGCTGGGAACAGCATCCCCCTGGACTTTAACAGGCACAGGCAGGAAAGCAGGAGATGAGGGAGAAGCAAAACCTTTCCAGCAGCAGGTGAGTCCACTCTGGCTTGGAAGAAGTGGTGGAAAACACCACGGGGAGCTACAGAGAGGCTGGTCCACCCCACTGTGTTTTAGATGGATGGATTCTATCTAACAGAACCCAGAAACACCTGTCTGGTCGTGACAATTGGGCTTTGCAATGATGTTTGAGCTCAGACAGTGTCCAAAAATTGCTGCCAGCTTCTGCCCTCCCTGAGGTCTGTCTAGACCAGTCCTCTGTGTGTTCCTTTGGGAGCTCCCCGAGATTTTCCTCCACCCTTTAGTTCTTGCAGAAGCGCCTTTGAAAGTCCCGGGAGAGGGAGATTGCCAAGTGATTAGAAAATTATCGCCAGCAGAAGAGAATTGGGAAATTCGTGTGGGCTGCCCTGTTGTTGGGAGAGGAGAGATTTATTCTGTGAACAAACAAAGGGAGGCAAAGCACGAACCAAACCCAGGGAGGGTGTCGTTCTCCTCGGTGTGAGAGCGTTGTTGTCTGAGCCGGCTCTCCCGGTGCATGTTAATAGCAGCCAGACAGCGGCTGGTTTTATTTATGCCGCTGAAATTCCCGGCGGGTCTGGCTGAGAAAGTGCCATCAGGCAATCATCACAGCAGCTACAATGGCAAGGAGCTCTTCAAAGGGGCCAGGAACCAGCAGAATCTCTCGTGGCATTATCGCTGGCATGTAAACACAGCCCTGCGAGCCCCCAGGAGCTGCAGCCCCCGGCAGGATGCGGGGCTGGGGGATGAGGATGGGCAGCTGCACTGCCCATCATTCCTCAGGACACAGCGGTCAGGTGCCCCTGGACACCTGTGGCTCCTTTCTCCCGGTCCGTGCGGGTGCTGCCTACTCTGTCTGCATTGTTTTGTTTCATTTAAACAGAATATATGTTCTTATCAGCAGCCCTTTGGGTTAGGAAGTGGCTCTTCTGTCCTAACCCTTCCAACTCTAACCCAACATACCAGTTTGGGGATGTCTGTTTGCCTGGTTCCTGCCTCCCCAGTTGGCTGTTTCCTCCTCCCATTTCCATGGTCTTTGTGCTTTATTTTCATGCTCTTTTAAAATTTTTTTTCTGGCTGTGTCCACGGTTGTCCATCTAATTAAAGTCCAAAATCACAGCCCCATTCTGGTTGAATGCTGATACTAAGGAAATATATTTTTCTTTTCTTTGCAAAGGGGAGTGATGAAGGAATTTAATTAGCAGGAGGCCTCTATTCCCTAGTCGAATAATTTAATTGTTAATCATTAATTCTGAGTGTAAAAAAAAAAAATTCCGTCTGGAAGCAGAGACAAACTGTTGCAAAACAAGTGTTTGCAGAGGAAATATCTCTGCAAAGTGCGAAAGGCTCAGGTCCCTGTGAGCGTGGAGTGGTGCCGCATCAGTGGCTCCAGAGAACAACACTGGCTTTATCCCTCTGCTTGGAGCCTGGGGAGGTGGGGACACCTGATCCCTCCTCACCCTGGTTCAGAGCTGCTCAGCAAAGGTTTCTGTTGGGTGTTTTTATTTTATTTTTGAAAGGCAGCAAGCTGGAAAGCTTGGCAGGGATGTGCTGGGAATAGCACCCATGTGAGCTGCCTCACTCATTTGTCCTTCAAATGTGAAGTGTTCTGTAGATGGAAGCCCCAGGAGGAGGAGATATCCCTCAGGTGTAAGGCAGGCTGAGGTGACCAGAATAACTGAGAGGTGCAGCTGCAAAGAGAACATTGCAGAGCTGGGCACAGGAAGGCACCGTGCTGGCCATGAGTGTTGCCTGGGGTAACTCTGTCCTTGCTCTTCCCAAACCACCTCCCTGGTTCCTGGGGCTTTCCATCTCCCTCCTGTCCTCAGCAGCTGGAGAGAGCTGGGAAGGACAGATGGAAGGTTGTCCTGGTGAAAAGAAAAGGGCCAGCCCCACACTGCAGCCCCAGGCTGTCGGTTATGGCTGCACAGCCACGTGGCATCTGGAGGGAAACGCTGCCAGACTCTGCCCGGGAAGCCTTGGCAGAGACTGCAAGCAGACTTTTTATTTTAATGATTAGATTTGCTATCAAAATTAATAGCACAATCAATATTGATATGCAATTCAATTAAAAAGGATGAGACTCGTTGCCTGCATATTTTTCTCCATCACCTGGTCTGATTTCCTGGCCTACAGCATCTGAAGTGGACAGGGTAGAGAAGAGGGCAGGTGTGTGGGAGAAGAGAGCCCCAATACTCTACTTTTGGCCCGTTATGGTGCTGAGCAGAAGCAGCTGTGGGTGTCCCAGATGTGCACAGCAGTGATCCCAATCCAGGGGGTCATGCTGGAAGTTACAGCCCCTGTGGATGTGGGGGGTGAACTTGAATTAGGGGTGAATGTGCCAAGTTAATTCTCAGAGGTGGGGAGGGAATTTGGATTCGGTTATTTTCTTTTTTCAACCAAGTGTTTGTGCAAGAGAGGCTTGGAGGAGACCTGGATGTTGGGACAGGAGAAGAAAATAGTTGTGTGTAGTGAGGAGGAGAAATACAGCATTTGAGAACCTGGGAGGTTTTGCTCTGTGAAAGGAACAGGCAATGAGCTGATATTTGTCCCTATTGATGGTGGGAGAGCAGAACAGGAAAGGAAGAGCTGGCTTGTTAAATGTTCCCATCTCTGCCTGGATGGCTGTGCTCTTGCTGTGAGCCCTTTAAACCAATTCTAGCTCTTGCACCAGCAGGAGCTGCATTGCAGCAGTCACAGGATGTAATCAGTTAAAGTTTTAACCCGAAGGATCTCAGGACGCTCTCCAAGGTCCTGCACAGCCCCGGTTGCCACTGATCCCTGTGGCTGTACGGGAGAGGACCTGGGAGACACTTTTCCATGGAACCCAGGGAATTAACCTGTCCAGAGAAAGCTGCAACAACTTTACTGAAGTGAGGAAAATCTCTTCAGACTGCAGCATTCTGTGTGTTCCACTGCCACACTCCTGCAGCCCATGGCACCGATGCCATATGGCAAAACACCCTGTCCAGAACTATAAACCATCCCAATTACACTGATTAACTCTATGGAAAGACACCAGCACTTGGAACATTTGCTGACGCTGCCTGGACAGAGCAATAAGGAAATAATAAATGACTTGACAGTCGGCTGAGGGGGGAGAAATCTGCCCGTGGTCTGGAGCTGAGATGGGAAGAGCACAGGAGATGAAAAGATTCCATGGGAATAGTGCTCAGTAGCATGGCTGGATCTTGGGCCTTACCAGGATTGTTATTGTGTGGTCACTCTTGCTTTTTGTGTGGTGAAAGAAAAAATAAATGTTTGTTAAATTAATTTTTGAGCCATGAGCATTCTCCCTGGTGATGTTTTCAACTGTTCCCTCTTCTGGAAGCATCTGCAGCTCTTGGAGCACATGTTGTGCTTTGTTTGATCCTAAGCCACTGAGACAGGTTTGAAAACCTAATTCAGACAACAGAGAAGCACGAGTCAAAGCTCAGGTTGTATAAACTCAAGAAATTCAGCGAACACCAACACTGACTCTTACTTGTGCATATACTGAGGGGTTTACAGAAAAAAAGCAAGTTATAATTGCATTGTTTTACTGAAAAACAAAAGGAAAAAGACATCCCTGCAAAGACAAAAGCATTGTCTGGCTTCACAGGGACTGAACATTCCTTTGAAAGTCGGGGGTCTAGACGGATATTTAAAGTTGTGCGTAAACAGCCCTCCTGAACACAGCAAATAAAGGGGGGGGAAATGTCTTTACAAGATGAGGCTTCATCATCCAGGTAACAATAATCTCTTCACTGATGTGCCCTTGCTTTAAGGTTTGGACTGAGAGCTGTGGTGGGAACCTCAGTTGACGTCAGGAGGTTTTAGATCACAGGCCAGACAAGTGTCAGAATTACAGGAGCTGGTGGATGCTCGTCTATAGCCCTGCAGTCCCACTATCACTCCTGTTTCCATCAGCTCAAATAGCTCATCATGGCAGCTTTCTAAAAATTAGCTTGAATTTAAGGATTTGTGCTGCTCATTAAGATTGGGTGAGGATATTGTAACTTTCTTCTTGCTAAATGAGAAGTGGGATGAATAGAACTCTTTGAAGAGACATGATGTGCAGTGCAGAGTGATGGTGGGTTTTATCTTCTGATCCTTTGATGCTGCTGATCCTTTGAAAAGGCCTCCTGAGCTAAGCTGGGTAACCCCCTACTAAACTGTGGATCCCACAGCAGAACCAGAGCTCCAGATGTGTGTGTTTTGTGCTGTGTAAAGGGAGTTGTGTGGCAGCAGAGCTCACTTTGATATTTTTGGATGGAATTAGTTGTTGTCATTACAACACAGATGCCCTGCTAGAGCTGAATGTTCCCTCTGTGCTGTCCTTGGGTCCTGGTGTAATTTATTGGTTTATTCAAAAACTATAATGAAAAGTAACTTCTGGAATGGATGAATGGCTGAGCCCTGGGTGCCCTGCCCATGAGGGGGCTTCTCCTCCCCCCCTCCAGCTGCCCCCTGACTCTGGTTTCTTCAGCTCTGACAAACCAAACTCCATCTTTCCAACCCTGGTGCAGGAGAGCAAGTTGTGTTTGAGGCTGGTCCTTTGTCAGCCCCAGTGCTGGGAGGTGATTCCTAAGCCCAGAGCTCTGTCAGGGTGTGGTGGATGGGGCTGGAAGTTGGATGATGCTTGCAGTTCCCAGGCACATGTCGTGGCAGCAGAGGTGGGACACAACCCCAAATGTGTGTAATTGAGATCTTGGGAGACCTGGTGCAGTGAAAAAGTCTGTGTTGTGTGGGGGTATGTCAGGAACTCTTGCCCTGCCCAGCAGCGCTTCCAGAGAGCAAACAGAGCCAGGGCTGTGCTGTCACCCCATGGGGAGACACTTGTTTGTCCAAAATTCTTACAGGATAAGGAAAGAGTCCCTCACTCAGGAACCCGGAGCTTCTGCACTCCCCTCTGGGGTAATGCCTGTGGTGCTGTACTGGGACACTGAACCCATTTCACATGGGGACTCTCGGCACCAACAGGGACATTCAGAGCTCAGGATTTTTCAAAGGGTCCTGATAACAGCTCACCTTCCTGTGCTTTCAGGTTTTACAACTCCCCCATGAAAGAATCACAGAATATTCTGAGTTGGAAGGGACACACAAGGAGGGAGGATGGGGTCTGCGCTGGGGGCTTTGAACAAAACATCTTTTTGTTTTTACTGGCATCAGCTAAAACAAAACAAAAAAATAAATCCAAGGGAAATCACGTCAAGATGAGCCCCACGATTTCAGCTGGTTTCTCTGCCCAGTTCCTGGCTCAGCCGCATTTTGCTGCGGACCTGGGCACCACAATGGTCTGATCGCCCACCCACGGCCCTTGTGCCGCTGTTTAATTGATGGGTGTGTTTGCTCCAGCCCTGCCGGGGCTGCGGGACGGGATTTGCGGGGCTGGCAGGGCAGGCACCGGGAGCTGCTGTCGGCAGCGCTGCTCCGGAGGCAGCCCGGGATGATTGATGGCACTGCAAGCCCTGCTGTTCCAGGCATGCGACACTCCCTGCCTTGGCATCCTCTGGGCACCGTGGTCCCTCTTCACCCACCCCGAGCTGAGGCACTGATTCCAACAGTGTCTGTCTGTTGGAAAACAAAAACAATTCCTTGGTTTTGTTAAGGCTTGGGGATTTTTTTTTCGCTTTGGTTCCTTTTTTTTTTTTTTCCTGTGAGGATCAGTGGAGGCATGAAGAGGAATGAATCAATAGGAAAGAAGGGGTGCAAAAGCGTGTTCTTTTGTTCCCCTCTCCCTCTCAAAATCCAAATTTCATGGGGTTTGGTCAATTAAGACTTCTCCTGCTATTCTCCCTGGCACTTGGATCCAGCAGAGATGTATTTACAAGATGCCAACTGTGTCTGTGTCCCAGACAGATGTAGTGCAGTCCCCAGCCAGCAGCTCCCCGGGGTGCATCATATGGATGGAATAATTGTGTGGGGAGTGCTCAGTGTGTGTGAACCATCGTCTGTCTCTGCTCCTGTTCTCTGCAGGCCCTCTCTGAGGGGACAAAGGCTGCATTCCTGGGGTTTGGGTTGGGTTTTTTTCGGTTTCTATGCATCAGTCTTTTGAATTATCAGAGATGTAAGAGCAGCTTGCAGGTACATATGTGATCTATATATATTTACAATGTGATCTGTAGCACCAGTGGGATCAAACCATGCAGAATTCCAGGATCAGATCACCTGGAGCAGGTTGGCATTTTCCTAAGAGGAGGAACAACAACATTTTGCACCAACCAACCATCTTGGCTAAGAGAAACCACTGCAAACCACCTCCCCTGGAGGTTTCTCTTGTCTGGCTTTGTAAACACAAATTGTTTGGATACTTTGGAGGAACAGTGAGAGAAACAAACAAGTGAATTTTAGCACTTTATGGGCAACTGACCTGCCTTAATTAGGAATACTTGAATGGGGAAGTTGCTCTTCTCTGGGCTGTGGAAGTGGGTCTGGGAATCAACAGCCAGTCTGGTGTTGAGTTATCTGGTCGTGGCTGCTGAGGATCCTTCAGCAGGAGAAACTCCTGCCCCTCTCCCTGCTGCCTTTGGCCTTCATTTACCCCGTGTTGGTGCTGGGTTGTATTGTGGTGTTTGGGGTTCTGTTGTTGGGTTTTTGTTCGGTTGCCTTTTGGGTTTGTATTGTGGGATTTTTGTTTGTTTGTTTCCTTTTTTCCAACTGAAATTATCAAAAGTGCTTGAAATGTCTTCTGGCCAACCAAAACATTGGAGAATGTGTGCTGGAATGGCACTTTCAGCCAGTGGAAGTGTATGATGAGCCCTTTCTCTTGAGAGGTGTGAGGTGCACAAGTGTAACCATAATTCAACAGAACAGAAATAATAATGTGTAATAGGTAAAGGTCAGTGGAAAGTATGTCAGGTATGTCAGCAAAGGGGCAATCTACATTTAATAGTGAGGCTCACACTGATTTAATGTGCCCAACAGTGAGCGCTGATACAGGCAAAAAAATCAGATGGAAGTAAACTTTATTAGCAACTTGTCTGTTGTCTTCATCCCAGTCACTTTGGGGTTCCCAGAGAAGCTCCAGGTTGTAGGAAATGATGAGCAAGTGGTAGTAGGGGATGTGATTTAGCATAATTAAATGTGGTGGGTTTGGTTTGGATGCTGTGATTTTTAATGGGTTCAAGACCTTTGTCTTTCATCAGTACCTACATAGCAATTATACTCATTAGGTGGTCTGACATCTCGTTCTTGACACTGAAATTTGGGGAGGAAGTCAGAGCAGACCTGTCTGCTGATTCCTGGTATGGATGAATGATTGCTGGTTGGTGCTGGGATAATAAAGTAATTTAATTTGGGGCATTGATTAACTTCTTAATTCAGATGTTGGGATCCTTTTCTGTGCGGGTCAGCTCGTAAGATGAATTTCAAAAGCAAGCAAGGAAGTGTTTGCCTAAGAGCAGGGGACTGCCCTGTGCTGGAATCATTTGGGGGCAGCAGCAGAGTGAACTTCCCAGTGCCTCAGGGACAAAATGGTGTTTTATTAACCCATGTGAGAAACTGTAACATTGCTTTGTAATGGTTTTGTTGATCAAGTTGATTATTTAGGGTTTTCCTGCTCTTTGTACCCGACATAAGGTGAGGGGAGCTGTCTTTTGCCCAGATATTAGTGGAGCTTTTTTGTTCTGAACCATCCAAAGGGCCAGCCTGGAGTTCTTTAAGTTGTTTAAGACAACTGTTTGGAAAAGAAGGTTAAGGTTAGAAGATGTTTTATGTACTTTATGTTGATTTGCCTTAATTGCTTAAAATGCAGGAGACTCAGGGTGCCTGGCTGGATGTACCAAAGCCAGGGCAGGGGCTCAGACATTTTGTGCTTTTACTGTGATGACACCAAATTAATCTTTCCTTACAGAATGATTTATAAAGGTTTCTAGAATTGTCTGCACCATCACATTTTTAAACCTTGGCTGTGTAACCCTTTTAGTGGGGTCTCTAATGGGGCTATTAAAGGTTGCAGACCAAAGCAACTGAAGAGGATCCTTAGAGCCATTTGGGCTGAGACTTTGCTAAATCATTTTTATTTCATGGAGGAGGTGACAGACTCGGCAGAGACACAACAGGTCATAAGGCACAGCTTCTAATAGATTTTACGTAGCATGAGGAACACATTCTTTAACTATTGAGAATATCTGCTACGTTTAACTCGTGGCTTTGGAGGTCTGTTAGTGCTTCCCTGGGGCAGCTCTGGGATGTTACCCAGCCCTGCAGAGCTGGAGCAGGAGGCTCAGGTATGGTGCGTGTTACTCTCCTCTGCCTTCCCCTGCCTTTTCTCCTGTGGTATTTTTAGGGGACTGAAACCAGCACCTCTCCAATCGCCCCCTTTACTTGTCAAGACCACTTGAGGAAAAAATATCTTCCCCCTCCCCTCCCAAAGTTGAGGCATCATATTTACACTGAGACCTTTGTGTTGTTTTAAAAACTGGCACTGAAGAGCCCTTTGCTGACAGGAGGGAATGCAGACATGTCACTTGGAGCAATCCAACAGGGCTGAGGCTGGCAGCAACTTGGAGCCTGTGACTCACTTGACTCACTCTTGCTCACTGACAAGCTGCTCTCCAGAAGGGGCCAGCTCTGATCTTGACTCAGTGAAGGTCGTGCTGCTAATTCCTGGTAGTGCAATCAGGACCAAAGTCAGGCCTAAAGGATGTCAAAGTTTCACGGGGCAGCAGGGCAAGGTGTCAGTTCTAGGATGTCTTTTAGGCCTTGACATGTGCAAGGTGCTTTCCTGCCTCTGCCTTACCCAGGGGTGTTTCTCACCACCCCAGCTATTGCAATGTGATGGCACAACAGGAATTCCAGGCAAGGCCATCACGGGATGGGGCAATATTTTGTTCTGCATGAAGGGATTCACAACTGACCACGCAGTGTATGTGGTTGGACTTTGGGAGGATGATGGTGTTGGTCCCCACAGACACAGGCAGCATGCCTGGAAATCCCTGGGTGAATCCAGCTGGTTTTAAAGAACTATCTGCAGGGAGAGCTCAGCCGAGCAGCCTCTCTATCCTCTCCCCATCCCTGCCTCCCTCCAGGTCCCCAGGAAATGCCTTAGTCACAGCCCAGTGGCTGCAGTGTGGGAAGGCAGGTAGCACGATGGGAAGTGCTGTTCCATGAAGAAAGGCTCGTCAGGATGAGCCACGTGTCACAAATTCCTTCTAAAACCCCCCAGCTGGAACAGAAACAAATATTACATTGGCAGTACCCCGGTGTCTGCATTCACACACCAGCTGTTCCCCTTTCCCACAGGGGCTTGTTTCTTAAAAGGCTGGTGGAGGAAGTTTAAGCAACAAATCTGATCTTATTTCCTGTATTGGCTTCATATAATTTTCCTTTTTTATTTATTTATTTTAATTTGTGTGGTGTACGTGTTAAAACATAATGGATTTTCTTTCCAGAGTATTTTTGATGGGCTGAAAATTGAGTGATGCACTGCAATTTTGAGCAATGCACACTTTTCTCACAGATTATTGGATTATCAGCTTTGGGTTTGTTAAACATCGTGGATGACTGAGGGCAGGAGTACCTGGCACACTAATTTGATCAATGAGTGTTAATGAATAAACTTCTTTTCCTGAAACCGAAATAGCAAAGCTATTCCTGGATGAGGGAGGCTGGTAGATTTTTGACCGGTAATAAATTGGACGTGCAGCACAAAGAGGGAGAGGAAAAGAAAAGGAAAAATGTTCTGTAGGAGTCAGTTCTGAGCAGGAATTACTGATTTATTTACTTAAATTATATCACCCCTCCCAGAAAAGAACTGCAGCATATAAAGCAATTTGATTTCATCCTTTCCCTGGAATTGAGTCAAAGCATTTTCAAATGTTCTTAAATATTAATTTTGGGGAAAATTGAAGTTCCAGAAATACCTTTTGTATGCAGTATGGTGTAATATCAAATATGTATGTATATATTTTCTAATATTATGAACCTTTGCATTGGAATTTGAAGTGGCTCATTTACCAAGGCTTTGAATGCCCAGGACTGTTACTGATGTGCTGAGCACCTGTAAGTGCTCCCATGTGCTGTGGGATGCACGACTGTGCCTCAGAACAGCATCTGTGAGACAAGTGGGCACCAGTTCCACTCGTTCAGGCGGTTCAGAGGAGACCTGAAGAGATGCTTTGATATCAGGGCCATGGGAAATGCAAGCCTGGAAATACTGGTTTTAAAATCCATTTTATTTTCCTTTTGCTTTTTTGTGTTTGTGCTGTTTAGTGGCGTTGTTTTCTTTTTGTGATGATTTCTTTTAAACCTAATGCTTCAACATTGTTTAACTAAGAGTTTATTGCTCATATTCTCACTTTTGGTCCACCCCACTGTGTTGTGATACACTTGTGGCTGACTGGGGTGAGAGAGGATGGACTGAAGTACAAATCAGTTGTTTGGCATTGCTCTTCAGAGATTGGTGATTTCAGCTGTTTCTAGAACTTTGGGTTTGCCCAACACAAACATTAAATGCTTTGGGTTTGTGTTACCATCTTGCTGCCTCTGATTTCCCGTGAAATTGCAGAAAAATAGGGGATATCCCAGTTTTAAATCTGGAAAGAGCTTAGTGTTCCTTAGGGAAGAGAATTCTAGCTGGTAAAGTCTGCCCAGGATCAGCAGCTCTGCTCCTGTGATTGATGGAATAATAAGTATTATGCCAGTGATGTATATGCAAATAACGTCTGTGTTTTCACGTTGAACTACAAGATGAGACTTTGGTAAAATGCAGAAGAGCCTCACAACTGAAATGAAGTCTAAGACTGATGAGCAAGTTCATGCCATGGAAGAGGTTTTTTTCCTCCAATTGTGTGTGTCTGGCATCTGTCCCTTGCTCCAGCAGGATGCGTTTTCCATGCAAATACAGGAGCTTCTATCTCCCAATATTTTTTTCATTTAATACAAGCACAAGAAACAAGTCTTTAAATCTATTCCCTCTGTCTCAGCCTTAGAGAGAAACTGGACAAATCTAAACCACAGTCAAAATGCAGCGGGGTGATAATGGATATACAAAACACCCCCCACCCCCTTTGGCGATCACTTAACCTCTGCCAGGAAAGAATAACCAAAACACCGGGAAAGAGGGAAAAAGTTGGGCAGGGAGGAGATGATTCTTTTGCTTTCTGTGACTTTAGACTCGGCAAGCTGAGGCTGGAGGGTGAGCCCTGGCAGAAGAGCAGCGAGAGCATCCCACGGAACTCGTCTGCACTCTGAGGATGGGGAGGGGGCGAGGTGGGAATATTTATTTACCCGGGTAAATTCAAGTGCAGCCTTGGCAGCCGCCGCTAGCTGTCACTTTGCGAGCGGCCGGGCCCGGGGATTTCAGCACTGCGGTTGGCAGGATTGCGGTGCCCACGGAACGGAGTAACTCCCAAAGCCGCCGAACGTCCCGAGCCCGGGGATGTGCGACCGAGGGGAACCCAAAAACAACTCGGGAAAGGCGAACACCGCCGTCCTGAGCCGGGGCTGGGCACGGCGCTCCAGCCCAGCATCCTCCCGTAAAGCCGAGCCTTACCTGAAGAAAACCATCGTCTCCCACACGTAGACTCCGAGCGCGTTGACGTTGCACATTTTCCCAGCTCTCTCCGTTGGGTGGTTGTTGTTTTGTTGGGGTTTTTTTGTANCCGGAGCCGAGCCCTCCCTTCAGCGGGATGTGGCCCCGGACATCAGGCTGGCGACAGGTTTGCCATCAGGGTGGCTTGGGGAGGGGACGGTGTCCCTCAAGAAGCCAGGGTTTAATCTCCGCCGCCGGCCGGGGTGTCTCCCCGATTACATCCAGGGGACGGTGTCGGTGCGGAGCCGCAGTCCCGCCGCTGTCGCTCTCCTGCTCGGGTGGCGGCGGTGGATTGCCGAGCCCTGGGCTGCTCTCCTCCCGGATAAGTTATTGCTGCTGTAGGGAAGGTGTCCCATCGCTCGGGGCTAGAGCGGAGGGGAGCGAAGGGGAAGTTTCTTGGGAAGCATTTCCATCGTGTCCGCAAAGAAAGTGGCTCAGTGTCCTCCTAACGCATCTCATTTCCCCTCTGTCCTCTCTCCCCTGCCAGGGCTCGCCAGATCTTGGGAGTTTCTTGCTGCATTAATTTACTAAACTAGAAAAAAAAAAAAAAAAGAAGGGGGGGGGAGAAGGAAAAAAGCGGCGGAGGAGGTGGAGAAGAGGGAAGGCAGAGGGGAGGGGGTAACTCAGCCTCTCCAGCATCCCAAGGCCCTCCTCTTAGCTGTGCTCATTGGTCTCGGCGCTGAAAAAACTACTCTAGGACGTGGTTGGATAAACGCATGTTGTTCAGCAGAGGCTGTTAACCTTTAAGGCGCTGATACGTTTTGGGTTATTTCCATTTTTTTTTAACCCGAATTGCTGTCTTTTTAAGAAGTCTCTGAAATCGTCTCCCTGGACAGGGCGAGCGTAATGTGCTTTAAATCTCCACCTCGGGGAAGATCTGCTTGGCTGGTAGTTGTGTTGCTGTTGGTTTACAAGGAACATCTCTGTTTGATTTCTGTGGGTGTTTTTTTTGTTTGGGTTTGATTTATTATTTTTTCCTGTTTCTCTGTTTAATTTGTTGTTTGGTTGGTTTTTTCCTCTTTNTTCCAGCTCTCTCCGTTGGGTGGTTGTTGTTTTGTTGGGGTTTTTTTGTACTCCGTGAGGGCTGGCCCGGTGGGGTTGGCCAATAAAGTGACCCGGCGCTTGGGGACAATCGCTGGGGGGAGCGACCCGCCCCTCCCGGGGCCGGGGCACGGCCGGGAGGGTCCGCTCGGCACCGCGGCCAGGGGGCTCAGCACCGCGGCNAGAAGGAAAAAAGCGGCGGAGGAGGTGGAGAAGAGGGAAGGCAGAGGGGAGGGGGTAACTCAGCCTCTCCAGCATCCCAAGGCCCTCCTCTTAGCTGTGCTCATTGGTCTCGGCGCTGAAAAAACTACTCTAGGACGTGGTTGGATAAACGCATGTTGTTCAGCAGAGGCTGTTAACCTTTAAGGCGCTGATACGTTTTGGGTTATTTCCATTTTTTTTTAACCCGAATTGCTGTCTTTTTAAGAAGTCTCTGAAATCGTCTCCCTGGACAGGGCGAGCGTAATGTGCTTTAAATCTCCACCTCGGGGAAGATCTGCTTGGCTGGTAGTTGTGTTGCTGTTGGTTTACAAGGAACATCTCTGTTTGATTTCTGTGGGTGTTTTTTTTGTTTGGGTTTGATTTATTATTTTTTCCTGTTTCTCTGTTTAATTTGTTGTTTGGTTGGTTTTTTCCTCTTTTTTGCATTTGGTTTTGCAGAGAGGTTTGCAAACCCCAGAGGCACCAAGGCCAGGGCAGGTAAGGAGTGTTTGGTGGTTTCTTGTGGCAGCTCCAGCTGTGCTTGGGGTGGGGAGGAATGGGGTCCATAATCCCTCTGGCAGTGTGTCACTCTGCTCAGCTTCTGCGGATTGAAATGAAAACTTTGCTTTCCTAAATCTAGGACTTTCCCCCCCCCCCTTTCTCTATTGTCAGATGTAACGGGGTTTTTCTTCTTTAAGTTCTGTTTTGTTCCCTTGTCCTGTGCTTTGCAACGCTCTGCATGGCAAAGGGTCACTTTTAACCCCTTTTAAGCTGCCTTTAAAATGTTCAAGGACTCCTCCCATCCCGCGTTGGAAGGGTGGAGGTGAAGTGAACTGCTTTCTCCCCCACTACTGTAGCACCCCCAGGCTGGGATAAAACTAAGTTTTCCTTCTCAGTCTGGGTTGCATCTCAGAGGACTTTCCTGTCATACTAAAATTCACCTGATGTTTTGAATCTCCTGGGTTTTTTGTTTTAAAGCAGTATGTTTATTTAGTGAAGCAGACAGACACATCCTTTGGGTTACCAGTCAAAGAAAACAAAGACCTGCTTGGCTTCCAGCCATTGGTGCTGAGGAATTTAATCGGATTTACTCCCACTCCTGGGTCTCAGTGTCTTGCTGGATTAATAACAGGCTCTGATTTCAACTCCTGGCCATTCCTGGGGATGATTCCATGCCGTGTTTCCTGCCTTCTGCTCGCTGGCTCCTCGCTGTACTTTCTCTCCTGGCATTTCTCCCCACATGGACCAGCCTCTGACTGTGCTGACAGCCCAGAGGAGCTCCAGGCTGAGAGTGTCCACAGGACCCACACAGCAGGACACAAATGGGGTTTCCCTTATTTTTTAATCATCTCGTGGTGTCTGTGGGTTGAGTCTAGAGTCTGTCAGGCTTCTGGTTCCCTTAGAAATGGAAATGGGCTCTGGAAGAGATGGGATTTTCTCATGTGATGTTCCCCTTGCTTGGAAGTTTGATACTTTTTTATACCAAAGGTGTCTGGACTTGTCTCCTCTTGCCCTCACTGGGTTAGGGAGGCAGGGTGGCTGTGCTTAAGATCAAGGAAGAAAATGAATCTGTGTATATAAGACAAGGAATCTCCACAGCTGTTCCTGTTGAAGGGTCCCCAAACTGCTTTTCCCAGGGAATGGATTTATTTGCTGTCATCTCTCCTGGTGGTGACGGTGACTGAGTGATTTGTGTGGGCCCTGGGACTCTTCTGTGACATGCAAACATTTCTTCTTGCCGGAGAGACACAGAAACGTTGTTTGTTTTGACCTCTGGGGAAATGGAGGCAAAGCCACATTCCAAAAATATTTGGAGCAGGTCTAGGCATCAAAGTGATTTAGATTGGGGAGTAAAAGCAAAATGAAAGTGAATTTAAGGGGTGTGAATTTGGCTTGCCTTATCAAGATGAGCCCAAAGATACCCACAGGTTCTGCATAGTTTGTCTGTGCTTTGGTGTCTCCTTGTGAGTCCCTTGCCTTGGAATAAATCCTTGGAATTCCCATCCTGTGGTTTAACCCAGGTGACTCAAGAAAGAGCCATCCAACCCTCACTGACACCTGTGGACAGGGATATTCCTGGCAGAGTTACTCACGTTGATTCTGGAGAATGGCAGATGTTCAGGTTTTCTGTTGTTCTCCAAGAAACCAAGGGCAGATAAACTGGAAACAGGTCTGGAGATCTAATAATGGCTGGAAGTCAATTTTATCCACTGTTACTTTAAGCCACCCTTGTCATCAAGGACTTCTCTCCTTGGATCTTGCTCTTAGGTAGGGTTTTACCTTTCTGCTTTGGTCTCCTGCAGTGGTTTGTGATTTGTTTTTTGAGGGGAGTGTTCATTTGCTTGGTCTCTTGCTTTTCAAGCAGAGTTCAAATGGTTTTGAAAGGCATTTGTCTTTCTCTGCTGGCACTTGTACAAATGACAGAGTTGAAGATGACTTATATTTACGTCAAATAAGCTCTTAAAATTATAATTACCTGCTCTGTGTTCATCTTGTATTTAGTTTCGGAATAGATGAGTCTTATAGAACTCACTTGTAGGTGAAGTTGTCTGGGAAGCTTCTGTAGCATCATCTTTCTGGTCTTGAGTGATGAATTCCATTCAATATAATACACCAGAGAGACAATGGGTTTAATTTGTTTTTCAGCACTCGAGTGAAATTTGGAGACACCTGCAGGAGAGGATGTACATGGAATATCTCTTTTTCAGTTTCCTTTAAGTGGTTCCTCCGTGACCCTTCCCCTTTGAAGACTACATGGGAATTTCTTCTCTATGGAGAAAATGAATCTTCCTGGCAGTCTGTGACTTCATTTTGGTTTTGATAGTTCTTAGAATTTCTTACAGACAAGGAGAACAGAGAAGGCCTTGGCAATCCCTCTGTAAAGGGTGATCATGCAGCCCATGCTGGGAATTAACCTGAAGCCCCATTCAACCCTCCAAGTCTACTTCGTTCTCTGCATTTTATTGCAGGTAGATCCGTTTTTAGATCTTTTTGCTTGTTTCTATAAAATTCAAACCCTGATAATAAATAATTTAAAATTAAATAACCAGGGGGATAAACTCCTCCGAGCTGAGGATGCACACACAGAATAATTGGGGGATTTTTGGTGAAGTGGCTGCCAGAGCAGTGAGGTACACTCAGCCTATCTTGGGAATACTAAATCCATTATTGTCAGTTTGTTCTTTGAAGAATGTCTAATGAGGGAACAGTGCCCCGAGAACTTGGATTCTGCTTCCCGAGGCAGAGATTCAAATTGCTGCAGCAGCACCACTTGCCTTTTAACACTGAGCAAATGAAAAACAAATTTTAAATTAGAGTGAAGTTGAAGCAATCTTACAAAAGATTCTATAAAGTAAATTATTCAGCTGATTTCCATGTGCAGGAAGCTATTTCTGTGCAAGATGGTTCAAGTAAACACAATTTTCTTAGACACTTGAGAACCTGGGATACTTCTCTTTAAAGAAAATAATTGCTGGTAAAATAACACCATAAAGTGCTTCTCTAATGCTTTTTAAAGTGTTTAGTCAAGACTTTTTACCAAAAATATTTACGTGTGAAAGAGTTCACTGGGACTAATGTAAAGGTCCATTCATAGTTCCAAAAATGTTGGAAGGTTTCTTCCTTCACTGTCACAGTCCTCTTGATTTGGCCAAGTTACCTGCTGCCCTTTGAGGTTATTTTACTCGCAAGGAGAGGCAGCTCTGGCTGTTTATTTGCCATCCAGAACAGCCATTCTCTAGTGGGGTAAAAGCTCTGATGACAATAACCTCTATTAATATTTTCCAAACATTAATATGATTCTTCATGGTAAACAGTTGGAATGTTGTTCTACATTTCCTTTGGACAAATGAGGGAAAAGGAACTGCAGCCCATTCATGGTGCTGCACCACACCAGCATTTTTCTTTCACCACAGCCTTTCCTCCCCAGGAAAATAATCCTCTGTTGAGGCAATTGGAGTGGACAAAAGTGATTTATGTAGTCTGTGCAAAGAGAAAAGGCTTTGTTAGATTTCAGGGAAAACATGGGAACACGGGGGGTGAGGAACAGCTTGGCTGAGACCTGGGGAATCCCAATCCTCTCGTTAAGTCTCCGTGCCCGTGACCAGACGTGGCCTCACTTTGCATTTGCTGCTTGATTACTGAACCTATGGAGCTGCAGGCTGGAAACAAAGGGCAGTAAATCAAATCAACGGACATCTCTCAGTGGGGACTGGAGAAGCTTTTGGTGTCGTGTTTTCCTCTGGCTCGTTGTCTGAGTGCAGCAGATGTTAAAACCTGGCCGTGCACGTTTCTGCCTGGGTGTGGAACTGCAGACACAGCTCAGCTTTTCAACTCCTCGTGGAGCCTCTCATGGTCTCTATCTCACACACGAACAGTCTCCAGATCCTGGAGATGGGCTGCTTCTTATTTAGATGGTGTTCCTGGAAAACCCAGGGAACTCTGGAGAAGTCTCTTGCAACTCTCAGCATTCCAGGGAGCCCCGAAATCCTGGCTCTGAGAACCTGGAGGCTGCAGGAGTGACCACATCTGGGTTAGTCTTTGCTATCCGAAGGATGTGGCCAAGTAGTTGTCTAACTGGAGTTAAGAAATGTGTGAGAACTCCTATGAACTTACGGAAACTGAGGCTTTCCAAGGACTCCCAACTTTGCTGAAGTTGAGCAGGTCTCACTGGGAGGTATGAGAGGCACATCTCCCAACCCTGCTGAGTCTAAACCTTCACTTAGAATCACAGGGAGCAGGTCAGTGCCTGTATAAATGACACACAGGGATGCATCTTCAGCATTGCTCAAACAACAGGTTTTCCTCAAAAAAAAAGTGTTATTTTGGTGGAAAGCTGAGGAGTAATCCAGTGTGGAAAAACTGCCATCACAACAGAAGGTGGAAAAAGTAATAAATGAAATGTTACAGTGGAGTTCAGGCAGTCTGGAGTGTGGGCTCTGCTCCTGGCACTGGGGGGTGTGAGATGATGTATTGTCCTGTAAATTCCAGTTCACGTTACATCCTCTCTCCACAGAAGATGTGCCTCTGCTCCCAGATGAAACCTGGGGCCTCTGGGACCTTGTCTGTTAAACCGTTTGTTGGCCCAATAAACTTGCTCACGTGGCAGTGCTGGATGTTAGAAATCAATACATCTGCACTTGCCTCGTCCTGGCAGAGGAAGGGAAAGCTCCAGGGACTGATTAAGTTCTCTTTGCTGCAAAAGCTGCTGCATCCTGAAACATTTAAATAAATGCCATGTATCTACAGGTAGTTCTGCATTTAATTCAGGTTTTGACACTTGCTGTACACTAAAGAAGTGCAACTTGATTAAAAGTGGCTTATTCACTGTAAACATGGGTCTTATTCCATAGATTGTACATCTAATTATACTACTGTTTTTTAATTAGTCGTAGTGAATTGTCACTGGCCAGATTTTCTTGGTGCTATTGTGTCTAAATTCAGTTATGCATTTACTATTGAGGCCCCAGAAATGGTCATTTACTTAAGAAATGTTTTAATAAGCCAGACAACATACATGATCCGTTTCATTCGGTTTGACAGACTCAGAAACGTTTCCTTCCTGTCCAAAGCCCTCAGTGCCCTCAGCTGGTCACACTCTCCCCTGGGACTTCCTGAGATTCTCGGGAAGGAGAATCTCAGTGTCTCTGGGAAGTCACAAGTGATGTGGTTCTGGAGAATATTTGACAGATTGCCAAACTTACAGGGGCTAAAGATTTCAGTGGTGAATGGAGGCTTTTCATAGGGACCACAATTTGCTGTTTGAGACTTGGACTCGTGTGTTGATGAGGAGGCAGAGGGAGGGCTTGGCTTGGCCGTGGTGGCACAGGGGTTTTCTGAGATGCTGCGAGTGCTGGTACTTGTGCCAGCCCCGCTGATGGTGAGTGTTAGTGACACATGTCTGAGTCACATCTGTCCCTATGTGCCCCTTACGAACTTAGGACTAAAATACCACAGAGGTCCTGGCTGGGAAGGGAACTAGAGCCGCCTCAGGACCAACATATTGTTTCCTTCCTGTTCCCAGAACCAAACTGGGAGGACCATGCCAATGGGAAGGTATCAGAGCCTCACGCTTGCATGTCTCTGTACATGTTTCTCACTGAGCAACAACAACCCTCTGCCACAAAGAAATGCAGGGAGTCTGTTGATTTATCCTGCCCAGCAGGATTTAGGTTAAACTTGATGCACACGACTTGTGCAGTTACCAATTACAACTCCCAGAGGAGGAGCAGAAGGAGGGAGAAAAGGGGAACTTGCCTTGTTGGTGTGATGGGAGTTAATAATCAGTTTAATTCACAATCTGCAGCTCTTCAAAGGAGTTGCTAATAAGTGTTTGTCTTCTGCTTCCCTCCCACTCCTTTCCCCCTAGGAGCCAGTGAGAGACACAGACAGCACAGATCACAGAAGGGAAATTGTAAAGGAGAGAAGAAATCCCCAGTGGAAACTCTTTAATCTGCCTCTGGAAAGGGCAATTTGTGTTAATGGGACAAAACTGTAACGTTTAATATTAATTACATGGATTGGGGGAGGAGCACGTGAAGGATGGAGGCAGAGACTGGAGGGAAGGAGAGATCCCATTGCAAGAGCCTTTTGCTGCAGTAGGAAACAGAGCAGCCTGACAAGCCTTGGCTCTTCCATCAGTGAGGAGAAGTTTATCTGGACCTCCTGCAGCTGAATTCTCCTGCAGGCAGAGCAGCTTCATGTGCTGCAGCCAGACCAGCTCCTCTGTGTGTCCCTGATGCAGCTGCTCAGTTCAGTCACCAAGTAAGAGGAGGGGGGGAAATATGAGAAAAAGTGTGTAAATTTGATTTCTTGGCACAGAAATCCCTGTTTGCTTGGGCTCTGGAGAATCTCCACATGTACAACATTGGCCTCTCTCAGGAGTTCACCTCTGGAATGTGGCACAGAATCACAGAGGTTGGAAAAGACCATAGAGATCATCAAGTCCAACCTATCACCTATTACCTAACCTAGCCAAACCTGTTACCTCACCTGTTTCCTCACCTGCTGCCTGTTGCACTGGGCATTATGGGCACAGAGCAAAGGGGGGGGGGTGGGTGTCTGAGTGTAGCACTGACTTCTCTTGCACCCCTGAATTCATGTAGCCCTGTCTCAGTTTCAGCCCCTGCTGCTCATGAGAGCTCTGTGTTTGGTTTCCATTTCTCTCCTCCCAAGTGTGACAAAGAGATTTAATTTCCAGGAAGGGACACCCGGGCAGGCAGTGGAATGGCAGCTGGTGGGTAGATTAATGTGGGAAGTTTTCTTATCAGATGTTTAGAGTCTCTGTTGCAGATAAGCAATATCTCTTAAAAAATAAAAATACATATAAAATGCTCCTTTGCAGATGAAGCATCTCGGTGATGTCCCATTACAAGCAGGATGAACATGAGCTGGATTTCATCTGACCTTTAAATTACCTCCATTTTATCGGCTTCATTTTATCAGCAGCTCTTTGGAGAATGAGCTCCTACTTGGAATTAATAGTTTCCTTCATTGCAGAAATCTGGCACAGGCCTGCGAGCAGCCCAGCCAGAATGTTCTTTTCCAGAAGAGATCACATCTGGAGAGAGGTGTGACGTGTAGGAAGGCAGCTTGGTAGTGTTGCTTTTGCCTTGATTTGCCCCTGTTCCTTACAGGAGAAACTTCATCACTGCCAAACAATGACAGTGGTATAAAATCCTCATTTTTTATTCTTAATATACTGCAGACCCGTGGGGGCAGGAGACAAATGATCATTTTAGCATGCAAGAATGAAAGAAAATAACTTCTGTAATTCTGGAGGCAGAAATCAAACCACCAGGTGTGTGAAGGTGCTGGATCTGTGAGTTGTTAGGGGATGAGAGTGGATTATTTTGTTTTCTGTGGTGTTTAGTGCTGACTGACTCTTGCAGTAAAGGCAATCAGCCAAGTGCAGCTCTTGCAGTGAAGTGGTTTCCTGGAGAGGAGCTGGGGTGTGAAGGGCCTTTCTCTCTCTCGAGTTTCCATCTGCCTCTGGCTGGCACCACTTCTGGGACAGAGAGAGATCCCAGGAAACCCTCAGGCTTTGCCACTGCCCTCGTACAGATGTTGATGCCCAAACCATTATGGTAAATGCGGTTTTAACCTCAGACAGATTGTGTTGAGGAGGTGAAATGA
The DNA here is from genome assembly GCA_013390025.1 of Pitta sordida. Lineage (NCBI taxonomy): Eukaryota > Metazoa > Chordata > Aves > Passeriformes > Pittidae > Pitta > Pitta sordida. Next base: position 1,229,741 of record WEKX01005975.1, read on the forward strand.
TGCAGAGAAGCTCTCAAGGCTCAAACCTCCTTTCCTGGCCACAGTGGAGCTGAGGACAGTTCAGTGCTGGTGCTGAATTTCAGCAGGGACAGCTCCTGGCATCTGCAGGATACAGAAAAGGGTAAGAGAGGTGGGCATGGGCTTCCAGCAGAAAGTCGAGTCATTGAGTTGGGTGTTTTTCCTGACTGACCTTCTGGGGTGTGATTAATCACTGGGGTGTGTGTGGAGGGATGGGTTTTGTTATCCAGACTCTGCTTTGTCATATCAGTTCCTGGCAGCCTCATCTAGGTACCTGTGAAACTCTTACGTGCTTATACTACATATTAGAACAATCATGGTCATAATGGCATTTGTTTTCTTCCACGGTCGTGTTCAGGTTGATCCAGGTATTTTTATTTCAGATGTCACCTCTTTGGTTGTCCCTTCCATCACCTTAGGGCTGCTTTAAACGAAGCAACTCCTGCAATTTGGTGAGGAAGATGGAATTCTATAATGGAGAAATAGCTTGTTGATAGTAGTTAATCTCCTTGTTTTAAGAAAAAAGACCCATTTCATCTTCTAATTTAATGATAAATTGCTGTGATTCATCAGGGAAGGCGGGTTTATTAATAGAGAGGATAATAAATGGGCTGCAGAGAGATATGAGAAAATAGTTTTGTCAAGTAAGGGGCTTGAGGGGGGAAATGCAGAGAGCAAAGTCAGAACTGAAATCCTCAGAATCATTGTTATCTCTCTGTACCTCATACATCACCTCAAGGACCTTCCCTCCTTGTCTCACGCTCTCTGCTTTAGGTTAAATTTGTATAATAAATGACCCAAGTCAGGATCTCCTGTACGCTCTCCAAGTCAGTGGACGCGTCTCCAGACCCAGAACGGGCATGAAAATATTCTGGGAATATTCTGAGTTGAGGGGAACTGGAACTGTCCGTGAATTTGGGTGTTTGGCCTTTCCTGGTGGGGCATTGATTGAACAAGGGACAGACAGAAGTTCTTCATCTTTTGGGAATATTTACCCCCTTCAGTCCTTTGCTTCGCTCAGGAGAGGCTGAGGTGGAACACTTTTCCTATGGGCCACTTGAAAGATTTAATTTGACAGATAAATGAGATGCTTTCAGATTTTGTTCCGTGAAGAAAAAAAAAACCACAGTGCAATTTTTCTCAGATTTGTGTGCTGCCTGGTTCTGGCTTGGGCCAGGGCTTGTTGTGACCGGGCGTTTCTGCTGGCCACGCTCGTGAAGTGCCGGGCGATCCTCCCTGGGCTCGTTAACAAAGAGTCATTAATCACGCTTGCTTTGCGGCTCCTTTGAAGGAGGAAAGAGGTTGGGCGGCGCCATCCTCTGCTCCTTTTTCCCTCGGAGGAGAGGCATCACCTGCCGTGCGGCGGCACTGCTGCAGATGTGCGCGATGCTATTTAAGGGAACGGATTAGACGAGGGGAGGGAGAGGGAAAATCCCTCTATTAACACACTCATTAGTGCCGGGAGAAGTCAAACCAAATCGCTCCTCAGAAAAGCGCTGTCTGGCTGCATTTGTTATTCTGCACAATTAGGGCCGGAGCGGGATGGAGTGTGGTACGAGCAGGGGCTGAGAGAGAAAATGTGGCCAGTTCAAAGCCAATTATTTGTAATTACTCAAGTCGAGATGTGACACTTACACCGAAGAGGGAATAAGATCACGATGCCGTTTCCTCACTTGAAGAGCCCGTGCTTTGCCTGCAGGCTGCCCGTGGACAGAAACTGCCAGGGAGATGGTTTGAAGTGATGTGAGTGTGGCAGAAGAGAGGTGGCATCCCTTTGCACACCCAGACTGCACTGCTGAGGTGCTTTTACACCTTCAGCGGGTCGGAGGGACCCGGCAGCAGCTCTGGCTCTGGGCACGGCTGGCAGGGCTGTGATCTGCACATCTCTGTGAGAAGGAGCCTCGTGTGGGAGCCATCCCTTGTGCTGGGTGTCTCACGGCTTGCCAGGGAGGTTTTCCCCTGTTGGACTGGAGCTCTCGGTGCCCTGGTGAGGGGCACAACCTCTCCTGGCAGGGAACACAAGCCTGACCCTTATTTCTCGGGGCTGAGGAGTCCTTGCGGAGCTGCCCACAAAGGTGTCCTTTGCAGGAACTCCTGCAGAAGGGAGGGGAGGGGGAAAAAAAGAGTTCCCCAGGGAAAGCGGCCGTTTAGTCGCCTGCCCAGGAGAGCCTCTGCAGACCGCGCTAGCTGCAAAAGCTTTTGTCTTTGCCTCTTCAAACACGGCCGCCTGAGGGGTTTCTTTGAGAGAGGCTTTTTGGTGTGGTGCTTTCAAGTGGCAGGAGCTGTGTGCTGGAGCCGCAGGTGGGCAGCGGCAGCTCCGAGCTGTGTTTGCAGGGGCTGGGAACTCACAACTCCCCGAGCACAGAAGAAACATCAGAGGTATTTGAGGCTTTTCCGCGCCAGGATGTGGCACAGCGCAAACTTAGAATTCTTTCATCAAAGAAAGTATAAACGTGTCTGTGGAGATACACAGCTGGCTTAAAAAGTGCCTTTTTTTTTTTAAATAGAACTTACCGATCACAGTATAATCAACTTACTTTAGTTTAAGTCTTCTCCAGTTTAGCGGTGTATGTTTAAAATGTATTTAAAGCAAATATAATAAAAACTTAATCTGTTGTCACTCCCACACCTCCATCACTATGCAATTGTACTCCTCATCAACATGGGCAGCTTTTAAATAACCTGCTTGGACCTTTGCAGCTGTCAGACACTTTGCAGCAGTTGGGCTCTAGTCTGTGCAGGAAGGGCTGCTGTGTGGGAACTTGTGTGCTTTGGTGCCTTCCTAAAGCCTTGTGGGACTGTGTGACAGAGCTGTGCAGCTGTTACCCGAGGTTATGGAGGGCTCCAGAGTGTGGGTGAGTGGCAGCAAGGCCTCTCAGGCAACGTGAGTAGGTACATCAGGCTCCTCAGAGTTTCTTTGCTCATCCTTGAAACTCTCTTCCCTGCCCTCAGTTGGGTTTAATCCTCTGCTGTGCAGACAGAGAAGGTGGTCAGTGAGGAAGTGTCACACTGAAGGATGCCTCTCTGCATCAGGCTCTGTGCTAACCAGACAATGCTGGGGAGGACAAAATGCTTCATTTTGCAGAGCCCCAGGGTAGTTCCAGGTCTGAGAGATGGAAACCCCTCCAGTAGTGTCAGTCCAGCACACCGAGCTTGCAGCTCCGTCCCCTTTCTCAGGACATCTTGGAGCTCAGCCAATGTCTAAGCAAAGCAAAGCTTTCTGTCCCTTTCCCTCCTCCATTTGAGGTTGGGAGGTCTTGACTGGAGCTGTTTTGCCTGGTTTGGACTCAGTTTGTTGGGAGTTGTGGCTGTGTGGCAGGGAGGATTTTGCTGCATTGTGGAACTCACCTGGAGCTCTGCAGAGGCTCAGCTGCAGGGGCTGGGTGCAGCACCAGCTCTGACATCCCTCTCTGTGGCCCCAGGAGAACCCTACAGCTGCCTCCAGCCTCTTGCTCCCCTCCATCCTTGATTTAAAACTCCCACTCATAATCAGTTTATTCTCTGAAGTCATGTCTCTCTGCAGCACTGAGCTGTTTCTCGGAGATGCTCTGAGACTACAGCGGTGGGGAAGGGAGGCAAGTTTCTTATTGATAACAGCTACCTTTAGCTCAGCAAATAGCCCAACCTCTGGGGATGTGCCTGAGCTGATGCAGGAACGGTTTATGTTGGCCCAGTTCTTGTGCAAAGCTTGAAACCTGACAGGAGAGTAATGAAGAAAATGTCTTTCTTTAGGAAAGCAGAGCATGACTCGGTGCTTTCTTATATTTCCTTCAGGGAAAATGTGGTTTGGAGCTGAATTTATATAAAAAGAAAGGAAGAAGAAGAAAAAAAACCCAGTGGAAAACAAGCCAGGCTAAAATCCTGATGTTATGAGGTGGTTGCACAGACAAGTGGGGTAGAGAATGGGAGAATGAGGTTTGGGAACTTCAGTAGAGCTGAGTATTTGTAGAGATAATGCTTGTTTTGTTGGAGGGGTTTGTGTGTGTGTTTATTTTTCTTGTGTGTTTTTTTAAAAACTTCAATGAAGGGCCAAAATATTTACAATATGCCCTTAAACTTGACCCATTCTCTCAAATATTTTTCAAACCATGCCTTTTGACTAGGCTTTGTGCAATCCATCATTCTTGGTGTTTGAGGGGTCATCTAAAGTCCACTGGTATCATCAGTGAATCTGGACTGGAAGAAATCCAGCCTAAATTATGTCTGGACCATTGTGAAGATGGTGAAAGAAATCCGACATTTCAAAGCCTTCATGCTAAGAGTGCTTCTGAATCTGTGCCTTTGTTCGTGCATTTGTGAGCTCTTTCTGTCTGTGACGAGGTTTTTTGGGGGAAAAAAGGCATTTCTGTGCCTGTTTTGGATGCTGTTCAATAGCACAATATGTTTGGATGAGTCTGTGCTCTTATTTATTTTTGGTGTTGTTCCTTTCCTTTTTTTCTCTTCATTTTTTTATTCTTGTTCCTGCTGAATCTTTAATTCCACGGGTTACTTTCCACACATATGTTAATACTCTGTTGCAGTGGAAACAGGCTCATTAATGGGCTCATTAATTATCCCCAGGCAGGGAGATCCGTGGGCTCGGAGTGAACGTGTCCGTGGCTGCCTCTGCCAACTGGACATCCTTTATTTTCTCACCTCAGCCACAGAAAGGGCTCCCCTGACAGCGGCGCTTTGCTAGACCACAATACTCGGAGGCTGCTGAATATTCATTATCTCTGACTGCCCAAAGTGCTTCGCCAGCAGCTGGTGCTGGAGCCAAGATGTTTTATTACCTCGTGCCTTTTGCTTTGCTCGGAGAAAGCCGGGTGGGTTCTGTAGGCAGCTCAGTCAACGCTCTCGTCTTGCCTCCTTCAGTTGTGCTTGGCTTTGAGAAGGGGAAACAGAGGGAAAAATCTGATTTAGCCCAACTGCTTTTAGTTCCTGGGAAGTGAAATTTACAGCCTTATTATTCTGCTGGAAGATTGATTAGAGAAGACAAGCCTTTGAACTTTGTTTCAAACAAGAGGTGGTTGTAATAACTGTATTTTTCTGCTTTGTGTTTCCCCGTGTGAGGGAGGAACTCCATTTACCTCTGTCACGGTGGAAATGAGGAATGTAGGTGGCCTGCATTCAAAGAGCAGCAGCCACAGATCCTCATTGCACCTCTCAAAAATCTCATGTGGCCATTTTGGGTTGTTTACTGAGGCTTAAAACCAGCTCACATTGCTTTGTGCTTCTAAGCCTATTAAGGGTAAGGAGCAGAAATGACCCTGCCATGGCGTGGCAGGATGGTGGTCTGTGAACTCCCCCTTCCAGCTCGAGTGAGTATCAATTCTCTGGTATTTCCCAGCCTGTCACGTTTGCTGCTGATGTAAGAATGTCAAAATGGTCACACAGAGACACTCTGCAGGTCTGTCTGTGCAGGATGGTGTCTGTGGTCAGCAGCATGCTATAAAAATAAAAAGAAAGTGATATGGCAGTGCATATATGAGATTGGATAGGATTTTCTACTTATTCAATGTTTGCCTTCACTCTATCCGGCCACACTTTGCAAAGTAGTAGGTTCAGGTATTCTCTCTGCCAACAATATTAATATTTCAACACTACATGGCTAAAGCAGCCTCCTGTATTTGTTTCAGCATTAATTCTGTGTGTGGAGGTAAATACTGCCCTGCCCTCTGTGGCTGGGCTTGGTTTGGGCTTCAGCTGAGCTGGTCAGGGGAGGGGATTTGTGGCTGTGGTTTTCAGTCAGAGGCACGTCACAAACACGCCCTGGTTCACAAGCAGACCTGTCAGATGGATGTGATAGAGCTCCCCAGACTTGGATGGTGGAAGGATGACTGGAACAGGCAATGCCCAAGTCTGCACGGAAGTTTGTATGGTATTTCTGCAACCGTAAGGTGCTAAGATTTTTTAGTAGGACTTGTTTCCTTGACTAGAGTTCAGCTTGGTGTTCTACTGTGCAACCCTGAGATGTGTGGGTGTGCTGAGTAGGTCTTTAAATTTCTTCTGGTACCATGAACCTTTCCTGGGAGGTCCCAAAGCTGCTCTTAAAACAATTAAATGTACAGATAGACACAAAGCAGGGCTGTGAAAGGGCAGGATCTGCAGGATAATGGCACTTTCCTTGGCACCTGTTAAACAGAATTCCCATCATTCTGCTTCCTTTATCCTGGCTTACTGTGCTGCCAAACCCTGAGCTGCTGGGCTTCAATTGTCCCCTTTCCTTCCCAATTAAATCAGCTTGGTGTGACACTTTGGGAGCCCTGTCCTTGCCAGGTTTGTGTGTCATTGTGGGTCCCTTCCAACTCACAATAATCTGTGAAACATCATTCAGATGCTGAGCCCAACCCCTACGATGCAGACGCAGGGAACTGAGGGCTCACAGTGGTGCAAGGGCCCTGAAGAGCAGCACAGCCCTGGAATTTAAGGAGGAATTTGAGTATCCAAGGTGGGAATGGAGTGAAGTCAGGCAAAGGATGTTGAGATGAAACTCTGCCTGTGGTGGCATGGAAGGGAGAGCTGACAGGCACTTGATTTCATTTGTACATCAGGAGGTGAATGTTGGGATGCTGCAGGTCTGCATTTATTGCCAACTTCCACAAAGGATTCCCATTGTACACCTGGGTAATTTATTTTTCTTTTCTGTGACAAAACCCTCCATGTCCTTTCATGCAAGAAGATACCCGTGAAAAGTGTTCTGTGTAAAAAAAGTTATTTTTGTTTATCTGAGCACCCTGCTCACATCCAGTAGAGGCCAGGCCTTAGGTTGGACATAACAAGGATAGAAGCAGCTGCAGCCCCACATTTGGGGAGGTTTGGCATAAAACAAGATTCAGGGGAGCAGAGCAACACTGTGGGAATGTGGGAACATGTCCTTTGTTACTGAACCTGGGGTGAAGCAGGACTGATGGAAGGGGACAAGCCACTCTGTCATAAAGGACTGTGCCCGGGGTTGGGTGATGAGAAATTCAGTTGTATTTCGAGTTTCCATGTGAGACACTTCCCAGCATTGGAAATTTACTGCTGCCACGTAACTCCTAAATTTCAAAATACTTCAGAACTAACCTTGGGATCAAGATGTTCTTGGATTTGTTTTTATTTTTTTTCCTTAGGACGAAAATATTTAACTTTGAAAGGAGCAATGCCAAGCTCATACCTTTTATGAGACAGGATATTTTTAGCTAAATCACAACAGCTATGCAACCTTTTTTTTCCTTTCTTGTGCCAAATACAGGATATTTTTTTTTCCCTTCAAAAAGAATTTTTGAATAAAAGCAATTTTCCTTTATCAGTAAGGAATTAAGCCCTGGTTGGGATCCTTTGATTTCTTCAGTGTACCAAAGGCAGGGCACGAGGGATTTTTAATTTTGTGGCTTGTTTGGTGTTTCAGAGGCAGTGAACGTGAGGGGTTAGATCAGCTGACAGTGAATCCGAAATCACGACATGTCCTGTAGCTTTTATCAAGGCTTTTAAGTGGTTTTTTTTTACCTTATTAACCCCTTCTGAATGAAGTTATTTATACTCTACTTGAAAATGGAAATGAATCCTCACACGAGGCAAATTCACTGTAAAGCAGCAAAAGATTAGGAGCAATTTAAAGTACAAAAGTGGAAGGGGCTGAAGGGGATTTCTTCAGGGATGAATGGAATTTCCAACCCCTGCTCCAGCTCCTTCATGTTCAGATCCAGCCCGAAGATGTTTTTTTCTCTGAGGTTACCTGGGGACACCCAGACCAGCCAAGAACCTCCTTTTATCAGCAAAAGTGTCTCCTTACACACCTGGGCACGTGGATAAAGGGGCATTTGGGGTTGTACTGGCATTTCCCAGGTTGTGCCTCCTCACAGATGGAACAGGGCAATTCCAGGCTGGCAAATGCCAACACATTTGTGGTGGTTGGTTCTTTTGAATTTTGTTTTTCTTTTTGTAAACCGGTTTTTAACCTTTCCTCAAAATCTCCTCTGTGTGTCTGTAGTAGAATTGGAAAGGATAACCATCATTTATGGAAATGTAATGGAAACCATCAGTAATGGAAAGAATAACCATCAATATCCTTTTGGTTTTATGTTTCTATGGCCCCCCTTCAGGGACCTCTTGCTGTCCACAGCTCTGAAGTTACAGGGACTAAACCAAGACTCTGAAAATGGTTTTGGCCAAAGTCTCTAGAAATCCTAATGCAGAGAGAACCCAGAAACATGCAATGGGGGCAGTTTCCCCGAAGGAAATGACCATCTTTTATCAGAAGAGGCTTTAATCATTCTGATGCATATAGTACTTGTGTTTATAATTCAGCAATTATTCAGGCTTTTGTTGCACTCTGTATTTTAATGGCCAGTTGGTGTTTAACTACCTTGTGATTACTAATGCATTTAATTAAGCTTTGTGTCCCTTCCTTCCTTGAACAAAGGAATTCTGGATACAATAACAAAGCCATTTCACCTCCTTGCAGCAGGACTGACTCTGCTTCTGCTGTGCATCTAAAATCGAGTTTATTCAGTGTTCCTACATGAAGTGAAATACAGAATACGTATTTTACTAGGCTTTAAAAAAATGTAATTTAGAAACTTCTGCTGCTTCCACCGGCACTCAGGGGGTCTGATTTGTCTTTCTGACTCCAGGGGAGCTGCTCCCCTTTTTGCCGATGTGTGAGGGAAGAACGAAGGGAGGATTTTCCCTTCCAAGTGAGACTGAGCAGAGGGAGCAGGTGAGCGCTTAAGTAAGAGTGTCCCTTTTTATGCAAATGTCCCAAGCACTAAAGAGCAGAGAGAGGATCCCATTCTGCTCCTGCCTTCTGAGAGCCCGGAAAGTGTAAGCAAATCGCTTTTATTTTGTTCCCTGTCCTCTTGAACCATTGTGGGCTCTGCCAGAAAAGCAGAGGAGGGATGCTGAACAAACCTTCTGTGGCCTCTGGCTTGGAGGGAGGAGAGGTGAAGAACACCAGGCTGCGGTGGGCAGCCAAACCCTTTCCGGTCTTCTCCCTCTCCCCCTGCTTTGGTGGAAGAAATACTTGATTTATTTAATATATATAAAATAATATAATATTTATTTATATTTGCTTGCTGCCCTGGGGAAGGTTTTCTTGCCTCCAGAACCAGGAGATTCTGTAACTGCAGCAAGAAACTCCCAAAGCCCATATCAGTCACAAAAGAACAGGAAAAGAAAAATTGGATCAAACCACGTTTTCCATTATGGGAGAGCCTTTCCCCTCTCCGTTAAATTGAAAGAGGCACAGTGCAAAAAAGTGTGAGAGTGTGTGTGAGTCAGAGCAGCCTCGTGTGTGACAAAGGCTTTTGTGAGCGGTGGGACTGGTGGTGCTCAGGGTTAATTACACCTGATGGAGCATCCAGGTCATCCTGTGCGGCGGAACCGCGGGGAAACCTGTCTGGAGACAAATTAAAGCTGGAGCCCTCTCGTTCTCTGAGGGGCACGGGCATCCTTATTGCTTTCAGGGCTGGTGGGAAATCAGTCTCGGAGGTGGATAAAGCCTAGGATGTTTTCTGAAAATCTGTGACAAATGAGAACTGTCTCAGCTGGGAATGTGCTACTGACCCCCCTGTCCCTCTCAGCACCTCCCTCACTGCAGCCAGGGGGAATTTTATTCCAGACTCTGTTCTGTCACTGAGATTGGGGAGGGAGAGATAAAAGGCCAGAATAAAACCACAAGGCACAGCAATACTTTCTCCACCTGCCCCCTGGGCATCTTTGACACTTATTCCTGAAGGAAGCCTTTATTCTAATAAATAAAATAGAAATATAGCAAATAAAAGAGAGTGCTGTGAGTCCTGGCCTCTGCCACACTTCTGTTTTCCACTGGAAAACTCTCCATACCTTCACCTGAGAGAAAATCTTATCTGACTTGACAGCAGCTGATTTATTTACCAGCTACACAAACAACATCCACGATTCTGCTGATGGGGAGGAGAAGATGCTGCACCAGGAAGGTGATAATCCACAAAGTCGTATTTCTGCCAAGAGATTCTTGACTGAGATTGGATTTCTGGAAAGGAGCAGGAAGGGGTTACTTTCAGAGGTGCAAGGGAAGGTCCTGTGAGGAGGCTCTTGGATTTGTGTGGTCCTTCTGGTGCTTTCAAACACCAAATTTTCTGCCCAGTGGTGGTGGGGAATTGTCCTTGCCCAAAGGTGTGTACCAGGCATGGAGCAGTGGGTTGGTTTTTTTTGTCTGGATGTTCTTATTTACAGCCAGCTCATATAAAATCTCAGGCACTCTGGACTCTCTGCCCAGCTGACATGAAGATGTTATGTCTGGAAATATTCCTGCTGTTCTGCACGTGTGCACTCAGTGTTGTCAGGGTGGTAGGAGAAATCAATCAGTGAGAGCAGCAGCAAAATCCAGAGGTGGAGATTTCAGAGCTGCCAGTTCCCCTGGGCACCCAACCCATCCACAAACAACCAAAGTGGAATCAGCTCTTTTCTTTACCTTGTTCTTCCACCCTCTCCCCTTGTAGAGCATCTCCATGAAACCTCGTCCCTTCTGTGTGTGCAGCAGTGAACCTGACAGGGAAACAGAAGGAAACTTAACGGCGTGGAAATGGGCTCGGCTGTTCCCAGCCCCTCCTTCCAGGAGGGCACTGAAGGGGGGAACTCGCAGCTGGCACGTGTTTGTTCTCGCATTCCTCCTCGAGGGAAATTGAGTGATTTGTTAGGAACTCTTTCTAAATCTATGCACATGGGATGGAGCCCTTTGCCTTGTTTAGCCCTCTGTGAAGTTTGTGGTTTGCTGTGTTAGAGAACACAAAGTTCTGGAGCGAGGCTGGTTTGGTTTGATTCTAAAGGTTTCTTTGTTGATGTTGATAAAATCTCAGGGTGTCAGGAGAAGAGAGGATATTTTCCACACATTCCATATTGATCATGAGGAAGTTCTGGGGTCCCTGGTGTGAGCCCTCCTTGAGTCCAGGGCACGGTGCCTTTCCCAGCCCTGGTGTTCTCCTCATGGTTTGCTGCCACCTCTCAGTTGGTGCTCAGTTTTCCTCGTGGGTGACATCAGATCCAGCTGCTGCTGAGCTGAATGTGAAGTCAAGGGAAAGGAATACAACTTGACTCAGTTGTATGATCTGGTTAAGCTCTCCCCAGACAGCAAAGCTCTTGCTTTCCTCCCTGGAAAAAGAGAGGAGGATGGAAGGCAGAAGCAGTGAGAGCTGCAAGGCTGAGTGGTTTTCCAAAGGATTCTGTGAGAGATCAGCTGCTCTGAGTAAAGAAAGCAGGAGCTCAGAACAATTCTGCTGTAAAACCGAGTTCTGAGAACTATACTATGAGAAATTGTGACATACTGTGATAAAAATAATTGTATTTATTTCCAGGCCTGCTTGGGTGGTAATGCACTGTTGTCTCTGCAGTTGTCAGTAAATAAACTAAAACATCCATCAAACTTTTCTGAAACAAATCTGGGATTAGCCTAGTTCAGGGAGCATCTGGACCAGCAGTGCTGTGCCCTGTCAAGGTGTCAGGAGCTCTTTCTGGTGCCCTGGCTGCCCAGGGAAGGGGTGGATGACCTTGCAGGGATTTCAAAGACACGTAGATGTGACACTTGGGGACATGGTTTAGTGGTGGGGTAACACCTGGGGTTGACGTTACAGGTACTTTCTAAGCTGAACAATTCCATGGTTGGTGTCCTGGGCTTGGTCTGAAACTTTGACTTAGCTTGATGTGTGTCCAGTTCCCATCTGCTCTGTGGTTATTGATGTGAAAATGTTCTCTTGCTTTCCAGGGCCTCCATCCTCCTTCTGTTATTGATGCTCTTGACCTGGGTTCCTTGTGTGCTCCTCTGCAATCTACCAAGTTGCGATACAAGTTGCCAAATTACCTCCTGCCTCTGCTCCCATCGATGGGATGCTCCCTCCAGCCCTGCCTGGTAAGTCTCCTTTCCTTCAGATTCAAATCCTTCTTTAAAAACATCATAATACCTGTGGAAGTAGATAGGTAGATCCCAGGGGAATCCACTTTGGGGTTGGAAAAGCAAAATGCTTTTTGCTCATTCAACTTCTTCATCAAATGGAAAGGACAAAAATAATGAGGGGGGAAAAAAATTTATCTTCCTGTGTGTAAAGCTTGAAAGAAGCTGAGACACCAACTGAGATGGCTGATTTCAGTGTGGACTAAGGTTCTGAAGAACTTTGTAATCCAGTGGCATTGCTCAGTCGTGTGAACGACCAAGGAGAACAGGCCAGTCCCTTGCAAACCGCCTTGTTCCTCTGGTGTCCTGGCAAAGCTGCAGCACCTGGGGGAGTCCTGGAGGGTCAGGGCTGGCTGAAAAGGTGCTTCCCTCCCTCCCTTATGCTTTTCATAAAGGCCACCTCAGGCACTCACCCAGCAAAGAGAACACAAGCCTTTGACTGGACACAATCCCTTCTTAGTGCTGGATGTGCAAGAAGAGTGTTCGGTACTTGTGTCAGGTCTGTGTTTGCTTCCAGCGTGTTCCATGTGACACACGAAACTGTAGAAAGTTGCTAATGTGAATTGCCTGGGCAGCTGCTCTCAAGCTCATTTCTCTGTCATAACTTCCTATGATCTCCTGTCTGATATGCCAAGCTATAGAACGCTCTGAGCCAGCTCTTAGAGGCTCCACCAATTTCTTCTGGCTCGGGCAGGGACTGAGGCTCTGCTGGTTTTGCCCTGCTGGTTTCTGAAGGTGAGAGGTTTTGTTTAAAAATTCTTAGCAACATCTGGAACTCTCTTGCATCCAGCTGATGTGGGGAAGTTATTAAGCTTGGGTGAGCAGAGTTTGCTTTTTAAAAAATGAATCAAAAGAGCGTGTTTTGCTACATTAAAAAATGCATGTCATAAAACTGCTGTTTGTGGGCCTGCTGAAGCCAAGAGCTGCTCAGGCGTGTGAGAGAGCAAAGAGAAAAACGCCAATAAAAACCAGCCAAGCCTAACAGAAATATTAGGGAGGGAGATGAAAGACAACCACCTGGGATGCCCATGAAACAACTGATTTTAATCCCCTGCTGGTGCTACATGTTTCCTTAGAAAGGGAATTTACAGATAAAGGAGAGATTGCATGGATAATGTGCTGGGTCAGTGTTTCCAACCCTCAGCCTGGGGCCAAAAACTCCGGGAAGGCAAAGGAATGGTCTTTTCTTGGAGAATTCCCCTTGTTCTTGCTTCTCCTCTGCAGATCTGCCAGTGCTTTAGGGAGGGAGTGTTGGCCCCCAATCACAGAGAGGAGGCAGCTGTGATCACACAGAAGCACAAGGTGCGATGGGCTTTGGAAGCTGCTCAGTCTTTGGAAAAATGTTGTAGCTGAGAGAAATCTGTGACCGATGGTAAAGACTGGGAAGAGTTTGGGAGTGTTAGCACCTGCTTCATGTTGCTGAGATGAAAGTTTGTAATACAGTGGGCTTATGAAAACCTTGAGGATTTATCCTTGTGCAGCAGCATGAGTTTGGACGGTGGCCAGGACACCATCTGCAAGTGTCCAACTGAAATCCAAAATGCTTTTGTAGACTGGATATTACACTCCCTCCGCTGCCCAGCAGCAATTCCAACCAAGTGGGAATGAAGGAATTTTATGAGATTAGCAGGATACAGGCTACAAGCAGAGAGCTAACCTTGTCTGTCTTCAAAGCTGGGGTATGATCTCTGAATTTAATTTACATGATTTATCATGTCTAGGAAGATCGGTGAAACTGCCAGAAAAACTAGAGGAGAGGGACAACCATTGGACTGGAGGGGTTTGTTTCAAAAAAGTGGTAAAATGCACAGCTCAAAGCACTGAAATGGGATTAGCAGTGGGTCCCCAAACCAAATTGTTCTGAAACACAGAGGTGCTTAATATGTTGTTTTCAAAATGCAATATCTCAGGACAGAGAGCCATCTGTTGTCAGGGAGGAACGGGATGGAAAGTGCATTAAAAGTTGGAATTAGTCCCCACTGGGAGGACTGCACTGAGTCACGGTGATATATGGGATGTGAGCACAGGGAGGGGAGACAATATTCTCCCTGTGATTTATGCATTGCACAGTCACTGCCACTTTCCCCAGCGTTTCTGCTCTGTTGGCTGCAGACAACAGCAAAGGCAGGTTCCTCCTGGCTCCTCTGCAACCCACCCCGGGGGTTTGGTGGGGCAGCAGCTCTGTTATGTTGGTGGAAGTGTGTTTGCATTTTGTATTCGTTTCTCTTTGCTTTCCAAAGGCCAAGCCAAGCTGACCTAGGAGGAGAAATAGCAGAGTTGATGTGTTTTATTTGCTTGAAGCCTTAACGTAGAAAGTCAATACACAGAAGGATGGTTTGGTTAAGCATCTCAAGTATGTTTCTTTTTCACAGTCAGCTTTTCATGACAGCCCATAAAAGGCACAGTAAATCCAGAGAGAACTAATGGAATTCGGGCTGTGCAAGATCAGGCTGCTTTTGGAGCAGTGTGGGCTCACAACCAGGTTCGGCCCGTGGGTCACAGAGAGCTGAAACCACGTTTGTGTCTGTGTAGATTAAATTAGAGCTAGACCTGGGATAACTGCAGCTCTGATTTTACTTTGCTGCTTCTTAAGTAACAGCTCCAGCTCAGACAGCTGCAAAGCCACATCCTGAGAACTTACCCACACGCCTTGCAAAGGGACTCATTAAAGAATTCTTGTTATCCCTGGGAAATCTGGGCACCTCCTAAGGAAGAGCTGTGAACTCGTTTCCCTTGTTAACTGCTGGGATCTTCTTAGGAATCCCATCGTATTTCATTTTTATTGCCTGTTACTAGAACTACCCAGGTGGCATATTGAAGAACACTTGTCACAAAAATGTAGCATTGTTCTTTTATCAGGAATAAATGAAATTTATCTCATAACCGAATCTGCTTCTGAAATTACTATAGATCCAGGCAGAGAGGAATCGAAGATAATGTATTTTCTTCATTTATTGCATTAGCATTCATCATCGTTCCTTGCATTTTTCCATATTTTTTTTCCATTAACCCCCCCCAGGTATTTAAAGGTGAGTAAAGACAATTTTGTTTTAGTTTTGCTGGTTAGTTCTCCATTATGTGGGCCACAGTGAGAGAGTTTCTGTCTCTAAAAATATGTTGGGGAGAACCTGAGAGGAAAGGAAAGACGATGTGCTCTGCTGCTGCACTGGGGGCTAAGTGGGGTTTGGGACAGTTGTGGGAATCAGCTCTTTGAACTCTTTTAGGGCTGACATGGAGAGTTTGCTGGTACCTCACCAGCAGTGGAGCAGGATTTAGACAAGTTTGGGTTGGTTTCCATAGAAAGTACAATGATTTTTAATTAATGATGTCACTAAGTGCTGTTCCTCAGGGACAGGAGGGATTCCCCGTTCCTTGGAAACTTCATACCCAAAGTTAATGTCTCACACCCAAGGCCCAGAGGGAATGGCCTCATGTTGAGACCAGGAGAGGTTTGGATTGAGCATGAGGAAAAATGTGGAGAATGAGGGCAATGTGGAGTCACCATCCCTGGAGGGGTTTAAAAGATGTGGATGAGGTGCTTGGGGGACGTGGGTTAGTGCTGAAGGGAAGTGTTGGGTTAATGGTGGAACCTGATGACCTTGGAGGGCATTTCCAACCCAAGTTCTTCTGTGATTCTTTGTGAGCCATTCACTGAGCAGATGGACTTGAGGATCCTTGTGGGATCCCTTCAACCTCAGAATATTTTGTGACTTTCCAGCCTTTTACAACTGAGTAGGAAGAGGATCCTTGCATTTTCCACCTCAAGAGGGACGTGTCCCTTGTCCTGTGTTATCAGGGTGACAGCACCCTTGGTACCAAAAGGGCTTTGACTTCATAATGGAGAAGTAAGAAAACCATAGATTTTGCCTGAAGAAAACCTTTGAACCTGCCAAATACTTGTGAGGTAACAAAACATGCTGAAGGTCTGGAATTTGGCTGATTTACGAGTGGTTTGTGTAATTTTCCCTGCTTACTGGTCCTGAGCTTTACATATTTGCTTTGGGAAAATACCACCACCCGTGTCTCAGTGTGACATTTACAGTTTCCTTCCTGCAAATTGGCCCAGGGACAGCAGACCATGAACTTGTGAGGGCTGGCAGGGAGAGTGTGCAGTGAGGGCAGCATGGGGGGGGTGATTTCTCCTCCCTGCAAGGAGGGAGCTGGATCACTGGCTGTGGAAGGATGCTCTGGAGAGCTGATGCAGAATTATTGTCTTTGTGTTTCAGCTGCTCTTGTTTTTTTGTTTGTTTGTTCCCCAGCAAAATCAAACTGGTATTTTGGGGCCATGCTGCTCAGTTTTAAGCCTCGAGGCATTTTTCTCACTGAATCATATTATTTAGTTTATTAATTTTTTGTCTGACTGGCTATTTTAAGAAAAGTCGTGAGAATACATATTGTTCCTCTCTCCTTTCCCAGACCTTTACACGAATTTGTGAATCATTTGATAAAATTTTATTTGAAAGAAGAAAGGAAGAGGAAAAAAAACCCCAACTTTGGAGCAGAATCTGAATATCTAGAAACACAATATTCTGGACAGAGGGAAAGTTAAAATCTATAATTGGAATTGATTTGTGAGGCTCACCATGGAGTTTGCACTGCAGTGAGGACTTGAGAGCAGGGGAAATGGTGCACGATGGGAAGGATGAGGCATCAGTGCCCAGCAGTGGGAATGTCAGGCACTGCAGAGCCTGCTGGGTGGCTCTGGTGTTCTAAGCAACAAACCCTAATGTGTCTGCCTGGTGCAGTGTCAGGTGAGGTACTGCAACTCTCTCTGAAGGGATGGAGATGCTGCTTGGAGTACCTTGGAGTGAGGCACACTGTGCAGCAGGAGCTGGCACAGCTTTTGTGTTTGGCTAGAAATGGCACTGGTTGATGTCAGGAAGGAGTTTCATGCAGTGGGGCACTGTGGGGAGACAGTTGCTTGTGATTTACTCACTGTGCCAAACTTGCTCTGAGTTTTATTTTTAAAAACCCTGTGTAACCTCTTTCCTGCTCTGAGCAGCACTAACCACTGTTTGCCACGGAGGACATTTAAACTAATTTTCAAAAGTGCTGAGGAAGCAGAACACACTTTTATTGCTGTCATAATGCCTCTCGAGCTGGTTTCCTCGATTGAGTTTGTAAAACACAGACCTTAATAAGCTGGAACCCCAAGGAAGGGATGGTGGAGTGACAGCACATCTGCCGCGTCTCACAGGCCAGAACAACTTCATCCCACAGGAGAGCTGGGCTCTGCCATACCCACCCCTGTGCCCCTGCCATCCCCTGCTGCCTGCCAGGGTAATTGGCAAGTTCTGTTCCTGCTGCTGGGAGACTCTTCCTCAGCACAGTTCCCTGGGAGCAGGGAGATGTTGCACGTTGCATGTCAGCAGATTTGCAGGCTGGGGTAGGACCGAGCTGGGAGGTTGCCTTCGATGGAGGGGAGCAGAGTTAGATGGCAGGAGAAGAGGGGCAGGGTGAGATAAACAGGCAACTGCTACTCCTGAAGTCCAACCTGCCTAGGAAGCATTAAAAAAAAAAAGACTTTTCAACTAGATGCCCTCAGTAATTGTCATGGTCCACCCAGGCTGGACACGTGATGGTTTGTTTGCTGAATCTCAAAGTGCAAAAGAAAGTGCAAAGTCTTCTGACTGATTCTTACAGTAACACAGTGAGGAAATCTGGACGTTTGGGGAACCCACTCTTGACTCAATAATCGTACACTGTGAGTCTGGAAGACTCCTGATGTATGTCAAAATGGGCCAGGGAAGTTTGAGTTGAGTATCAGGAAGAATTTCTTTGCTGAAAGGGTGGTTAAGCTGTGGAATGGGCAGCTCAGGAAGGTGCTGGAGTCACCATTCCTGGAACAGGTCACGAAATGACTGGACATGGAATTTAGCGCTGTGGTTTAGTGGGCAGTGTGGTGTTTGGCCAAAGACTGGACTCAAAGATCTTGGAGGTCTTTTACAAACTGAAGGATTCCGTGATCCATGTGTAGAGAAACATTCACATGTTGCCCCAACAGTGACTGGACACACATCTCGGTGTTGTGCAGTCCAGGCTGGGAACAGCTCATCCCCACCCAACACAGCCCAAATCAGCAGGACTGTCTGTCCCTTCAGCTCTATAGTTGGGCTCAAAACTGTACATATAGTGTACTGTGACAGGCAAGAGAGATTTCTCCTCCCTGAGCTGAAAAGGGCTTGAGCCAAGTTCCCAGTGTGCTTTGATCTGATGATCAAGTCTGCAAATGTGCCTCAGATCCACCCTGGGGCACCTGCAAGTCAAAGGCAGCCTGCAGCTCAGTTACTGTCCCCTGGGTCTGACCTGCATGTGTGGCACTTCTGACTTCTTTGGCTGTCCTGAAACTGCAGTCTGTTCACCCTGCAGCTCGTGGCTGTCTCCCTTTTCCACCCTGGACACCTCTGACCCTCACAGTCCTGCCACTGCACCTACCCCAGCCCAAAGCCTTGTCTGGGAGCAGTGATCCCTCTGACTGGGCTGTGGGGAGGTTCCTCTCAGCTCTGGGCTGTCTCAGCCTCCCTGTGCACATCCACAGTGGCAGCTCAGTCACCACAGCCAGGGGCCCTGTTATTTCTGTCCCGGCCTTGGGTCTGGGAGGGCTGTGGTGGCAGATTATGCTGTGATTCAGTGATAATGAGAAAAGGTTGTGTGTGCACAGAGCTGTGCCTGCTTATAGCTGATTTAAAAGTAGTTAAATAATTTTTCCTAGTGTTGGGATTCACTGGGGCAGCATTTTATTTAGCTGTGCCTAAAACCATCTCCAAAGCTTTGTCCTGGTAAAGACACTGAAATGGGGTGAGAGCAGACACAAGCTCTCACCCCATGCTCACACCCCCCATTTGCTACTGGTCTGCTCCCATTCCTTAGTCTGATTTTTGGGTCCAAATGAATGTGGAATTTTTCTGAGTGAAAAGCGTTGACTGCACTAAGTCTTGCTGTGGCTTCTGTGTGAAGCATCTCCTGGCTTATATATTGCCTCTCCCTCTCACTGCTTCTTGGGTAAGATGCTGTGCCTACGAGTCATGTGTTGATGAGAATCAGGCTGGGCACCGGGCCCTGTTGGGGAATCAGGTGCTGGGGACAGCAACTGAAGATTTTGGGCAATTTTCTTTCAAATGTCTTGGCATCAGGAATAATTTAGAGCTAATGAAACAGATGAGAGGGGAGAGAAGGTCACCTCTCAGACTCTCTCACTCTCCGCTGAGTCTGAATAAGTGGGGAAAGAAAAAACCCCTGGTGGCCCAGACCATCTTTCTTTGCTATTAAAACCTTCTCATGGCAGTGACAGACCCAAGTTGGTTTGCAGAGTCAGTGCAGGGTTTATATTTGTGTGAACAATCCCTTGCCTTTGTCTGGAGGACAGTGAGCAGTGAACGGCCTTTCTGGCCTCTCTCCCTCCTCCCCAGATCCCACGGTGCCAACCTCATTGGCTAAGGAAGAGCAGAATCAATGTTTCTGACTTGTCAATATTCTTGTCCAGCTTTTTCATCCCGCTCTGTTATTGCTCTCTCCATTGCTCTTGTTTTATTTTTGCTTCCCTTGATTTCCACCTCTGCTCCTTTGTGGCATGACCTTTCCCCATCTTTAAGTTCATGGTCCTCATTCTGTGTGTTTGATACAGTTTTAAGCAGCTTTGTAGTTTCTTTTCCTTCCTCAGTCCCTCCAGAATAGGTATCACTCAGGTCATATTTTTTCCCCTTCTGTGGATCCCAGCTCCATTTCTCCACGCTGCTGTTGTAACTCAGGTCTCTGAGTCCCAGACTAACTTGCTGCCACCCTGTCACAGTCTCTGCATGGCTTTGTAGTGATCCTTTGTTAGGCTGCTGTCAGCAGCTAAATGCATTTTCAAATATTCTCCCTCTGTGTCTGCTGTTGTCAAAGCTTTGGTGGTGAATTCAACCTCATGCCCTGGATCTCCGAGCAAGGAGAGCAGGGACTGCTCATCCCCATCCCTGAGCCCAGGGAAACAGCCTGGTGAGACGTGGAGATGTTTTCTCTCTTGTTGATGACATGTGGGACATTGGAGGAGGCCAGAGCCATGGCAGGAGCTCATTTGCTGTTTATAGATTGTACCTTTTTCCTCTTGTGCTGGTTCTGGGCACCACTGAGGAGATTTGCCCTGTCTTTATTCTCCATGAGGTATTGACACACGTTGATAAGATGTCCCTGAGGGTTCCCTTCTCCAGGGCACACACCCCCAGCTCCCTCAGCCTTTCCCTGCAGACCATGTGCTCCCGTCCCTTTGTCACCTTCCTGGCCCTCTGCTGGACACCCTCCCTGTCCCTGCTGTTCTGGGGAGCCCAGCCCTGGCCCCAGGACTCCAGCTGTGTCTCAGCAGTGCTGAAGGGACTGACCACTCTGCCCTGCTGGCAATGCCCTGCCTGGCACAGCCCAGGGTGCTGCCCACCACCTTCAATTTATCCCCCAGGTCAGAGATGTGCTCTGCATGCCTCAGTGCATTTCCATTTAATTTGTGTCATTAGTGTTTCTGCTGGAGCCATTTCTGTTTGCACTAGAGTGTTCTAGTTTGTACTGGGTGTTATCAGACAGCAATTTGACGTGAAATGGGCAAAAGCTGATTGAAGGGCCCAGGCAATTCTCTCCCTCATCATCTTCCAGAATAAGCACTGCTGTTGTAAGCTCCAAAAACACCTGTGAACGCAAGAATGTTCTCAAATTCTTGGACGACTTCCAGCGTCTATCTGTGGGGAGGATAATCTTTCTGTGAAGAAAGGATGGAAGCCTGTGTATATATAAAGGTGACATTAAACTGAGCTACCCTTCCACTCATATTTGTTAATAATCCATTGCACATGTTTCAGAGGCTTAAAGGCCCAGTGTGAATTTCTTCTTGGGAAAAGGAGCCTTGTTACAAGATGGTTTTCCAGGCCCCAGAGACGAGCAAATCTTCCTCAAATATTTTGAATCATTGATGGATATTTGCTCCGAGCTTTAATCATTCCTGTCATACCAGCCTCGTTTGTACCCAGGTGACTGTTTCTCATGGTAGGAGGGTGAGACAGTGGCACTTTCACATCAGAATGGAGATGTCTCAGCACATCTGGGAATCCCCAGGGCTTGCCTGGGAGCACTTCAGGTGCACTGTGCAGTGCTGGGATCGTAGGAGAATTTGCTTCTGAAGCAGCAAAAAGGGCTTCCCAAGGTCCCTCAGATCCCTCTGTGTTGATTCAGACCTCCCCACTGAACATGGGGATTGTTTCCCCGAGCAAAGTTTCAGAGGATTGCAATGTTTGCAGTGATCCCTTCTCTGCCCTGTTGTCTTTGATGACTGGCTATGCAGCAAACACAGACAAAACTGCCCAAGCTTTTTCCTCTGCCTGTGGCAATCCTCAGGCACTGCCACACTCTCCTCTCCCAGCACCACCAGACAGAGCCTGTGTTGTTCTCAAATGAAAAAAAAAAAATCCCACCCAGCAACAGAGGCGTTTCTTTGCTGTGGAGGGTCAGCAGTAGGTGGATTACACCCTGAAAATCCCCTGGCAGTTCTTGGAAAATAGGATTTAGATCTTTGTATAAAGGCAAGTTTTATTAAGCAGACTGCTATCCAGTTGGCTCCCTGGAGTGCTTGGTTCTGTGAATTTAGGGAGCTTTTAGGCAGGAAATTGGAGGGACAGGGTTGTCTGTCACGGGCTCAAAAACCCCACCAGTGCCCCCAGGGATGATGCTTCTATCCAGATACAGGAAACAAAAAAATCATGTAGTCAAAGCAGTGAGGAGTGGAGTGTGGCTACCAGGTGATAACAATTCCATTTAAAATCAAAAAGTGAGTCCCTAATTCATTGTGTGAGGGTTTTTTTGGGTGGTCATCTAAGAGAACCTGTGAACACTACAACTTTCTGCATTTCCATGTGTGGTGGTGCTGCCTGAGTGGTTGTTTTCCAGAATATTGACAGTAACACAGTGCTGGTAGGAACCCAACCTTTGGGCTTAGTCCATATTGATCTTGTTCCTCGGGGTAGTAGGAAAAGCCTGAAGGTTGTCACCCTCTGCCAATGGCTTCAGTGGCCTGGATGGACACTTGGCAGCTCTGGAGTCTGGCACACTTGACCCCTGCCATGGGATCATGTGTGCCAACAGAATTGTGGCATGAAGAGCTGCTGCACTGGCAGAAATCTAATTGAAGATGCTCTTTTGTGGTTGTATTTCTCTAATGCAGTTGGGAGCTGCACGTTGAGTAGAAGTTGAGCTGGCCCTGGAAAGTTTGGATGCTGTGGATAAAGTCAGCAGAGAGCTGAGGCTTCTCCAGAGCCTGAGCCCAGACAAAGATCATTTCAGTTCAGGGAGAGAAGTTCTAGCTGCAAGAATAAAATGGGCCCTTGTTTTTGACTAAACTTGATATTTTTCTTTTTTATGCCCCCTCCCCCTTCAGTATTTGGGCCTCTCTGCCCTTGTCCAGAGGGAAGGGTGCTATGGAGGGACGGGTGATGTGTCTGCCTCAGTGCACAGCGTGTGGGGCTCGGGACAGCAGCACTGCTGTCACCTCCCTCCTGACTGATGGGAGCGGACAGGGACCAAACGGGTCATAAATGTGCCCCTGAGCTGCAGGGGAGGGGCACTGAGCGATGGACCCTGATGGGCTCATCCTCACATCATCTGGACAGGGGCCCTTGTTGGACATCTGACACGGGGGCAGGAGCGGCTCAGACAGACCAGCTCGTCTGTGGCTGCTGAGAAATGCCTTTGTGTGTCGCAGCTCAGCCCCAGCTGGTGACACCCCGGCTGCTCCCAGCCCTGCGGAGGAGGGAGGCTCGGCAGAGCTGCCCGGGGGACTTTGTGTGTGTGTGCCAGGCTGGACCCTGCCGTGCAGCCCCCGCAGGTCCCTCGGGGCTCTGCTCTTGCAAAGAATAATTGAATGTCATCACCTCCCTGCAGCCAGGCTGGTGTTACCCTCAGTGTGGGGAGAGGATGGGTGGCAGGTGATTTTTGACTTAATGAGACCTTTCAGAAACAAAGCTTTCCTCACAAAGACAATATCCCCCCCTTATTCCTTCCCCTCCCTTTCCCCCAGTGCTCTCTTATTCCTATTCCAGGTGCTTCTGAAAAGGCATTTATCATTTCTCCATCTCTGATGGTAGATTTTTTTTTTACCCTCTCTTGCGCTCTCATTTTATCTTGCCCAAGGGGTCTGTGCTACCTTTTATTAGCTGACACTTCACTTCTGCAGATGGAAATGACACTAATGGAATGTGGCTGAGGCTTTATTACAGCAATGCTGTTCACCCTGCACAAGCAAACTTCCAAATAATCCTGCAGGAGAGGAATAAACCTTGAAGGCAGGTGCAGGAGCTGCAGATAAAGAGAAGATAGGAGGAGGGACTGACAGGTGAAGGAAAGTGAAAGAAATTGGGAAGGGGAAGAAACAGACTGGGGCATATGGGTTTATGTCCATAAAGAAAGCAAAGGTTGTTTAACTGAGAACCAGCTGCATTTCATGTCTAAGTTACTGGCAAAGGTTTCTAGGTCAGAGGATGGGGCAGTGGCAGCACAACAGGTGCTCCTAACGTTGCCCCAGGTTCTTGCCTAAAAGCTGTGCCAGGATAAAAACCTGCTAAGGATGGTGGATAGTGCTGTTTCTACATTGGTGGTGCCCCTGTGAATTAGCAAAGGCAAAGTGTTGTGTCAGCCCAAGGTGACAGGAGTGGGTGGTTTGGCTTTTCCTGAGCATGAAACCCCACCTGTGACATACCAGAGAGGAACGTCACTGTGTCCTTCCACTCTGGCCCCTTCTCTTCCCAACTTCAGTGAGGCCAGACCATCCCTCTGCACTGTGAGAAGGAAATGTTAACCCAGGAAAAGGAGCCCTGAGGAGCTGCTCCCTTGGCTGGTGCCAGCCCCAGGACATAATGAAACCCAAATTGTTTCAGAGATGAAGTGGTGGAAGAGAGAGAACAAACATCTGGGGAGGGAGGCGGGCAGCTGGCTGGGAAGACTCAGAGGATGCGAGGGAAGTGACATTTGCTTAAGAGCAGCCTCTGTGGCTGTTTTTCTGTGTTATTAATGCTTTTCCTTCCCTCTTTTATTTTCATGGTGTGTCTTTTTCGTCCATGGCTCATTAGGCAACAAGATGCTAATGCTGTCTGTAAAGCTTCAGGATAGATAACCCTCCCACTCCTCTGTTCTTCTCTGTGCCTTTTTTTGAATTCAATATCTACTTTAGCTTTGTTTTGTTTCCTCTCCATATCATCCTCTTTCCCTGTTTGCCTTCATTCACAGTGTAGCTCAAAGGAGAATAATTTCAGAAGTCGGAAACTCTCTTCCTCTCCTGCTGTAGGAATTTTTTAAAACCACTTAACCCTATTTCAAAAATACAGTTGGTGACATGTTGAGAGATGTAAAAGTGGGAAATGCTTCTAGGAGGAGTAGCCTGTGGGTTGACCAGTTTGATTAGCAGGAGATCCAGACTGGGCACAAGAGTTAATTAACCCAGTGAGCCAAAGACTCAGAGATGCCATGGAAACAGAAACGTTTATGTTGGTCCCCATCAGAAAAGAGAACACAAAGAGCCTGTTTGTAGCTGGTTCTCCCAGTTCACTTGTTGGCTCCCAGACCAGTTGACTTACTCCTTGTGGAACTGTCACTGCCAAATGTTCTCATCTTTCCACGGACCCTGATTCTTCCCAGTGGAGGATTTTCCTGTAGGTACATGTGTGCAGTCACCTGCACCACCCTCATCGTGTCTGTGTCTGTGACTGGAGATGAGAATTTTATTTATAGCACAACCTTTCTTCCTTCCCTCACCAAAGCACTTAAGGGTGTTGTACATCATCATAATAAAACCCATTACAATAAAGTATTACCTCCAGAATCTTTGAAAATGAAAGCCAGGCAAGGGAAGTCCAGGGAAGGTGGGAAAACAAAGGGCAGAGGGAGAGAAAATGGGCATTTTGCACATCTGTGGGGCCAGAAAGGCAACTGGAGCCTGGAGACCATACAAAGCTCTTGAGAGTGAGACAGCAGCACACAAGGCTTTGATAAAAACTGGAGGGTCTGGCAGGGATGGGTCAGCTGGATTAGTGCACCCCGTGTCTGGGAAGAGTTTGGAGGAAGGTCCGGTGCTGAATGAGGCTGTACCTCTGTCCCAGTTGGCTTCCCACCTTTGTCCAGGAAATTCTTCCTGGTGGGAGGGATGGTTCTGAGGAGGGAGTTTGTGCCTTTTCCATGCTAGACACCCCACCATGGTATAACTGGCAGCACATCTGGGCTGTGGTGATGGGGGTGTGAACAGATGGGGACCAGACCCGTCTTGAACCACAATTTTGAGATTTCCCTACTATTTTGTTTCCTGCTTTTCCCCTCACCCTGTTGATTGAAATACTTTGTGGATGGTAGCAATCTTTCATTTTCTGTTTTCAGAGCTATTCTTTGGCTCAGTTAGAGCTCTTTCACACACCTCCCTAGAGCAATGTGGTTTTAGTTTCTTGTTTAGGCTCAGAGATACTCAGGCAGCTCAGTCTCCCTTGTCCTCTTCTACTCTATCTAGACATGTTTATGCCCAAAAGCCAAGCACTGTTCTCTCAATCATTTTGGGCAGCCAAAGTCTGGCTGTTTATCCACAGCTGGACTTCCCCCACAGCAGAGGCAGTGCTTGCTCATTGTGCAGTCATGAGGAGACACCAGAGAATATGCTGACCTTGTGATAATTAATGGATAGTGGGGGAATGGTTCTGTGTGACGCATTAGCCACAGAAACGGGATCCAGCACTTGTACATTTAGGGTAATTGAAAATCTGAGACATTTATTATTTTGGGCACACTACAGTAACTTTGGTCTTTAAATCTTAAATTCATTATTTCAGACGTTTACAGGAAGAAAACAAAGGGCTGGCAAATAAGGGAAATTCAAGGAGTCCATCGAGTGGGCATCCCAAGGAAGGGCTTTAGTGTTCAGCAAACCGTGGATCTTAAGAATTAAGCACTGGGGAGGGCTGGCCAAAGGCTCCTCAGTCAGTAAAATGCTCCTCAGGACAATGTGCATCAAAAAAATGCATGGGTTGGTGAATCAGCCACTGTTCCTGGAACTGTGACTCCAAAAACTTCTTGAAAGTCTCTCATGGGCCATGTGGTGAGGAAGCTGCTGGAGTACAGATGGGACTTTTCCCCATTTTAAACCTGCCATTTCCCGCTCAGCGCCTGTTCAGGGGCGGGTTTGTCCCTCTCCGGTGCCCAGGGTGATGTTTGGGCTGTCCTTGTTGCAGTGCCAGGAGCAATCCCTGACGTGGCTGCTGCATCCCCAGGGCCTCTCAGCCCTCCCAGGGTTTGCTCAGGTGAGCAGAGACAATTTTCCCTGAGAAGCACTTTGCCAGCTGAGTGCTCTGGGCTGTAACACCCCGTCATTACAGGCCTCACCTGTTATTTGGCTCTATAGCAGGGTGCACAATGAAGGGGCTGGATATGTAATAACCAGCCCTAGGAAAAGGGAGTGTAACCAGCCTAATAAAATCCATTCCTCTCGGCTGCTCCATTACAGCACTGCCCCAGACTGAGCTTTTGCCTCGCAAACAAGTAGCCACACTCGTTTTCAGTCTCTCTTATTTTCAAACAAGCAGAAAAACAACTGCTTGCATCAGCCTCCTCCTCCCGCTGACTTTTGAGCAGGAGAGGAGGTGGCACAGAGTGCTACAAAATAAAACAAATTGGAAAAAAAAACCCAGATGCAGAGGATATGCAGAAAAGAGGAAAACTTGAAATCCCTGTGAAAGTTATTTTTTTAATGTTCTGCTTCCTTCCCTGCCCTGGGACCCTTCCAGGGAAGGATTTCAGTGATTACTGTGTTCTTTTGATGGGGTGACTTTTCTGTCCTCACATGGAAGAGATCCACAGGGTTGAATGGAGAGTGTTTGTTTGCTGTTGAATTGTGGAACCAGTAGGTGACAATGAGAAATATAAATTAAAGATGCTTAGAATGGAGAGTACAGTGATATTGTCCCCTCACTTTCTCATAGTTTGTGGCACAGGGAACTCCTCGTGAAAATAAGTGTGACTTTTGTTTAGTGGGGAAAAAGGTCAATGGTGGCAGCAGAGAGAATTCAAATATCTGACTTTAGGGAGTGAAACAGTGTCCCCAGGCCAGGAGCCCAGGCTTCAAATGTTGTACTGATCTTGGGAGGCGTGTCTGTCTTCATCAGGAAAGATTATTGATAATAACCCCTGAGTGTAGAGAGAAGTTCTACAGTGAAGTCCTACCAGAATTTTGTATTTAACTCTTCCTTTTGTCTGCCTTTTTTAATTTTTATTCCTTTAAAGTATGGTCAAAGGGTTGTTTAATTCTCCTCTGGGTGCTGTGTTTCATTTCTAAGTAGATAGTTTACTGCTTTCAGGTGCCACAGAGCAGATTAAAATCTCAGACTTGAAGTGAGAGTGGTGATAACGGAATGGTCTCTGCCTTTTCCAGTCAGCCTGAAAGGCACCAAGCCCACATGTCTGACAAAGGGAAAATAACTGTAAACAGCAGCATCACGGGGTCCTGGACTGGGCAGAGCCTTGCCCAGAACCACTGGCTCAGTGGGATGACAGGAGGAGGGTTTGCTCCTGCAGCTCCTTCCCACTTCATTCACATTTCATTAAGTTTCCAAGAGGGGTTCCTAAAAACTTCCTAAACCAAAGATATTCTGGTATTTCATGGTCATTACTGCCCCATACAAGACTGGCAGCCCTTTCAACTCTTCTGCAGTGCCAGTCTCTATAAAATTGGTGTCATTATTCCTAGGGGCCACTCCTGCTTTTTCTATTCTGCAAAGATCCTTCCTGAAGTCAGTGCATGCACCTAAAATTGTCCAGGCACTTCTTAAGCGACTCCTCTCAATAATATTTACGGATTTATAAGATGTAGCAAAAAGTGTCATTTCCTTCCAGCCGTATCTGCCTCTCCCACAGCTCATGATAAGGAGTCAAGGACAAAGAGACTGAGAGTCTGAAGCCTGTCTCAATCAGTGCATCTGTACTCAGTGTTCCTGCTCCTCCTGCCTGGGAATGACAGTCCAATTTCAGGAATCCAAAGTCTGACACTTCCCACTGGTGTTACATTGCTCATTCTTTCTTTCCTCTTGATTTCTCTTTGGAAATCCCAGTTTGTCTCGTGGTCAGAGAACCCCATCTTCAGTCCCCTCTGCTTATCAGAGCCCTTCATAACCTGGCACAGGATGAAAGGTCTGAATAGATAATTTATGGGAAATCAGTAATTGTATCTTGGCTGTTCCCATAAATCATATTGCCCAGCTATCAGACAGCTGGGGGTAGTGTAACATATTCCAAAACCTGCATAATTGATGAGTCTTTTGCAATAGCCCAGCACATGACCGGTGATTTTTCCCTTCTCCTCAACGACGTTTTGAAGTTTTCAGTGAGGAAAGCTCAGCTCTCTGGTATCTGAGCAAACCTGCAAAGTACACGGCCGAAGTCATTAAGGACAATATGCTGATAAAAGGAGGATGTAATCCAAATTGATGGGTAAAATGAATCCTTCATGCTTCTTCTTGGGAATGATAAAAGCACCTGAGCAGGGAAGCTTTATCTCTGAGAGTGGTTTATGGTGGTGTTTATTTTAAGGGAAGCTGGTTCCAGGAAGGCTCCTGCCAATGGCACACACAGAGGGCATCACTCACGGCTCTTGCTGAAACCAAACTTCAGTAAATGCTCAAGGCAGACCCTCACCCGCTGTGGGCTGAGGCCAAGTGCCACTGAAGTGCTCTGAATTTATTTCATCCCAGTCCTGATGAGGATCTGAACGCTGGTGTCTGTAGAGGCAGCTCCTGTGTTTGCCACATGCTGCTTGTGTCTCCACCCCAGTCACTGCAGGAGCTCTGAGCTAATGAGGCCAGGCAGGATGAGAAAACCATGACTGAATGTCCTGCACTGACCAGACACAGACTTGGGCTTCAATAACATCCCCCTGCACCCAGCTGGGAAGGTAACTACTGCCTGCACCTGCTCTGGATGCTGGGGCTCACCCTGCAGCCCTGACGGCCACACACAGCCAGGAACACAGGCAGCTATAAAAAGAGCTTTTCTGCTGTTTGCTAGCAAGGAAAAAAGCGTTTTTGTACCCTGGCTAACCCTGAGTGCACAGCCCAGGGCTGTGTGCTTTATGGCTGAGCCCATAACAGGGTCTGCAGCTGACACAGAAGCCTGCAGCCTGTCTGGTGCACTAGAGCTGCTGGAGAAAATGATGCTCTGTTTTGGCAGAAAAGGGGTCCTGCAAGCCAGGACCAAAGCACACCGAGTGATGTGGGGCTTGTCCCGTCCATTTAAGAAAGGTATTTGCTGAGGCCTGCTGGAAATGTGTGGCAGATTTACAAGATCCAGAGAGACAGGGTAATACCGTGTTTGGTACAGCTGCTGCTGCTGCTGTGACTGGGTGCTTTGCTTAAATCCACGGTAGTGCTGTTTCTACACAGGGAAACCTGCATAAATGGCCTCATTTTCTTGAGGGAAAAATGATTTTGCTTTTTATTCAGAGCAGTTTAAATTTCACCAGCTCTTCCTTGTCAGAGACCAAGAGACCCGGGACCGATTTACCTTGAAAAAGCCCTGTCAGGGTGTGCCTTCATTGAAGTTTTGGGGGGACTCTCTTGATCAATCCCCTCCTGGTGCTTTGTTTGCACTGGGGGATGGTGTGCAAGGGCCAGGGGGAGCAGTGGTGACCTGGGAACAGGACAAAGATTTATTCCAATGGCTCAAGGCTCTCTCCAGCTGGTTGGGTGTAAATGCAACAGGATGGGCCCTGGAACTGAACTGCAAGTCCAGTCTGAACTGCAGTCCCACAGAGGGACTCTGTAAACTGAGCTAGGGATGCAAACTTCTTCAAAGATCAGCTGCTATTTTGATGAAGTGCTAACCAAAAAGTAGCTCCAAATGCACAGAGATTAACAGTTGTCTGCACTCTGTCATAATTCAGCCTGGACTGGTAGGAGGTTCCAGGATGCTGTGGACTCTTGGATGAGGATGCAGCTGGAGCATCTCTTCTGTGCCTCTGTCATGGCCCAGGACATGCTCAAAATTGTGTCTTTTTATTTGCTATTTGCCTGTTCTTCCTGTGGGTGCTCTGTTCACTGTCACTGTTGCCGAAGGGAAAATAAGAAAGATGCTCTGAGGTTTGGGGATCTCTCCCAAGATTTAATTGAGAAGATTTTGCTAAATTTGTTTGCCTGTGTTTAAAAATGAGAGAACTCCCCTGTAGGGAACCAAACTTTAAAATTCTACCACTAATGAAGAATTCATATGCTCTGAATTTTAAGTTCAGGGTTTGATTGCTCCCTTTAATTGCAGTGAGGCCATACATGGATTTTCTGTTTCTCTTGGCTGTCAGAAAGCACCGACTTCACTGTCCCCCACCAAGTGCTGCTGCAGAGCTGCTTCACCATGACTGTCTCTAGAGGAGTTCTCATAAATCCACTCTCATCTCTGTGCTCCCTGGGGCTTTCTCCGGGGAGGAACCCTGTGACCTGACCCAACCTCAAACGAGATCACAAAACTTTGTTAAACAAGGTGACTCAACAGAAACAAGTGAGGTGGAAAACACCGAGTGACAGTGGTCAGGGTGGGAATTACAGGAGTTTCAGTACCGGCCGATAATCCTTCCCTGAGGAGAAGTGGGCAGGGGTTGAACTGCAGCTTTAAAATCCTGGTGGGGAGCACCACATCTCCAGGGGAAAGAGGGAATTCAGAAAAGCAGCACTGCAAGGTGCTCTCCACAGCAAAGTTAGCTTGAGTCTAATGCTAGCTTATCTAATTATTATAATTAGATGTAAAATCATTACTAACCTGGCTTAATTACAGGTTTCCTTCAACTTTAATCTAATGTAAAATATTCCAATTAAGGCCCATTACATGAAAAATACGTAGAGTCTGTTATTTTACTCTTAAGATCATCCAGAACAAAGAGAAGACATACAGATGCTAAATTCCTTTTAAGGGCTGTATTTTAATTAATTTCAGCTTCTAAAACAATTAATGGATTTACTCATAGTACTTCAGGAAATTCATGCTCATCTCTAGAGACAGCCAGTGCCATGAGCTCCACCACCTTCTGTGCCCCTTTCTCCAAGTCTCTGCTTCTGCCCCTTGCCAATTCTGACTGGTCACACACCCACAAAGCTTCCCACTTGCAGGCATCCCAACTTCTTCCTTCCTGCTGTTCTTCCCTGCCTGTTGTTCTGAAAATGAAAGAGAAAGAAAATCAAACCATTAAGAAAGTCTCTTTGGGGGCAGACTGGCATTTTCCAAAGCACCTCCAGCAATGAGGCACCTGCATCTCCTGGGTTCCACAGAGGATTTTCCCACTCAGGTCCTTCGTTACCTGTGGAAAACCATTACATATTTAAGTGGGCAGGGATGTTTCAGGGATGCCCTGTGCCCTTCCAGCAAAACCAAGGAGCCTGGATATTGCCTGAAGGGCATGTCAGTGTTTCATCACAAGTCTTTTCCCATCCCATTGCAATGCAGAGATCTGTAGCTGCCTCACAGCAGCCCGTGTTCATTTGTATCTGTTTTCTCCTCCCCTCTGAAATGATACAGGATTTAATTGTTGTTGGGAGAGCAGATTCACTGCCTGGCTGGAGGAAGGGCTGGAGAAGGTGGGTGACTGGCTGCCATCCTCTCCTCTCAGGTCTGGGAAAGCTGCAGGTGATGGATGAGAAACGAGCTGGCAGGGGCTGAGCTCTCCTCTGTCTGTTCTCTCATCTCCTCTGGTTCATTAATTTATTAAAGGCATCCATCTATGCTCAGGTTTGGTGATGGAATAAGAGCAGAGCTCTGTCTCACCGTGTGCAGCCGTGCCCCGTGTGATGTTGACTTGACTTTATGTCCCCGTGTACATCCCCCTGGGAGGCAAACTGGGAAGGTTTTTTACTTGGATCAAAGGCCAACGTGCTGCTTGCAGGTCTGTGGAGAGAGGACAGGCAGAACGAAGCAGTGGGATGGACTGGGGGGTGTGGTGATTCCCAGGGAGAATGGCAGAATAATAAGAGGTAGATCCACTCTGAATGAATTTGGGAGGCAGCAAATGCCAGAGGTGAGATTCAAATGGGATTTTCTTGCAGTCATGAGTCAGACAAGAGCTCACTGAGGAGTGCTGATGTAACTGTGTGCAGATAAGGATAACGTTATTTTATAGTTCATTTCTTTAAGTTACTTGCTTTGGCTCTACTCTGAATTTTATGGTACGGCTTTGAGAAGACCGTGGCAGATCCTTTTCTCCTCCTGTCTTGAATTTGCTCTGTCAGTGGTACCTCTGTGCTGGACTCCTGAATACTCTTGATTTTAGCTTCTTTTGTGCCTGTTTCATGTCATATTAGTCCATGGTTTTCACAACATACTGTAGGAGCAGGGTCTCAGCCTTTTATCTGGTGATACATATTTGTGTTCTGCAGAAATGTCTCACCATAGGATACCCAATCCAGGCTGAACTCCTCTTTCCTACCCAGGAAATTACCATCTACAAGGGCACCCTGTCAAAAGGAGGGAGAGGGTTTACAGTGATATGCAAGTTACACTTAAGAAGAACTGAAAATCTGAGCCAGCACAAGGCAAACTTCAGAGCGAGCTGTCAGAACACAGCAACCTTTAATATTCATGTCTCTGTTCAGGATGCACTGCTGCATAATACGTATTGCAGTCATCAGATACACATGTTTAGCACCTAGAAACAGTAAAATCACTTGTTAGAACTAAAATGGAAATTATGGGATTGATTTACCTCTGCACTTCTGGGAGCTTTATGCCAGACTGGTGATAGGAAGGAGGCATAAAGCTCATATAACTAGCTGAGTAAATTAGATTAATGTCTTGTTCTCCTTTTTGGAAAGGTCTAAAGCAGACAAAATGTACCCTGAGCCTGTGCAAATTCCTTTTCTTGTTCACCTCTTGCAGCTTTCGCTTGCTGCAGTTTTTATGATTTTTCTGATTTAAAAAAAATAGCTTTTAGCACTACTTTGTCTCCCTTTGATGAGGGAAAGGCTCTGTGAGCTGCCTGCTGTGAGAGCCCACCCTCATGCACTCATTGAGGCTGTTTGGCCCAGCTTTGACCCGCCTGGGGACAAGTCCAGACCCCTGGGGACACGATGTTAGGCAGGTTTCCTGTTCATCCCTGCTCTCCTTTTGCTGTCACATGGATTCTCCAGGAGCCCAGGGCTCCCCAAAGCAGCAGCATCATTCCCTCCTTCCTCCTCTGCAGAGGCATCAGAGCCTGTGGAACAATTCTGGCAGGATGGCTCATGGGCTTGAATTGGGTGATGGTGTTGCTTGTTCAGGCAGGAATTCTGTGATCTCTTTGTTTTATGTGGCTCTCTGTGTACAACTGCGTTTTGCTCCATGTATAAAAATACATGTCCTCGTGTGTATTTTCATCTGTAAGTGTTCTTTCTGAGGGGGAAAAGATGGAGTTTGCGCAATTACAGTGATTGCACTGAGCTCCTCTTCATTACAATCCATTGAATGGTTTCTTAGGTTATTTTTTTTCTGGCATCACTGGCATTCTCATCCTGTGGGAAAAAAACTTCCTCAATTTTACAAGATCTTGCTAAAAGAAAACTGTCTAGGTCACATCTCTCTCTCTTCAGTATGATGTTGTCTTTATAAAAACTCAGGATATATTCCACTAGTGTTACTGGCTCTTGCAGACAGTTACCCGAGACTCTCATTAGTGTTTCTGTAGCAGGAAATGTGCCCAGTCCCTGGTGATGGAGGGAGAGGGACCAGGAAACAGTGGGCTGAGCATGAATCCAAGTGAAGGAGGGTCAGCTGGGGACTGGGTTATATCAGAGAAGGAAAATAGAGAGCAGCATATCCAGCTGTGGGTGCTCCTGCCCTCGTTCCACCCAGCCAGTCCAGCCCTCCCTCTTCTCCCTGTTCATCCCCTCACATAACCAGGGAGTGCTGCTACCAAACTTTTCCTTCCCCACTCTGTCTTTTGAAGCTATGAACCCAAACTCTTGTTGTGAAAGCATCAGGCATGTGCTTTACCAACCCTCTGAGTTGTGGTGGAAACGTCTCTGGGTTGGATCCAGCCGTGCAATTAGTGAATAAGGAGCTGTGTGAATTCCCAGGAACATGTGTGGCTGATGGGCCTCTTCTGCTGGCACCAGTTGTGCCCTGAAGCGTTTTTTAACTTCACTTGGGCCAGTGGATCTGAGCAAGTGCATCGTGGGAGGGAGAAAAGCAATGCCATGGGTTTGTTCCCACTCCAACACATCCAACACGATCCTTCTGGTGGAGATACAGGGGCCCTTTCATGGCTGACAGGTTGAGAAGAAAGATTTGAGCTCAAATTGGATGATTATTCTAAGAGGGATGATCATGTCTTTGAGGGTTCAGCAGAAGTCTGGGATTATTCTTGCCAACATCATTAGGCAAAATTCCCACAATGAATATTGAAGTAAAGGACTAAAGTGGCCCTTCCATGGGAGAAGACATCAGTTGGCAGCACCCAAGGCAACTGGGCTCTTAGAGCTCGTGGTCCAGGAAGGAGCCGTGGCTTGCAGGCTGCAGGGAGCACAGAGGATGCTGTGCTCCCATCTCCCAGGGGACAGAGCCATTGAGAAATCTGACCTTCCTTCCATCCTTTCTGCGGCATCCCGAGAGAATTAACCAGGCATAACAGCCCATAATACTTTCATTTTAGCTGCAGTCACAAATATAAAACGTGTATTGCAGATTTCTCTAGTGGAGTTGCACCAGGGGCTGGTTTCTGGTCGGGCAGTTGCTGAGGGCAGTGATTGCCCACTCGTGGTTAGTGGGCACAGCCCATGAGGAGGGTGCCCTGGGCAGGGCAGCTGGTGCAGGAGCCCTTTCAGAGGAGCTGCAGCCCTGTCGCTCCCCTGGAGGCAGCATTTTAAGTAGCATCATTTAATTAAAATTTAATAAGCAATCAGGACTGGTGCACAGCATTGCACTGGCATTTTTAAACAACGAATGAATATCTTTATTGCAGAATTTTCTCTTCTAGTGCAATTTACATTAGGGTTACACCATTTTGGGGTCAAATTCTACACATTTGTGTCAGCAAGCTTTGGCCCAGGAGGGTCAGGGGGGTGGCAGGAGTGTTTAGATGTGTGTCTGTCTATTTAAGCCAAGTGTCAAATCTTTCAGTCACTTGCTCAAGTTTAGACAAACTGAAGACAGAAGACATGCTGACATACCTGGCTCATGCTTGAAACTGAAAGGCAAAACGCTGGTGCCAATTAATTTAATTTCAAGATTCCCAGCAACTACAACGGCGTGCCAGGCTTTCATTGAAAAAAAAATTAATTTAGTTTTGTGTGTATCTATCCAAACCTTTTCATCCACTGCACCTGAGCAAAAGCCAATATGGAAAAGCCAATATTGACAAAAAGATCCCAGCATGTCTGTCTTGGGTCGTTTAATTTCTTGGCCTCCTGGGTTTCCCATGACCCTGAGGATAAACAGAGGTTCTCTCATCGACAGCAGCAACATCAACGTGATTCAGCTGGTTGTGGCCACTGGCCAGTCCTGTTGGCTTTCCCAGCAGCACTTTAACTAAGTCCACCTGAATGACAGGCTGGGTTGGTGGGCAGTGGTGCTTTAATTCTTCTGGCAGGTTCATATTGTTCCCTTACAACAGACAATCCTTAACCAGGTGCTTATTTTGTGTTTATGATTTAGTTCCCCCCTGGTACCCAAAGAAATCCAGTGCTCTTCTTTCCTTTTTGTTTTATTTTCCTAATTCAGAGCCATTTACTCGGGGGGATTTACAGTGGGTCACTACCCTGAGTGTGCAGTAGCTCAGCAGAGCCAAGATAAGTTGTACAAAAGCTTTCTGCCTGTATTTCACAGCTGGAGGAAGGGCCAAGGTGCAAGGGCTGGGCTGCACATTGCAGAGAGAAATCCTTCTGCAATGTTCCAGACTCGGTCACGAGAGGAGGAAAAGGAAGAATCTATTTCTCCAGCAAAGCAGGAGTGCTCTGCTTGTGTTTATCAACATTTAAAACACAGCTGTAGCTGTAATTTCCAGCATGCCAAATGAAATCCCTACCAATCACTCACTTTGTTGCTATTAGTGCTGCTAATAATGTAATTTATTCAATTTAAGGGCTCCAACAGAAATATATGAGGGAACATATAGAAACTGTTTCCTGGAAAGATGCACCCAGTAAAAATTGGCTAATTATGTAGGAGCTGATTCATGAGATCTCAGCCAGCCAAGGCCAGCCTCGCTGATGGTGTCTTGGGTGAGCCTTGCAGGATTTTTCCACCCAGTCTTGGCTTGTTCAGGACTGAGCTGCTGGTTCAGAGATGCTGGAACCTCGGAGGGCCCCTGGGAGAGAGACACAGCTCCTGGTCCTCCAGGTTCCCTCAATTCCCACCTTTCCTGCAGCTGCTCAGTTCCACCCCTGTGGACCCGCAGGTGGAATGTCAGAGCAGCACTGATGGCCTTTGGATAATCCTGACTAATCCAAGGGGCTCAGGCAATTACTCTGCATTATTTGTCCACAACAGGAAGGACCTCAGAAGGTTTAATGCCAAATGATTCTTTGCACTTGAGGCTAAAGCAGGTATCACCTCCTCCCATGTCTTCTTTTCTTTTTGCAGAGTTTAAGGCTCATTACGGTGACAGGTTCATTTTGCAGCTGAGGACCCTTGACCACTTGGCCCTGGGCATATTTCCCAATTATTTATCACTAACAGCTGCTCTCTTGCCATGGGTGTTCATTTAAAATGTGTTCCTCAGCCCCTGGAATGGCTCTGCTGGGGGAGGCGCAGGGGCTGAGCTGCAGCACTTGGAGTTTGTGGGAGCTCACACTGGGAGAGCTGAATGAGAGGGACATTTGCAGCTTTAAGGGTCTCTGTACATGGACACTTAGAGCATTTTGTGTGTCCTGTGGTTCATCCATCACCAGCAATTCATTTTACAAGATATTAACGGGCCTGAGTCTCTTCCTATTGCACAACAGAAAATGCTTCTTTCTTGCCTTCACTTCCCCATCGTGTGTCAAGGACCTCAACTTGTTCTTATTGGATTTTTATTTTCTCTTGTTTAGAAACCAAGTGTTTAAGGGCTAGTTTTCACAGCAGCAGAGCATATGCAGCAATAAACATCATCTCCAGTTGATTAAGCACCATAGCCGAGTTGTTCAGCTTCCACAGAAGCTGTTTATTGTAAGTATCCTCCAACTCTGAGGACATCATTTTAATTATATTGCATGAGAAGGAGCAAAAACGATAAACCAGAGCATTAGGAAAAATTAAAAGATATAATTTTCCTTCCCTGAGAGGAAGATTTCAGTGAAGGTCAGAGTAGACTGGAGATATTTGTGTAGCAGGGAAGTGTTCTTGAAAGCCCATTTTCCAGTACTTATTTTTTTCTAGAGGCTGCAGAAGACATTAAGGATAGGATAGGCCATTCCAACTGATCTTCTGAGGCCAGATTGTGAAACTGGTGTGAATCATGTTGGTGATTTCAGAGAAATGTATTGCACGAGCTCACTATTTGTCAGCGCAAATAATGCGTTTCCAGCTTGACCAGTGGAAAGTCTGGCCTTGACAGGGTGATGGTAATGGGAGCAGCTGGCTTAGGTTTCCTTGCTATCTGTGCCGAAAGATGTGAAAACATTCATTTCTATTACTGCCATTCTGAACCTTTTCACTGCTTCCAGATATCAGTCTGGGTATTTGTCTTTCCTACCATTTGTTTGAGAGAGGCACTGAATAACAGAAATAAAAAGAAACAAAAAGCTGCAGCAGGACAGGCTTGGGAGGACAATGTCAAAATGAGACTCCTCAAGCTCATCAGTCTCTTCTTTCAGACACACATCTTACACATCTTACACTTCTGAAATGCCAGGTTTTGATTCCAGCTGTGCCTCCCAGGATGGACTCAGGGGGTTGTTTGGCCCAGGACCTTCCCTGGGCTGGCACCGAGGGGACCAGCTGTGCTACCTCACAGCAGAACCTCTTTTCTTTCCCTGATTCTTACGATTATCTCTTCTGTCAAACAGTTTAGCTGCCATTTAAACAGTGCCTTAAGTTAAACACTGCCAGTCCAGTGCTGGCTCATCCTCCACTAACCTCCAGCACCGAGGGCAGGCTCTGCTGGGGAAGGCCGACCTTAGGTCAGGCTTGTCAGGTTTTGTGCAAGGCTTGTGGAAAGATTTGTAAGCTAGTTTTGAACAAATTTGGCCGGGTAAAACACTGGCTTCATGCACCACAATTGTCGCCCTTCTCTCCTCCCTGCCCAGTGTGCTCTGAACCAAATAAACCTGGACAGTTGTCACAGGGATCTCAAAGGTGCTGTGGCCCTGCAGGGGTGGCAAGAGGGTGACATGAGGTGAAAAAGAGCTTCCAGTTCAACAGGGATTTTTGCCTGGCTCTAGTAAGAATTATTGTAAGGAAGACAAGACAGGCAGTGGGGCAGGATCAGTCAACAAGTGTCACCAGCAGTGTCTGCTCTTGTGACAGACACATTCCTTGTCCTCCCCACTGCATTTTAACTGATCCCTTCCCTGCTGGCTTTTATACAGAAGCACTTCCTACAGTCACAGCCAAACATGCATCACTTTCAGAGCCCTCTAAAGCTTCCCTTCACTGCAGGAGTTGTTCAGCACAGAGCTGGTGGAGGCATGGGAATTCGCTCCTCCTGAGACAGGGGATCACTCAAGTGAGAATCCAGTGGCTTTTGAGGGCTGGGATGGGCCCCACAGAGACAGAGCCTGCCCTGTGATCATCAACAACACGAATAAAAACAGCCTGCAGTCACATTACTTAATGCCAGCAATTTTTGCTACTTCTATAAATCTGTCTTCTACCAGCAGCTAAATGACACTGATGTTGACAACATTATTTACTCCTTGATGTTTGAAGAGTTGCTCTTTCCATAGCCCCTGGTGCAGGCATTTTGAGAATGGAATGTCAACTTGGAGACAAGCAGGAAAGACAAATTCTGTGCCCCTCTCCAAGTAACACACGGTCCAGTTCTGGTGTATTGCAAAGAAACAGAATTTTGCCATAGCTTTTATCTCTTGAAACTATTCCAGTTTATCATTTTAATAGCAACTAGCGTGTTTTACAGAGTTGTTTGATAAAAGATCTCATAAGCATCTCTTTGGGATTTTATTCTTCCTTTTTCTCTCTCTTCAGCCAGAGCTTTCAGGAACACCTACTTTCCCCGCATCTTTTTAAGGCCAAGGTCAGGCCTAGTGGAAGATGCTGTGGGACACCTCAAGTGTCAGATGTGTGACACAGTGCTTTGAGACAGAGCAATAAAGCAGAGTACAAAGGGTCCACACCAAACTAACGATGTCACAGCGATGAGGAAACAAGAGATGATTGTTCTTGTGAAAAAACCCACTGCCAGTGTGCATCGCAGTTCAGGCTCCAGCCAGCTGGAATGGAGCAGAGATGGAAGTTGTTTCTGTCTTATTTTACTGTCCTTGTAGTGTGAAGACATAAATCAGGTGTGACTTGTGTCTGTTCTTCACCCAGCCAGGTTCCAAAAACCAAGCAAACCCGCATATTAGGGATTACACAGAGAAGCAGCCCATCATTCCCTAGAAAACGGGTGACCAGGAGTTCCCATTTGGAGTGTCCACCTGTCCTGTGTCGGGGATGTTCTGCAGCTGGTGCTTCGTGTCCCTTACACAGTGATAAATGGCTACATAGACCTCTGATAAAGTGCAAAATGTCCTTCCAATCTGCAAGAGGAGAGCAGCAATGTCAGGGTTTCAAGAGAGCACGAGACATCCTGAGGTGAAAGTTGGCAAATGAGTTTTGGGGTTGTGTCCCTCACAAAGAAATTATTGAGATTGCTCCTGATACAGGGATGTGTTGGGGAGCCTTAACCTGCAGTGGGGGATGATTGATGGGGGAAAGGGAAATGCAGTTGTGTCTGTGAAAGGTCTGGAGTGCACACAGGAATCTGTGGACAGTGGAGTACCTGGCTTGGGAAATTGTCTTACCCATAGTTACTAAGGTGTGGCCTCTTTTTAGCTGAGATTTGCTTTGATTTATGACTTTACCTTACTTTAAATTCAAGATGGAAATTCTTGATAAGTAGGAAAAGGACAAGATACTTGAACTATGGACAACATTTATCTCCACGATGACTTTGTGGAGCTCTCAGGCCACGGAAAACAGCCTAAAGTTGCCGCCTTTGACTTGCAGATTGCAACTTGCTGAAAGCCACGTCCTAGAAACATGGGCCCAGCCTTTTCCTGGGAACATGAGCTTCCAACTATGGGACACAGCTGAGTGTCACAAGTGTTTCCTACAGTCTGGTACAGAATTTAAAAGAGAGGAAGAGCCTGCTCGTTTATAGTTTACAAAATGCATTGAATATTAGCAATGAATGAATGGATGAAGTGTTTCCATCCATAAAATCTCCCAAGATGAAAACATCAGCACTTGTTTCTCAGGTTTTGTGAAGGGTGTGTGCTCAGATGAGTCAGAAACGCTTCTAATTAATGTTATCAAAAGTGTGACATTTAATTAACTCAGTAACACGTTGAGCCTAATGATAACACAGTTTGCCTCTCCACGGGCAGCAATAAGCTCTCCTGAGCAGCTCCAAAGGTGGGAAGGATTGAGGGAAGGAGACTGGCAGTGCACACAAATACACTCTGTGCTGCAGAAAAGCAGAGTGGGGAGAGAGCTGATTATGTTGTCAATCCCCATCTCACATCAGAGAGACATTTATGAGTTCGGAATATCTGCTATGGGGTATTTATAATAATAATCGATTTTCCCAGTCTTAATTATTGTAACGCTCATTTGCCACTGGAAGGTGTGACAACAGGATGCATTAGTTTCATATTCTGGAGTCAGAGCTGGTCAATGAAATGGTGCCTTTTTGACATTGAAACCTATTGCAAACATTGGCTAAA
This sequence comes from Pitta sordida, assembly GCA_013390025.1. Classification (NCBI taxonomy): domain Eukaryota; kingdom Metazoa; phylum Chordata; class Aves; order Passeriformes; family Pittidae; genus Pitta; species Pitta sordida. Next base: position 1,270,502 of record WEKX01005975.1, read on the forward strand.
ACTGAATCAGCAAATGAATTTTTTTTCTTTTCAATTTGAAATGGAAATTTCTGCTGTGTCATTCAGCTGATCAATAAGGATTTATCCAGAAGTAATGCAAATGGGAGGGGGAGAGAATCACACCTCTGCTGCACTGTTACAGCTGGTTTTGCCAGAGTGTAACTGATTAGTCAGGTAGCAGCATGAAATTTCCTTCTCCACAATATTTATGCAAATTTAAATGCTTTTCAGAGACATATTTTTTAGTTTAAATAAATAAATAAATAAAATAGAACTAGGATGGATGGAGGTTGTGCTTAGGTATCCTGAAGGGATTTGGTTCTGCAGATGCTTCTCATCCCAGGAATACGATGGAAACAGGCCATGGGACCTTTAGCCCTTGTAGGACTGAGTTTCACTGACTCTCCCGTGCTGAATTTATCATGGGAGAGTTCTTAAGAATTCTCAGGAATCAGAAAAATACTTTGTTCTGCATACAACCTGCCCAACTGGATGAGGCAAAGAAGCTGAGAAGTGAAAGTGAAGTTTTCTGAAGGTGTTTGTGATGACTTACTCTCCATCGCAGGAATGGAGCTTGTGGCTAAAGAATATTCCAGATAAGAGGTGGGACCGGAGAAAAGGCCCAAGGGACCTGGGAACAGAGTGGTGAGAGGCAGCAGAGCAAAGGAAATATCAGTGGGAGGAGTAGGGCAAAGGAACAAGTTCCCAGATGTTGATGGCCTTGGAGGTTCACGTGTGCAATGTTTCCCTGATTAAAACTCAGCCTCCGTGGCTTTCTCTGGGTATCAGCTGGGAGTGGCTCCAGATTTGAGGTGGAACACCAGGCTGTCACTCAGGACAGCATTGGTCCCACCTCACAAATGGGCACTGAGGGTTTGAGGGTGACTGGGGTGAGGAGGGTGAGGTTGGTCCCGCCTTGGGTGCCGACCCCAGCAGCTGTTCCGAGCCCTGGGCTGCACCGTGGGAGATGGATGATGACTTACTGCTCCTTCCAGGAATTTCATTTGTGTAGTAGGAGGCAGAGGAGGACTGCAGTGTCCCTGCAGCGAGGCCATCGCTCCAATGTACTGCTGGGGTTACATTTCCAGAGCACAAGTATGCATGTTAAAAAGGGGGGTTGTGCCGGGGGACCAACACGCTCTGGCATTTGTGAAACGAGTGGAAGGGACCGCAAACAATGGAGCCAAGGTCCCTTCTCCAAAGATGTATGAGGGGGCGTTGGATGCCTGGAATCTCATTGTCATGGGGGGGGTTTGTTCTTCCTCCTTTTTCCTTCCCTCACACGCGAGCAGGGAAGGGGGCGGGGAGGAGAGGGCGGCAGTGGCTCCACTGCCGTGCTGGGTGCCAGCCTTGCTACTGCAGTACCGCACTCAATATTCCGATCACCTTGCGAGTCAAGGAGCCTTGTGGAGCCTGCAGTGGTGTCAGAGTGAAAAACGAGCCACGAGCCATCGCGCTTGGCCAGGCGGCTGCCTGCCCGCTCTGCAGCGTCCTCCTCGAAAGAAACCCTCTTCCAGCAGCCTGGTGGGCTGCTGTCCTGCTTTTTGGTTTTGGATGTGTTTATAAGGCTATTTCCCATGGCATTTAAATTTGATGTTTCACTGCAGTGGTTCACAATACCGGAGGCTTGAACTCCTTGTCTTGGGGTCTTGGATTCCTCCCACGATTTGTCGCTCATTTCTGAAGGAGTGAGGTTGGGTGAATGTGGGTTTAGGATGTGTTTTCTTCTCCTTCTCCTGTTGTTTTATGTGGGGAATGAGCTGGAAGAGGCAGTTTTCTGCAGTGAAAGGCAGAGGGAATGCACTGCTGTGTGTGTGCGTGTGTTGAGCGAGGAGCAGCTTCTCTGGAGGGAGGTGTTGCAATGGTGAGTGTTATACAGACCCCTGAGTGCTGCTAACCCAGACCACTGCCTTTCATTTGATTTATTGTTCGTGGCAAAGGCATTGCCTAGGCAACCATGATGCTTCTCCACTCTTGACTGGTGCATTCTGCGTCATCGGGGTGGGACACAGCAACGCAGCAGAGGGAGCAGGACAGGAGCTGTTTGGTTCAAGGCACTCAGAGGCTGATAGTGCTGGTTAGAGGCAAGTAGACATCAGGGAAATGCTGCTCTGTCACGTCACTCAGACGAGGACTGCAGCCACCCCCTAATTATCCCAGGGCTGGTCCTTCCACTCTTGGCTTGGCTGGGCACTTTGGCTGCAGCCTGTTGTTCCCCCTGGCATTTGGGTCATGGCATCTAATCTCTGCAGTGGTGGTGCAAATCATTCTTCCCTTGCAGCAGCCTCCAGCCTGCCAGGATGACTTTGTGCCATCTCCAGGGAGAAGGGCAGAGGGAGGGAGTGGTGGCCTGTTGGGTTACATGTTCCCTTCCCACCACCTTTGGTGTCAGTGCAGCTGCAGCCCAGATCTGTCAGAGTAAAAATCATTCCTTCCCTGCTGCCTTGTTGTGAGGGCTTGTGGTGGTAACTTCAGGGATGGCCCACAAATAATCCAATTATTCATCCAGCCCTGGAGAACAAGGAAATAACACCCTCTGGGAGCTGCATCAACACCAGCATGACCACCCTGTATGGAGACCCTCCTTTGTGTCTTTACACTGAGTTCAGGAGAACATTCCCAGGATGTTCACTGGGAGAGAAGAAGCCCTCAACAAAACTAGATTCCATCATGACTGGATCAGTGCAAGTTCCTGTTTGCACAAGGCACAAACACAACTATAAACTGAGAGCAGCCATCTGCCAGCTTCTGACAAGACCTGCTGTGATCTGCCATGGGGCAAGAAAAAACAGGAAGGAATATCTCAGTCATCAGGGTGGGTGTCTGTCCATTTATCTGTCATTTAGAGAGGAAAGTAAAAGTTACTATTGTCTCTTTAGCTGCAAGTGCCTGGAAAACATTCTGCATATTAGTTTATTACAACTGGCTTAGGCTAATGGGGCTGTGATGGTGTAGAGTCATGAGGAAAGAGATTATTTTATTAAAAATGTTGGCAATATAGGTAACAATTCAAGCTTGCTCGCCGTTCTTGTCTCGGGATGAAATGAAAGGTGGTGTAAAAGTTTTACTGCTCAGGGTACAGGGTGCATACAAATCAGCATCCTGGCAAAGGAATATAAAACGTTCCACAGAGTGGAATTGCTCTCACAGGGACATTCTGAAGGTCCCTCTCAGATGCATTTCTACTTAGAACATCCCCTTGGGTCCAACCACAGAGCTGAAATGTTTTGAATTTTTAAAGCTCGTGCACAGCTTTCTCTGTGGCGTTTTCCCCCCCGCTATTTACTTACTTTTGCTTATTTATTTATTTTATGCCCTTTTTAAAAAAAATCAAAGGGGAAAGATAAAACTCAATCTAGCTAGGAGTGGTTAGAAAGGGCAGATCTTTGGTTTTAAGTGAGAAGCATCAAGGAGGCTTTTATGTTTGATAATTTAACAGATTTTTTTTTGGAAATGACAGTGAAACCCCTTCTTAAAAACCCCCTTTGGTCTATTTGAAACATTTGATTTCACTGGAAATGAAAGCCTGTGTTTTGCTTTAGGTCTTTTAATAAAAATCTAATTTTTATTAACACTCTCATCCTCTGCTTCCAAACTAAATATACACACATAGACATAATGTTAAATTAAAATGTACACCAAATGTCTAAACAATATTTTTTGGGGGAGAATTAAAGCAGTGGAGAAATAAATCACCTTTTTTCCCATTCATTGAAAATCATTCCCTGAATTTGCCAGGAAACATCATCACTTATGCCCTCCCCTCTTCAGGGGAGCTGGTTTTAGGAACATGTTTTATGGGAGTTGTCTTTCTTTACCCTGTCTGCTTCCAGGGAAGGAGAGTTTGTGTTGCCATCTCCGTGGTTCACTGAAGTGTTTGTGAGCCCAGGGAGGGAGGATGGAGGGAGGCAGGTGAGCCCTGACCCGGAGCACTCGGAGAGATCCTGTCACAACAGGCTGCTCAAAACTTGTGATGAGACTTTTATGGAGGAGAGAGGAATCCCTTGGGGGGAAGGGAGGAGGATTGGCAGAGCACCGGGTGGGTGCTGCCTGCTCAGGTGGGTGGAAACTTGTACTCCCCGTGTGGCTCCCAACTCTGGCCATGTCTCTGCCCCTCCTCAGAGCTCTGATGCTGGGCCTAAGGCTAAAGGAACACCCTGAGCTGTCAGGGAGTGTGTTCCTCCTCTCCCCACACGTGTTTGTACCTAGGAGGAGAATAGGTGACTCCTTTAATTTCAGGAGGATGTTTGTTCAGAGGATGTCCCACTCCTGCTTGAGCTCTGGCCAGCACCAAGTAAAAATATATTCCTTTCTAGATTTCATTTTCTTTCTTTTTTCTTTTTTTTTTTTTTTTAATCTCACCCCACAGCAAATGAGTAAAGTGAGCTGGGGAGACGAGTCCAAATTAGTACCAGGCTGGGATCACTCCCAGGGACCCTGAACACCACAGGGAGTGTGGATACAGGAGCCCAGCTGCCAAGGTGAAGTTGCCCAGGTTGTCTGTGACATCAACACCTCCTCCCTCTTGGGAGTCTTGTGCTTCAGCCTTGCTCTGGCCCTGCTTGGGACCCTTTTGCTTCACTGGGTTGTAGGTGGAGCTGATGGAAGGGAAGTGAAGCTAATGAGGAATGTGAGTGTCAGATACTTTGGGAAGAAGGCTTCTCCAACACCTCCAGAGATATCCATTCTCCTGTCTCTTTATCTTTCTGGACAATTGATCATTTAATTGTTCCTTTCTGGCAGGTACAGGGTCCCTCTGTGGAGACAAATGGTTTACTGACTCATGTGACTTGTATTTAATATGTGAGTTCAAACTGTAGCCTCAGCTTGGTCCCCTTGGCTCCACTCCAGTGATGCATGGAGGGGAGAGAGCTGTCCTGAAGAGTTAAATAGGTGTCTCCTTGTATAAACGAGCAGAAAACTGGAGAGGAACATCCAGGCCAGTGTGCAACCCAATAAATCTGAATGTCAGAATCCCCAGAGGTGGCTGTGGGCAGCACAAGTCACAACAGCCTGGCAGGTGCTCTGTCCAGCACGCCCAGGGTCAGGGGCAGAGGGTGTCAAGATGACCCAGGTACCACTGTAGAACAGATTTCCCATTCAAGATGCCTTTAAAAAAGCATTGCATTTTGTATCAGGAGCTGCACTTCCAGTGACCTTCCTGCTTCATTCCTGGCTCTTCAGAAGCAGGGGAGTTGGCAGCTCTGGTGCAGTGGTGATGATGGAAAATCCTCTAGACTTGCAAAGTGAAGAGTGTCCTGGAAGGATGTAGATGATATCAGGAGGAAGGTCGCTCCAGAAGGCTTTTGGGAAGGTTATGCATGTGCCTTTTTGAAAAAAAAACCTAACTTGGGAGAGAAGTCTAGATGGGAAAAGAGCAGCGGCATTTGGTTATGTTGCATTTAGGAGACATGAGATACGGACATGGTTCATGCCATTTCATTGTGAAACCTCATCTGAGCTGTGCTTCTGCTTTATTCTGCTCTTCTCTTGAGAGACCAGTCCCACCCCAGGCTGCTGTCAGGCTCCATGGGCTGGCACGATCCATCTCCACCATGTCCATGTGGCTGCTGAGGGAATCGTGCTCCCAGAAAACCACTGTCGTGACCAACAGCAGCAGGGCACCGTGGCTTGGAGCTGAGCAGGCTCCTGGGGCACACTCAGCTCTGATCTGGGTGATTCATGCCTGAATAATGTCCTTTCACTTCCAGAGACAGGGCGTGTGACAGGCGGGCGCTCGCTCCGTTCTGACAGGGAACCTCTACATCAGCCGGGCAAGGGAATTTGAGCAGATCAGGGGCTCCAGCTTCATTCCAAATGTGACAGGGCTGTGTAAATAAATAATCCCAATCTACATAATTATCTCTTTTTCAGGAAGTCATCCCGTAAATCAGGCTGATGCCAAGGGATGCTGCGTGTGGAATTGGCGCATCCAGAGCTGGGCTCCTCTCGGCCTCACTGCTCGGGCGCTTTGAGGAGGGTGAGATTTTGGGCACTCTTGAACATCACAGATTCTCTTCTGAGGAAGATGAAACGCTTGTATCATTTTCACCAGAAAAATGCCATCCACGGCAGACTTCCAGTGGTGATTGAAAGTGTGAATGCTCATGCAAAAGGATCCTTTTGCACACAGTCATCTGGGAACTGGGCCTTTGATTCTCAGTTATTATTCTCCCTGGCAGCACGTTCAGTCAGTATGCAGATTTCCTCCTTCATTCAATTTTCAGTGGGTAGGAAAACTACAATTAGTCATATTATCATCAGTGTGAATAAGAGGGAAACACTGAACTGGATCTTTCTGAGGCTGTGGTTGCAGTGGGATGATGCAGATTCATTCCACATGAGTAGGGTATGAGAAGAAGCTCCTTGTCATCTCCCTCCTTTGTGGGACTTCTTGTCTCTTGCTGTTATTCCTTCTCCCTGAGTCAGCCCAGCCAGGGAAATCACAGGATGGGACAGAGTTGCATCCTGAAGAACTGATAAAGGCATATAAATTAACAGAGGGGAGAGCTGGTTGGAGAAGGAGCTGAGAAGCTTGTTGAGGAGAGACCATTACAAGCCAGGCTGAAATGTGTTTTCAAAGATCTAAGTCTCACTGATCTGGGACCTACTTGCTCAAGCACATGGCTCAGAAGCTGGTTGTGCTGCAAGACAAGAGACAGACACAACTGGCAAGGGGATACTCCTCAGTTCCACCAAGGAAATAAGTATGTTCATTGTACAAGTACGTAGGATTTCTAGGGATGGGGTTAGGAGCTGTGTTTTCTTTTATCATGAACTTACTTTGCAGGGTTTGGATGGAATTAATTGTGTTGAGAGGGTTCAGATTGGTGCAGTCTGTCTCTGTGCTCCCTTGCAGACTCTCAAAGGTAATTTAGGTGTTATGTGGACTTGCTTTGCTCTGAAGCTGTTAGGGTCTCCAGAACACACATTCACATGCTGGAAATGATTCTGACGCCTAGTTAGGTTTGAAAAGAAATGTAATTTCCCTGAATTATAAGAAGAACGGGGATTTGGGAGTTGACCATAGTGTTGTGCTATGCTTATATTTCCAGGCTGTTAATAAATCAGAGAGAAAAAGAAATTAAAGACAGATATTTTCCTGTTGCCCTTATGCTGCAACATTATTAATTCACCAGCAAAAATTCATTTGGGAGAACCTGGTAATTTCTTCAACTTCATACAATGACACTTCCATGGCTTAGTAGGTCCTCTGGCAGCAGCTTGCAATGACTCCTCATATTGTGGAGGATCCTCCAGCTGAGTCTCTCATACCCTGCATGAGGCCACAGGGACGCGGCAGAACTTGACAGAAATCATGGTAAAAAAAGGCTATTTTCCCACAAGCAACCAAACACAGGAGGCAAATATCTCGAGTGGGTCCTCTGAGGGCTCACAAGGAATATCTGAGGGCTGCATGCTCAGTGACCCCAGCACATCCCTGCCTTCCTGGCTTTGTGACACACGTGGGATGCCCGTGTCTTTGGGAATGTGCCACTGGGTAGTGCTGGGTTGAAGTTGGGGAGAGGAGATGCTCACATGGAGCTTGACTGCAGAACTGTCCTTTCCTTGGGAAAAGATGAGAGAGCTCCCCTCTAGTAGGAAAATGCTGCAGAGCACTGGGCTGTGTGTGCTCTGACTTCTGGCTGTCCTTGTCCCATGGACTCCTCTCTTTCTCCTCATCTCCCAAGCTCCCTTTCATTCCTCCTCTTCTCCTTCTCCATTTTGGCTGCTATTTCAATTTCCTGGTGTGATGTTTATTAAGCTAATGAACCCGGGGATTCATTGACGTGGCTGGTGGCAGGTGTTGACCCTCCTGTGGTGACACTGCTGCTGTCCCCCAGCCTGCCAGAGCCAGCTGTTCTGCTGCAGCCTGTGTGCCTGATACTGATGGTTTGCCTCCCTTTGGCTTTGGAGTGTGCTCTTCCTGCTCTTCTCAGGTGGTCTTTGCCACCATCCCTGATGAAATCTGTACAATTTGGACTGCTCTCTCATTAGAGTATGGCTTTTAATCACTGGCTGCCTCATCCCTCCCTTTTGCCTTGGCTGGTAATACATGGACTCTAAGCTCTTTAAGCAGTGCAATTGCTGACCTATTTTTTGAAACTCTAGGTGTTCCAATTAATTTATGTGAACAGAAATGATATGAACTAACCTCACCCCAGTGCCAGGGTATTTGACTGTATCACAAGACCAAATGTCACATTTGGATGTGTAAGAGGCCCTGGACTGAGTCTCTGAAGAGGTGTCACAGAAAAGTCTCCATGTCTGGGTGGATGTTTAACCTGTTCTTGTGGCCCAGTTGAATCTTTACTCCTTGGGTGACGGGAGGACCTGTTTTCACCCCTGATGCTTATCCTGTGCTTCCCAAATCTGATCACCTTCCCTTGCTCTACTCTTGACTCTGGAGTACAAATTCCCAAGAGTAACTTTTGTGGGGATTCAGTTGAAAGTAAATACCATGGGGTACATTTTCCATGAGATTCCTTTGACCAAACCACGCTGAATCTCTTTATGGATTGTGAGCAAACTCTCCCTTGCTCTGCTGGGTTTGTCCCCGACAGAGCGTGTCACTGGTACTGACCCGTGGCATCTGCACTGTTCCTGCTTGCTCTTTGCCATTTCTCCTGAGCTGAGGTGGTCAGGAGGTGCTTGTGGACAGGGGATGTTCTGCTGGGAGCAGCTTTTTCCTCTCACAATGTTCGCTGTGTGAACACTGGCCAATGACCAGACGTTTTGTGCAGATAAATCCAAATACCTTCTGTTTTCAGAGACCAGGGATACAGAGGGAACAGCAGAGAGCCAGTGTCTGAAGGAAACAACTCCACGATTCCCTGGCAATGAAAAATTCAGGCCTGTAGTCTTGGTGTGTACACCTTTTAACCTCAGACTCCCCATCCTGGCCCTGCCTGCTCCCTGCTCCCTGCTCCCTGCTCGTTTTTCTGCAGACCACATCTCCATCTTCAGTCTCCTCCCTCCTGCCCAGCACCTGTCCCTGAGTCCACGGGAGTTGTTGCAGCAGGGCACTGTGTGCCAGGGAAGATTATTCTTGACTGATTGCCAGGTCCCCTGCTCTAACTCTGGCACACAGATGAAATGTTAACAGGCTTGAATGTATTTGACCCAAAGGGTGAATCTGCATGTTCCAGGCTCCATCCCCTCAGCAGTGGCACAGGCTGGAGCCTTCCAGAGCAGATTTGCCTGCTGAAGAGGAGCTGAGCAGGGACTTTGGGTCTGACAGAATCCAGGCAGGGATTGCACCTCCCCTGTGGCAGGAAGCTCAAGCACTCTCACCTGCTTGCTGCCTCAGTTTCTAAGGATAAGTCTGGAACTCTTTTTTCTGGACACGGGTGTGGGAAGAGATGATGTAGATTAAAACGTGAGGACTGGAGATGCCAATGAAGTGACCAAAGCTGTGGTCAGGTGCAGGAATACAAGCTCAGGAACTGTGTTTTTCTGCAGAGAAACAAATAATTTTGCACCTCAGAAGCGCACATTGGATTACTTTTCATTGATAATTATTATCCTCTTGAGGGAAAGGCTCTTTTAATGGGGAAGTGCATGTTTTTTTCATTCAGTGTGTGGTTTCTCTCTCCCTTCCCTTCTTCTCTGCTATGTGCAATGAACCCATCATAAGATTTATCAATGAACTGTCAAGGTGATTTCCTTGAGTACCTTATTTAGCTGGAAATTACTCCAGGGACTGGACCCTGTATATGCTGAAATCAGTGGAAAATTCCCATCTACTTCAACAAGCTGTAGATAAGACCTGTGTGTAATTAGGGAAAAACAAGAGCTCAGGTGGCACCACGGGCCGGGAGACAAGTGCTGTTCCAGCAGAGAGTGGGGAGAAGCTTGGAGACTTCATTTATTAATTGCATCTTGATCTCCCAGAGGATGCCCTGTCCTGGGCCAGGCACAGTGCAGTCACAAAACAAAATCCCCCAAGAGCTGAGATCTTGGCCTAGAGCAGATATGTGACGATTACAGCCTGACACGTAATAACTCGAGTGAGGAGGGCTATTCCATGGGAATTCTGTAATTGGAATATTTCTCGTTTGGCTCCAGCAAGGAAGAGGCAATATTTAACATGTTAACCTATTACCATCCACTTAAGCTTTGTTAAGGGGCAGTGCCAGAATTCTGAGCTCTTAAAATCCTGCCTGGGTTGCTTCAGAGCTTTCGGGACCGATCTGAAAAGGTTGGCAGAATGGAATCTCTCACACTTGCTGTAATTAAAAAAGGTCATCAGTCTGGGATGCATGGAGAATGGGAATGGTGTCTGTGGTCAGAAATGAGCTTCAGGAGGTGGGGGGGAAACACAAGCAGCCTTTGTTTTGGGAAATCCTTTCCTCCTTTTCACCTGATTTCTTTAGCACATGTGAGGAAATGACTTGCTGAAGGTGCAAGCAGAGTGTGATTTGGTTACTGTGCCTTCACAGGTGTGAGCGCTGTGATCCTCATGCTGCTGTGCTCAGGGATCCAACATTGGTGTCTGGGGACGGGTCTTGTGCCTCGATGCCATCGGTCACCCTGTGTCAGGCTCAGCCATGTGGCATCAGCTCTCCTGGCTTTGGAGGGGCTGCAGTGGGTCAGAGCTGGGCTGTCATCTCAGTGCCACCACACACTGAACACTTGTCCCCCTCTCTGGAGCCACCATACCACCTCTTTTTCCTCTTCAGAGCCTCCTGATTTGTCACCACAGGTTTTGCCCTGGTGACTTTGGTCTCCTTCAGACGTTAAATGAGTGTCCTGCTTTCAGAGGTCTGCAAGTGTTGCTCAACACAGGAAGATCTGCAGCCTGCCAGTATTGGAAAGGCATGTTCCCTTTGCCACAGTCCCACTCCCTGGGAGATCTCCAGGTCTGGTTTGGTACAAAGTGTTGGGAAAAGGTGTTTATAGAGGAGTCAATTCCCCCTAGAATGGCTGCAGGACTATTGGTACTTCATCACCCAGGGTACCCGGGTGTCATGGTAATTACTTGGAAGTGTAATCACTGAGTAATCGGGAGGCAATATAATTAGTACCCGGATGCAGAATATGTAATTACTGAGTTGTGTAGTGACAGGTTATTTGCCAAGTATCTCTCTCGTAGCTACCAAGTAATTTAAGAGAATTTACATGGCATTTCTGTCTGAGAGACAGGAAAGAATCAGCCAGCTGAGATCTCTGCAGAGTACTATAAACTTTCTGCCAGCAGGATTTGTAAGCTTTTTCAAGCAAGAAATGTTGGAAGAATTTCCTTTCTGCCTTTCTTTCTCCTTCCAATACAGAAGTTCTCTGCTTGCACAGAACCAAAGGAAAGTTTTCTTTTATTTTCTGCCATGTGGAACGTGTGTGGGAGCCAGGAGGGAGATTCATTGAGAAAAGAGATAGATGAAGAGAGGAAAAACTCATTTAATGAGAAGAATAAATAATAATAATAATAGTAATGATAAAGGAAAATAGAGTTTTCAGGCTTTGAGGTGTCAGAGCAAACTGCCCCATGTCCATCAGACCCTGAGCACTGACCCTCTCTCACGGAGGATGCAGCTCCAGGCCCTGTGTCACCACGTGCAAAGGGGGAAAGTGAAGCTTCACAGGGTCCCCAGTGAATGGTGAGGATGCCACAGGTCCCAAATGCTCAGTTCCAGCAGGATTTCTGCAGGAACGACCCAATTTCTGGCTGTGCCTCTGCTCGTGACCTGCAGAGCCAAAGCAGCCGTTTGTTTCTCGTGGCCCCTGTTCAAGCACAGCAGCACCTTCTCCCTTTCTGTCGGCAGGACAAGGACTGGTGTTTACAAACTGTCCTTCTTTGTGCCTCTGGGAATCCCTGCTCCTGTAAATCACCGAGGCAGCCTGGCAGAGCCGTGTCCTCATTTACACGGGACTGGGGGGCAGGAGCAGACAGCACATCATTGAGGGAGCTCTTTTCATCACTGCACTTGGCCTTAATTACATTATATCTCCCTCTCCAGAGAAATCTCCAACACTCTGGCCTTCCATAAAGCAATACTTTATCTTCTTTTTCATTAAATAGTAACTACTCATTAGGGCAATATAACACACAGCTTTCCTTTCACCATCTAATGAGCACCTCCTGAGTATAAATAGACCAAGGTTTTGTGGTTTAGCTCTTGAGAACTTGATGGCTTCACCTAACAAAGGAACTAATCCCAAACCCCCAAATAACAAGTACCTTCTCTTTGGAGATCTTTTGGTGGTGTTTTGCAGCATCTGAGTTTGGAGGAGTTTCACTTCTTTAGCCAGTGCTAAAAAGGTAAACCACAGCCACCGCATTTGCTGCAAAATGAACTTGGCTAATCCTTTGCATTCAAACCAGCCCTCACCTCCTTGTCGATAAATACAGCTCGTGCTCCTGTCCCAGGGAATGCAAATTGTGTTTGCAGAAATAGTGCAATCCTGGCTACTTCTCATTATCGTGTTTTTATTGCCAGGGATCCTGGAGCTTTATAGTTGCTACCAAATCAATAATGCTGTGACACTCCAGCATTTCTCAGCACTCTGTGCGTGGTGCAGCATGAAAGCGGGTGGCTCTCAGGGGCTGCACCTGATACTGATCCTTGTGTGCTCATATAATCCTTTCTAGCTGGAGTTTACAGATCTTAATTAAGATTTACAATGATATTGTCAAATGTATTTTGTTGTCTGGGCAAACCAGGATGGCCAGATGTTAAAGAGGAGGGTTTCAGAAAAGCTCAGGGATTTTTGCTGAAAGCATTCAGCTCCCAAAGCAAGGAACTCCTTGGCAGCCAAGCTGCTCTGCAGGGGAAAGCTGCCTTTCTCTGGAGCCAGGGACTGCAACCCCAGAGTCCTGACACACCTTTGGTGACATTTCCTGCTCCACTTTTTCCAGTTTTGCAACATTTAAAAAACAATATTTGATTTATGAGAACCTTTAACTTGCCTCCCCCTCTCAAATCTGGGGATGTTTTCCTTGCAGACTTTAAAAATAACTAACTAAATAGTTATTTACTAAACAGCAAAAATAACTAAATAAATACAATCAATCTGATTCACTCCAGCTTCTGGAAACACTACTCTGGAGACAAGGGAGCTTCCAATTTCCTACATGAGTCATGATGTTCTTGGATTCAACCTATCAAACTGTATCAGCAAATCATATTATATAATGTAATATAACAAGACACAACTGCCTGTGTTTAACCTAGAAAAGATTAAAAAACATGTCCTCCCACGGCCATTGGGCTGTCCTGGCAGAATTGTCATTCTTTTTTCTGTCCAGCTGCTGCCCCTGCTGTCCTCCCCAACCTGCTCGGCTTGAAGGGAAGTGTCATTTTTAGGAACAAAGATCTGAGCAAGTCTGGTAACAGAGAAACGAGTCCTGTTGTGGCCACTTCTCTGTTTTGGAGGCTGAGTGCCCTAAGGTCACATCCAGGGTTTCATCTTTTAGAATGACACAGAGCCAACATCCCCTGGCTGGACCCTGATGCACGAGCTGTGGTGTGGGAGTGAAGGGGGAAGACTTGAACTGCTGGTGCAGCCTCGTTCTTATATGTGGGGTAGAAGGAAAAGGGTGGTATGGATGTGATGGACCGTGCAGAATGAGCGACTTGGAGCCTTTTTGTTCTGCTTCTGGGTCTTACATTTGCCTGCTGCAAGTCACAGCCCAGAGGAATTGCTGGCAGGGGTTGGAGTGGGGTCACTACAGCAAAACTGCTGCTTTCTCCTTCGGGGCCTTTGGAGGTGCAGGGGATGCTCCCAGCCAGGATTATGGTCCTGCAGGGCTGGGAGAAGGGGAAAGAGGTGTGTGAGTGTAAGGGAATGAATTCACCTTGGGGATGTGCAGTCACCTCTGGTCTGCCTTAGGACACATCCCAGCTGACTTTGCTCCTGGGGCAAGGAGGAGACAACCCTTGGTGTTCAGAGGTCCCCTGGAACCTGCCCCCCCAATGCCAACAAACCTGCTGTGCAAGGCTCACAGAGCAGTTCAGCTCGGGGGTTATTTATTGACTAAAGGGCCCTGCAAAAGAGGAGCTTTCCATGGTGGAGCAGCTCCCTGTGTCCTGGGATTTTCCTTTTGCTGCAGGGATCAGTGGGAGGAACAGAGTTCAGTCCTTGGCCTTTCTCATTTGCCCCTTTTCTCCCCCTTTTCTCTTCCGAGACCCAACGAGCAGCAGCCCAAAACCAGATTTAATTTAGCACTCACTGGACCTTTTGTGTCTCGGGTGGTTTTGGCCTTGGCAGTGTAAAGCATCGTGTTGGTTTGAGGGGCAGACATGAAGCAGGAGGAACAGGAGTCTTGTTTCAAGGGTGATTGGAAAAATTGTGCCTTAGGAATCACAGTCCAAGGGACAAACATTAGTGAGCAGCAAAGGCATCAGTGCAATCCATGATCCGGCAGGGCTGGAGGGGAAGCAGCAGCAGAACCTGCCCGGGCATTACAGCGATGCACCTCCCTGCAAAGCCATTATGGAGAAATGTCTCAGGGGAGGAGATTTTAATGTGTTTCAGCATGAGGTAAATGACCCCGTGCTGACAGAGGCTGGCACCCTCTCTGTGCCTGCCGGCCTCCCCCACGAGCAGCCAGATCCCAGGGAAAGCCACGTCTAGTGCTTTGTGAGAAGCACCATGGACAGCAGCATTTGCTACTAGTTACATAAAAAAAAAAAAAAGAAATAGAAATAACCCCCCAAACTACCAAACAAACCTCGACAACAACAGCAACAGCAAAATCCTCAAGCTGTGCTGGAACAGAAAGTAATTAAGAAATATTTCATATCTCCAAGCGGCCCTGAAATTTTTATTCCTGTGCATGAAGCTCCGTAGGCTCCTCACGGGCGGCTGCTGCTGCTGCTGCCTCTCAGTGCAATAAATCCTGCTGCCTTTGGAGCCTGACAGCCAGCCTGGGATGTGAGCAGAAAACCAACAGACTAAACCTCTCTGGAAGGTTTAGTCCTTGCCTGCATCAACTCTTATTATACCAACCAAACCACGGGCTGCTCCAGGTGCAAACCTGCAGGCAAAATGCTGACCTGGCTTTGGGAGATGAAGATCAGGAAAGTGGGGAGTGGTGCCCAGAGGAGGGATTGGGAGGCTTGGAATTCAGACAAACAAGCTCCCATTTGTAATATTCCCACCCTGAACCCCAGAGACTCACCCAGCCTGAGTCCAGCCCTTCCAGTGTTTATGGTCTCATCAAGGCTGACAGGTCCAGAATTGAACTTACCTGGAAAAAAATAATGGTGTGTTTAATCTCAGTGGCAGTGAGCTGTGTAAGTGCATCCCAGAGAGGTGCAGCCGCGGGGATTTGGCTTTGGGCTGCCCCTGGCACAGGCTGCAGGATCTGGGGTTTGGTGTCCCTGCCAGCAGGTGAGAGGCTGTCACCCTCCTGGGTCAGCTGAGCTGACACCAAATGTCCTGCACCCTTGGCAGCTGCTCTGGGTGGGAGGCAGAGGAGTGGCACTCTGGTTTTTACTCCTAGTCATGAAAAGAAATGTCTCTCAAACCGTGACACAAACTGTTTCTAAAACCATTAACTGTAAGAGAACCTCTAATGATTCCTCTGAATTCAGTTTATTGTCTACAGGCTTAATTCTTCCAGGTTTCAATGCTGGGGGAAGATGTTCCTCACCCTCCTTCCCATCAATCTTACTCCCCACAAAATTCAGAGAACCAATGGGCCAGTGTTCCACCATCCTCAAGAAGCCCAGCAGAGCAAACAGCTGGAGCATTCACAACGATGAACATCTCAACCCTCAGGTCTCACACACCCAGTGCAGGGCCGAGGCTTCTGTGGCTCCTCACCCTGCAGGGCTGGGATGGGACAGGCTCTGTCTGAGCCCTTGCACTTCCATTTTCCTCCTCTTGCTCCCATTCACCATCAGGTGAGGAAGGACGGAGAGGATGTCTTTCATGTTTCATTAGAAAAGTATTGTTTTTCAGGATGAGGAAATAGAGGCAGTGAGGGTTATTTTTAAACAAAGGCTTCATTTCTGACTGCAGCTTAGTACTTTTCTTTTTTTCATCTTTCACTTTTGTAGCCTAGTATAAATTACATTTTGAAAAGGGAGTAATTTGAAGGTGAAAACCCAATCATTTTGGTTCAGAGTCAACCAAATTTGAGACAGAACTATTTTTTTTTTTTGAGTAGAGAAACCTTGTCAAAACTGAAATATTTTCTTTTCTTTCTTTTCACTTTCCTGAGCACCAAAGACTCATTTTTTGTTCTCAAAACCCTGGAGTGATGCCCAGGTACCCTCACTCTGTGGATGATTTTGTTCCTCTTCAAGTGTCCAGACTATAAATGAAATAAATTGTTGGACCTTGAAAGTTTCCCTTGAGGAATGTGGAGGAAACCAAAGCCTGTGGGGGAGGTACCATTGAAGGTACTTCTGCCCCTCAGAGCAGAGGCTCAGGGGAACAGAGTCCATCTCTTCACTGGTGCTTCTGTTTCCTCCTTCTGCATTCTTCCTTCCTTCTTTCCCTCTTTGTTTTCTTTCCCCTCCTCCTTCCATGCACGAACTAACTGACGTCTGCTCTATTCAGAGGTTCGGCCCTAAAAAGCAACCTTCACTTAAGCGCTCACATAACTCGCCTGTCGCTTTTGATAACAGTCAGGGCATCATTTCTGCGAGTGTTCAACAGTGAAATTACTGCTTTGCTCTTGTCAAGCAAATGAGCCCCGAGGCTGGTGTGAAAACCATTAACGACGATGCCACGGTGGGGCTGGTGCACTGGGCATCCTGCACAAGCACAGCCCCTCAATTCTCCGTGCCCCTGCTGAGCGCTTTAGGTTTAATTAACCTGCATTAATGCCTGCTGGGACAGCAGTTTCTGTGCCTCCTTTTTCGGGAGGTCGAGTGGAGCTGGAGACAGCTGCCGGTGTCTCAGGTGCCCTGTGTACGTGGCTGGGATCCTGGAAATGTTTATGGCTGTGGCGTGGAAATAAACCTGCTTATGATACTCCTAAAACCGGTGGCTGTAGCCTTGGGCTCTGCCAGACCTGCTGAGCTGCTGGAGAGAGTTATTGACGTCACATAAAGCTGTGCCTGGGATGTGTGTCTGTGGGGCTGCAGAGATCATGGGGGTATTTCCATCCTCCAGAAGTGGTTTTCCATCTGTATCTGTGCAGGGAAGTAATGAGGTTTAGTTCTAATGGCAAGGAACTCTTGAGACTGGGATTTGTGTTGCTGAGTCTGCACCCAGCTGTTATCACAAGTGTGAGTGTCTACCACAAAAATAGTCGTGCTTGCAGTCATGAGGTTCACAGAACCACAGAATATTCTGGATTGGAAGGGACCCCTAAGGATCCCGGAGTCCAGCTCCTAGTGAAGGGATCAAACCCGTGATCTTGGCGGGATTAGCACCATGCTGGAACCAACTGAGCTGATCTATTGCTATTGCACTGATTAGTAACAGGGAAATAACTACCCCGCCTGGCTCTGCAGTTCAAGAGGGTCTTGAGACCTTCAAGGCAACTAGCCAGGTAAATACTGTTTCTTTAAGAAATCCAACTTCAGTGGGGCCCTGCTGATTCCAGTACCATTCCTCTTCTGCAGAAAAAACCAAAACAAACCAAACAAAACTAAGCTTAACTTTTCCCTTGTTTCTTTACTGTTTATATTTTCTCAGGCCTCAGCAGCTATAGCTAAGAGTTTAGAGTGATCTCTGGGTCATGTGAAACCTTGCTTTTGTAGTTCTGAGTATTTGATTTTGTCGTGATGTGTGTTTGGGTGCATTTATTGAATCTACCTTGCAGTCCAGTGAGATTTCTAAGGAGGGAAATCACCATTATTCTCATACACAAAGAACTTTAGAGTCATAGAATGTCTTGGTTTGGAAGGTGACCTTAAAGAGCGTCAAGTTCCAACCCCCTGCCCATGGGCCAGGCTGCTCAGAGTCCCATCCAAGCTGTCCTTGGACATTTCCAGGGCTGGGGCATCCACAGCTTCTCTGGCCAGACCCTGCCAGTGACTCCCCACCATTCTGGTTCCATGGCAAATGACTATTGCAAACTTTCATCAGCCAAGATGAGGAACAGGTGAATTTAGGGCATAAAACCTATGTAATAGGCATTACTTCATCCATGGTCATCCTGTTCCCTGGGCTAAGTAGGGACAGTTGCAGTTCCTCCTGCTTTTCCTGGGCTGAGCACCACGTTACCCTCGGCAAACCACTTGTGCTACCCAAGCCAAGCAGTTTAGAGCTGGTTGTGTCATGTCTACATTATTCTGCCACCTCCACCCAACCTGCCCTGGGCTCTCACAGCCTTTGCTGATGCTCCAGCACCCCAGTGGCTGCAGGATGGGAGTTTAAATAAACCAGAGCAGTGATGTGGAGATGGAATTAATTAATGTCCCTGCTATTAAATTACTATCTCTAAGGGAAGGCTTTCATTTTGTCTCTCAGATGACAGTGTTTCATTAGGGACAAAAAAAGATTTGAGAGCTCGAGCTTTGAAACACTTTATTACAGGTTTATTTCTAAGTAACAGTTGCATCATTTTTCTTGTGACTGTAGTAGAATACAGATTTTGGCCCTCTATTTTTCCATAGAATTGCTATGAAAAAGCCTGTTCTGATGAACTCCTAAGTTGCAACTCATTTTTTGAAGACCAGTCCCTGACATTCCACACCAATCAGCAGCTGAACTCCTGGGTGGGGCTGCCATTCTCTTATTTATTAATTTATTACCAAAAAGGTATGGGCAAAGCCGCACACACCTTTCACGTGTGTGATGAGCAACTCTAGTGATGTCTGGGGGGAGGAAAGGACCCTGCCCCATGTCCCAGCCTTACCCTGCTTCACATGAGAAGTGAATTAGTGGTTTTATGGCTCTGGAGATTTGTATATTCCTTATTTATGGATACACTGAGCAGTGGAGCAAGTAAATGAGAAGCAAGGCAGTGTTTAGGGAAAAAAACCATTGGGATATGATTTGGAAACCTAAGGAAGAGTTGTAGCCAGAGAAAAACAGGTCCACAACCTTCGCTGACCACCCTGCTGGCATTGGAAAACTTCTTTAGCTTGGCATGGCTGGACCAAATTGGAGAACAGCCCTTTGTAGGAGTGGAGGGATGAGGGTAGAGGTGCTACAGTCAGGTTTGTACAGCCACTGCCCACAGGACTCCTAACTGCAGCCAGAGCTGTCATTTTCTCACAGCCAGAGGAGTTAAATTAAATTAAAATAAATAAATAAAGTCCCCTACTCCCACGGTAAACACCTCTATTTTTATTGTGTGAACTACAAAGGAGACAAAATGTACCTGGAGGCTACACATAATTTATAGAGAAAAATAAGAATGGCGAATATCTGAAGAGAATGAAAAAATTCCTCAGTCCTTGGGGTTATTTGATCTGTTAATTATCCATACTTCAGAACCCATTATTCACACTTTCCTGCTTTTCTCCAAGAAATCTCTTTGGCAGACATCTCTATATATTTTTATAGCATTCTGTGAGATCAGCAGGAACAAAAGAGAAGAAAAATTCAAGTTGCAAACTATTAATAAAATGCAAACACCCAACAGTCATCTCTGTTTGATGTTTGCCAGTAAGCAGAGCAAGACAGAGGTTTCTGCTACGTCGATATCTTGAATCACTGAAAAAAACCCCCAAGTTTTTCAGCTTTGCCTTTGCCCAGTTAAGCAACCAAGGGCAAACTGCAGCTCCCTTTGGAAGCATGTTTGGCACAGGCAGCAGTGGTGACTCATGGATATGAACAGCAGGATTTTGGATCTCCTGCCCCTCCAATGCCAAGCTGTTCATCAGCACAAACACTGCCCTGCACACTCCCCTCCAGAAAAGAAGCCAAGCTAAGGAAACCTTGGGAGCTCTAATTTATGCCAGGCTTGATCGAAAGCTTGCTGGAAGGATTGCCTGTGACTAAAAGGGTCTGTGGAACCTCCTGAAATGGTCCAGTGCAGGCAGCAATCAGTCCCCAATCCACATGTCACTTTTTACACCCTGAACATTTCCCAGCATCACAGGGAAGGTCACTTTTGGGATGCAAGTGCCAGTGCTGCTTTCTGTGCCCTCACAGCCATGGGGGGGGGGGTTACAAGGATGGAGATTTGCTGCTTTATGTATGTCCCAGTTTCTTTTCTCCCTGCATTGTTGAACAAATTTCTTTTTCCCGTGGTGGGCTTGATTCTTTGGCACTGTAATGTGTGATATGCCCCCCCCTTGACTCCTGCTCATGGATGTGGCTGCTCTCAGTTTTCTCTTGGGTACCTCCAGCTGCATCATGGTTGGAGTTATATTCATGTAATCAAAATGAAGGGAAAAGGCCTTGATATCCTCCAGAAAATATGATTCTGTCTGTGCTATCACCAGCTCGTGCTGAAGATGGTGATGGGAGTAACTGGTCAGACATGCAGGGAAGGCTGAGTGAGGTTAAACCTGCAGGTTTATCTTTCACCCAACACATCTATGCTCCTCCTTCTCCACTGCTGTGGATCCTCAGACATCCTTGGATTCCTGCAGGAGGAGGGATTGGCCAAGCAATGGGCAGGTTTATCTTATTTGGTGCCCACTCCTTGAGCGAGGCTGTCACTCGCCTGGCCCTGATTCTGGTTGTGCTGTTGAAAATGTGTTAAAAATGCAGCAGCTGCTATTTGCTCTTGAAAAACACAGGACCTTCTATCAGGATAAACATTTCCAAAGTGCACGGCCTTTCTGACAGCTGCAGGCCTGAGAAGGACTCAGACAATATACATAGATTTAGAATTGACCTTCACCAGACTGGATTTCACTCTCTGAGCTAGAGAACAGTTTGTTAAAATGGGATTTCTATTGCTCCTCTACACACTGGCAAATACATCTTGTGTGTTTGGATCTATATTTTCTGAGTGCTCCATTTAAACTCTGAACTCTGGAGACAGATGAGCACAGGAGTCTGGGGACAGCAGCTGCACAAAGCACAGCACAGCCCAGAGCTGGCGAGAGGAGAGTGACAGTGCTTCGCTCAACCCTCAGGAGAAGGTGGGGAGACACTTTCCAAGCCCATCTCTGTGGATACTGTTGTGGTTTATGTCATGTCTTCTGCAGGACAGAAAAGCAGTTAGACATGATCTTCATAGAAACCATGTGAGAACAGAGCAGGAACGTGTTTTGAGAGACACAGAGGAAAATGATGCACAGCTGGAGGTGCTGGTTTGGGATTATGGGCAGATGTGCATTAGAGGATCATGCTGACAGAGGAGGTACAAGAAAGTGAATTCCAGACTGCAGAATTTCCTTTTTCCTAGACTTTATCTGAAAGTCAGTGCTCTTTCAGGCACAGATCTGTTTGATGGGGGCATTTTGATGGGGCAGGTTGGCCATCCCCCAGGGCAGCAAATCACTCAGGGCTCCACCATCAGGCTGCCAGGCCAGGGACCCTCAGCCCTGTCAACCACATGTGAGGTGGGGTAAATCCGGTGAGGGGAGCTGTGTATCCCAGACACGAGCACGTCAGTGCAAGTCACTCAGGGCTGGTTATTTGAAGCCAGATCACAGCAGAGTCTCCCCGTGTTTCCCAAACCTGCCTGCAGTTTATGCAGGGTGAAACAGAGGACAAAAGGAATGTCCTGACTCTGGATGATGATGTTGTGTTGTTTGTTTTAATGCAGGTCAGAAAGACACATTGGAGCCGTGGCAGGGAACAGGACTTTGCAAGGGGTCACGATGTAAAACCAGGGAACAATTGACCCAAACCCGTGTGTCTCCAACCCATGCCAGCTGGCCAGGGCTTGTCAGCTCCCTCATAAAACAGTGGACAAACTCCACCACCAAACTGACCTTTCCACAAACCTGCTGGGCTGTGTTATGTCAGTTGAGCCTCCGCTCCAATCAATTTTAAATGGCACAGTTTGCCAACCTCGCATTGTTCCCGCAGACCAACTGAGTGTGTTAAGAGAGGATAATTAGGGAGAACACAGTAATTAATAGTGCTGATAATAACCCAGAGGTGTAATTTAGCTGCCTGCCTCACACTGAATGCCCTGGGCTGCAGGAGGAAGAGGCACCTGCTGAATTCTTTGGGAGCAGCTCAGCTCAACAGGAGCCACAAGGTCCCTCCTGAGCTGCTGCTGATTGCCTTGCAGACAGCCGTGGCATGTCAGGATTGATTATTTTCCCATTATAAACTCCTTCCTCTTCTCCCTTTTTGCCATGATCTGTTGGGTAAACACAGGGAAGGAGTGAGTGCAGCTGAGGTTTGTGGTTATGAGTGTTGGGGGGAGGAGGGGGAGCACTGGCTCAGTGAGCAGCTCGTGCTCTGAGGAAGCAGCTACAGCTACAGGAACAGTCCAGAGGGACATGGTGGGATCAGGAGAAAGAGCATCTTTGAGGTTTATGTGGGATTTTTCTACACTGCCACTAAAAGAGGTGGTTTTTAACCCTGACTGCCATCTTGAGCACGTTGCAGCTGGCATTTTATCTCTTTTATTTGATGGTCAGGGCTATTTGTTTTTCATATGTGGTCACTCCAAGTATTTCATGACCTTCCTTTACCCAAAGGTTCTCAGAATGTCCTTTAGTTCCCTGTGGTCTCCTGTTGGCTGTGGTGGGGTTGAACATGGGGCAGATGAAGTTGTTTCCCAGTTTCTGGTGGTTACTGGTGTCATGTCTGGAATTCCTACACCACTGGACACCCCCGAGGTGTGTTTAGCTGCTGGCTGCAGTATTTTTAAGGCATTTCCCATCATTTAGTCCAGATCTAGCATTAACTTTGTGCAGAGCAGGGT
The DNA here is from genome assembly GCA_013390025.1 of Pitta sordida. Lineage (NCBI taxonomy): Eukaryota > Metazoa > Chordata > Aves > Passeriformes > Pittidae > Pitta > Pitta sordida. Next base: position 1,293,192 of record WEKX01005975.1, read on the forward strand.
CCTTGTGTTGCCTACAGCCTTTGTCCCAGCTCTGGTCAGTGTATTCAGTTTGGTTGGGTGATGTGATCATTGACTTCACCCTGTGTCTGGGGTTTTGTTAATGCAAGCAGCTACTGAAAATGCACAGAACTCTGTTTTCCTCTTACTAATTGCCTCAGAAGCTTGAGGGAACTGGTGTGCTGCTGCTCATGGAAATGAAACTGTAGTTACACATGTGCAAGGGAAGGTCATGTTTTTTAATTCTAATTTATTTTATTTTTTTTAATTGCTTGTGGCATTTGGACTTTCATTTCCTAAACCTTATTTCTTGCATGATAAATTAATGTTTTATTCAGGACGCTGAAATGCACCCAGGAGACATGAGCTCTTCCAATAACCTTCTCTGTGACCTTGAACAAATGTTTTCTCTCCCTGGGTCTTCTCGTTTCCCAGGGGTTTTAAAACCAACTAATTGTCACTGATGTCTCTTAGCAGCTTTTAGCCTTTGCATCTATCCCTCCTTGGATCACAACACATCTCACCCTGGGGCAGTGGAGAGGTTGGACATCTAGTCTGGACTGATTGTCTAATCCCCAAGGAATGATTCAGTCCATCCCAAAATAGCTTTCTAAAGAAGGTGTGGTGAATCATTCTCCTGACATCCTCTTTCTCTCTTCCCTGAAGACAGTGGAAACTGGATGGCCAATAAACAAGATATCTGAGTAGTCAGAGATGTGAGTTTAGTCAGAGGGAGCCCACCCATAAAACCTCTTTACTGTGGATCGTTGTTGGTTTGGTTTTGTTTTGTTTTTATTTTGGTTTTCTGTTGTGCATCCTGGTTCAGCAGCAATGAATGGAGCTGCACAGCTCTCCTGATGCAGAGATGTCAGCTTCTGTAAATCAACGTGACAGAGAGGAGGAATGGAGGGAGCCTGTGGGAGGAGAAAAGCAACCAAAAAAGAAAATAAAATGCTATTGTTGTATATCAGGGAAATAAGAAAATAATCATTGGGCTCTGATAGGATAAGTAACCTTGTTCTTGCCTGGTTGGTGCTGATTTTTGTGGGCAGAACATGGTTCCTGCTTGATTTGTCAGTGAGTGTGTTGCACCAGCTCTTGCTGTCCTCTATGATGGTCAGAAAGACTTTTAGAGATTTGTTTTTGTTTCATTTCCTGGCTTGTTTTTCCTTCCTCTTCTGGCTGTCAGAGTGAATTTGTATCTTCTAGCAATGTTGGGGAGGTCAGAAACATGTCAAAAAGAGGATGGAAAATGCATTTTAAAGTGAGCTGTTAGGAATTGCTTTGACGTTTCTGATGAAGGGAAAGGTTAGTGCACAGGGATCTTCAGCTCCTATCCTGCTGTTCCTTTTCTTGTCACTCACAGCTGGAAGCAGAGGAATCCCCCAGCACAGCGTTTGACTCAGCACACAGACACTAACCTGGGTCCAGCTGTTCTCACCAGTGTCCCCTGGGGTTCTGGGATGTAGGATGGGCAGTTCAGAGGTAGACTTGGTCTCCCCACAATCCCTTCCCTTCTTTTTTGCAAGAGTGAGAAATTCCCACTTGTGTCTGCGAGGAGACCTTGATCCTTAAGTGAACTTTATTGCCTAAGTTGCTCCAGAGTTTTAAAACCACTGATCTGAGCCTTTGCTGTTGATGACAATAACGCCGAGGCCAAGGTTGGCACTGGGACATCTGGCTTGGCTCGCTCTGGTCACGGGCCCGGGAGGAGGGAAGGAGAAATTAAGACACAAAGTTTAAAGACAGCTCAGGAAAGGGAATGCCAGACCAGAAGGGAGGTGTGCTCAGGAAGGAGCTTCACTGGTGAAAAGATTCCCAGTGCAGGAATATTTCACTGTTGATGCTTTAAATTGGAAAATGAGCTGAGCCTGAGAAAGGGAAATCATCAGCATGCATGAGCTTGTGCTTTAACTGATAGCTGCTTGCATCGTGTTTGATTCCTGGATAACTCAGGAACAAGAAAAAATAGAAGAATTTTTGCCAGTTCAGTTCATTATGAAGAGCAATAACTAGTTCTAAATAGCTCTTTATTTCTTCTCAAATCTTACTACAGGACTGGCTTAGTCGCTTCAGTTTCCTGGTTTGTAGCAGGAAAGATTCAAGGACTTTCAATATTTTGGTAAAAATAAGCAAACTTGATTGTTTTTCCAAGAGCAACTGAAAACAAACTTATTTGAGGAAACTCTCAAGTGGCTTTTCTTTAGCTGAGCATTAACATCAGCAAGCAAGATTCATTCATTCTTTTCCTCCTGCCCAGTGCTCACAGGTTAAGCGGGCGGGAGGAGGGCAAATCTCCTTGGAGCTTTCACCTCTTCTTCTGATTTGCAGCCCTTGCTTCTGCTTTTTGTCTTTCTGGACTGAAACCAAAGGCAACATTTCTAGAGGCCCTGAGAAGACTTCAGTGTCAAGAGCGTTCCTTGGCAGCCAGAAAAGCACAATTGCAAAGCAGAAAAGAAGAGCCTTATTTAGCAGGCAGGCTCTGCTCTCCGCGTTGATGAAACAATTAGCTGGAGATGATGCTCTGTTGCAACTCTGCTCCTTTAATAGCACCACAATATTGCTTTGCCAGGATGAGCCTCCTTGTGGCTTTAATAAACCAGGTGAAACCACACACAGTGTTCCTCACGTTGGGCTCTTTGAGCCTCGTAGAGGGGAGATTTTGTTGGCAAAGGGAAACATGTTCCTCCTGAAGGAGCAAACCCATCTACCAACAAGAATACTGTGCCTGTTAAAGCAATTAATGAAACCTGGAGCAAATCCCCTCCTGAAAATGGCCCCAGCAGCCAAAAAGGAGATGATGCAGCAGCCACTGGCCCTCTCCCCTGTGCTGGTACAGGCTGTGCAGGGGGTTGTGTGGTGAGCACAGGCTGAGAGCTGCTCTGATCCACACCAGAGTGACAGTTTTCCATATCCCTGACAGCCTCTATTAAGCCATTCGTGGAGATTGATGAAAAGCTCCTCTGCAAAGTGTTGTTGCCACAGATCAGACCAGTTCAAGCAGCTGTTGGGCTGAGCACAGGCCTTTATTTATTTCCCAGTGACTCCTTTCCACTGCTTCTTCTGGAAGCAAATGGTGTTGTTTGCCTGGCTGCGAGCTGAGCTTGATGCTAAATCTGCTGGAAGTGCAGAGCAGTGGGTGCCTCTTTACCTTCTGTGCAATTGCACATGGATTGGTTCCTGGAAGAGTTCCTAATAAATATTTGGATGGTCCTGTTTTATCAGCCCTGTAGGATGGTGATCATAAAAAGGACCAAAAAAATCCCAGAGGAAAGGGAATTAAAATTATCAGTGATCTCAACTCCCTGTGTTTCAGTCAAACAAGCTCTTTAATGCTGTCTGCAGAGCATGTTCTGTGCCTGTGCTCCCCTGTCTTGACAGGTCCCCAAATCACATTCACTGCCATTCATTATGTGCAAAGGAATAAAACATTTATTCCAAGTCATGTTTTATTCCTGGGAAAAGATCTATTTCTGCAAGCTCCAGACACCTTTTGAGCCATTAGCGCTTCTCCTCGTGGCCCTGGGCTGGCTGCCCAGAAGACGAGTCCTGCAGGTCTCGCTGGGATCATGGCACTGTGCAGGGCAGAGCTGGTGGGACAGCCCCAGCTCTCACAGCATCTCCTGCCTTTGAAAATGTGGCTATTCTGGAGCATTCCTGGTGTTTCCTGTCACCCTCTCCGTGCTGTTGGGCATGTTGCAGCAGGAGGGGGGACTCTGTATTTTGCTGAAGTCCATAGAATTTTCTTCTTTTAATTTAATGAGCTTTTGCTCAGCAATTGATTTTTAATTTAGGAGTAGAAACAATGACGATGCAGCACTCCTTTGCTGAGATGCCTGCTGTCCTGTGACCAGGGTGTGCTGGGATTGACCCTTAGTTCAAAGTAAGGAAACTGTGGCCCAAAGGGGCACTTAGTGATTTAATGGGCAGCAGGAAGCTGGGAGTTCTGACTGCAGCTCTTCCCTGGCTGCTGGACCAAACTGCCTTTTAACTCCTTTTGGTTTGTGTGCAGTCTGTGAAAATGAGCATCCTCTGATTTACCCAGCGCAGATAAATCATCTACCAGAAGCTCTTTGCCCCTGAACAGCAGCCAAAAAACTCACCTGAAGATCAAAGGGGGTGCTGAAGGCAGAGGGGAGTACAAACACACAGCAAATTCAGGGTTTGAACGTTCCAGTCGGTCCCAAGCTCACCCCTGTTATTGACACCTTCAATAAATCAGCTGAGCAGAGGAAGATTCATGATGCCTCAGTGACAGCTTTGCTCTTCAGAGCCCACAAATCACCCCCCTGCAGGTGCCACTCAGGGCTCTGCACAGTGACGAGCCTCTTGCAGTTCCTGGTGAGCACAAGGGATCTGTGTCCCCCCTCTGCTTGTCTGTGCCCCAGAATGGCATTTTGTCCCCGTGTCAGCAGATGTGTGTGAGGGGAATGTCACGAAGTCATGGCTATAACACAGTTGATTATAAACCCACAAGCAGCAGGTCCAGTATAAGCTCCATTCCCAGGGTTCCCTCTCACACTTGGGACCCAGCTGTCCTCTTGTGGCTCCGTGCCCCGTGTGCTGTGCCCACCACAGAAGGGACAGGACGTGTCGTGATCAAGTCACAGCTGCCCCCAGTGCTCAACCAGCAACTGGCTCTGGCTGTTCACAAAACCTGTCATGAGCATCATGACTCTGAATCCTGCCACAAATTTGGCTGGAAATGGCCAAAGCATTGAGGAGTTATTAGGAGGGATAGTCCATGTGCTCTGTTCAGCTGTTTCCTGAGGAATCCAGGCTGAATTATCGCTTAGATCTCTTAAGGCAGTTATGCCCAAGTGCACACACGACTTTAAATCAGAAAGCATGGAAGCAAATTAAGGTTTTAAATCACCAGAGGTCAATTACCAAGTGGCTACTGCAACCTGTTATCTGTGCTGAACCACTGTGCAGGCATGAACATCTAAATCAGCGCTGCTTAACCCAGAGCTCTCAAAACAGGACTTGGGGCTGTTGAATCCCACTGCTCTGCACTCATCTTGCTTTCAAATTGCTGTAGGAACAATAGGGGAAAAAAATCTCTGTTAGTAAGGTTCAAGTGTAGCTCTTTCCCATCCTCTGTCACCCAAGGAGTAGATCCAGCCTGACTCAACTTTTCTTGGAAGCATTCATTCCAATTCTTAGGATACTCTGTATGGTTTAAATCACCCAGCATCTGTAATTCAGAATACCTTCACAATATCTTTGCCACCTTCCATTCCAGTTGCTTTTCATAGCAGGAATTATTTCTTCCCCAGCTGAAATCCAACTCTCACTGGTCTGAACTGGGGTACTCGCCCAGTTGTGTTTAGGGTTCTACCTGGACTAGAGTTCCACTGAAGTCAGAATGGAGCTGTGATTATTTACAAGTTGATTATGAAGGAGTTGAATTTTGCAAAGCACAAGGGACCTTGATTTTAGTTTTTCATAACCCCAGACAGGAGAACATGGCTTTGGGCATTTCTGATCTAGAGTGGAGCACTATTCCTATAACTAGAAATGTCTCAATTTAGTTACTGAGGGGAGGAATCCATCCAAAATTAATGTTGTCAGCAGTAAAAGAGCTAACTTTTGGGAAGATGATGGCACTTGCTATTAAAAAACATGACCCCACAAACACAATTTTCCCCTATAGACTGGTAATGACTCATTTCAGTGTTGAAAACATAATTGAATTGCTCCTTGCAGCAATTAGGAGAGTCTGTAGATGTGCAACTCCTTAATTGTGTTTTGATGCTGTGGACTTTCTGTGGGAAGCTGAACGCACCATTCTGACTCTGAAATTAGTTGGCCTTTGCTGCTTTTTTCCCCCTAAAGCCTGTCCTGGCCCAGCAGCAGAATTCAGACAGGGGAAAGTGGGGATTTTGCTGACCGCAGGTCTGGGTCTTTCTCAACTGGCTGAACTGGTCACTGCCCCAGTGACTCGTTAAACCTTTGGCAGCTCCTGCTGTTGATCTGTGTTTGCTCCCTGCCCACCCCAGCCAAGGTGAGGATGGTCAGCAGAGAGGCCTGGTTTAAACTGCTTGTGCTGGTCCAGTTTTTGTGTCTGAAGCGGTTTAAGGAGCAATCACATACACGCACACAGGCTTTTGTAACACTCACATGTCTTAAGAGAAGGGGGAGTGATGTGTGTTGGGGAAGAAGGTACCATCTGAAGATGGATGGGACTCACCATCTGTGTCAAAGCAAACAGGATGGCTAGAAAAAAAATAAAAATATTACCTTCTGTCCATTCCTGGCAGCCAAATGCATAGTCACCCTCAGCAAGGCTCACTCCTCAGGGGGCTGGTGCTTGTGTCTGGCTTGGATGGCAAAGCAAAACCACAAACCTGAGTAAGACCAGCTGTGCAAACAGCAAGGGCAACATTCACCTGGTTGGAGTGGCCTGGAGTTGCCTCTCCAGTCCAGGGAAATTCCTGTTTAACATTTTTTTTAATATGCTCATCCCAAGAGGGGAAGAAAGAAAGAAGGTTGGTTGTTTCTGTGCTACAGGGAGTCTTGGGGACAATCAAAGCAAGTGCTGGAAGGTGTGAAGTACCCAGGGAAGGCAAGCTGTGCCCGGGAACATCAGGATTCCTTGTTAAGGGGTTGTGTAGGGAAAAGCCAGCACGTCTCTCTGCTGCTCTGGCTGCCTGCCATGGCTTGGAGAATGAGCCAGCCCTGTCTGGGCAGCTGGATCTGCCCGAGGACTTTGCCAATGACAAGGCAGCCAACTTGTGAGAGGTGGTCAAGCTGTCAAACCATCTCCTCTTGGAGCTCTTATGGAGGGGGTACCAATGCAGAACCAGCTCCCTCACTCTGGCCAGGACTGGCAGCAAATAGCAATCTCTTTCCTGGGCAAACAGGAATCTCTACCTGCCCCTCAACCTTTGGGATCTGAACTGGGCATGTGGGTGCAGAGCTTTGCTCCTGGGATCTGGTGTCATGGGAAAGCTCATTTCTTACTGTGTTTATCCAGAATGCCTTCACTTCAGAGCTGCAAAATTATCATTGTAGCTCAAAAAAAAGTATCATTGTAGTCCCCTTGCCAGGCAGCAGCGGCAGGCCCAGGCAGCAGTTGTGTCTGCACAGTCAACCCGGGGCCTCCCAGTTGAGCACATTACAAAACCACCAAATGATTGGATTTGGCTGCGAGAGGATAAGCTGTATCCTCTGAAGCAGCACTTTTGGAGCTGGATCAGAGTGTTTTCCAAGCCCAGAGGGAGTTGAGCTCCAGGGCCTGACCCTCCCACGGCAGGATCTGGGGGACATCCCTGAACCCTCTGCCATGAGCAGGGACGAGTCAAGTGGGGCATTTCTGCAGCCAATACCTCGTGTGAGTCATGACTTAGCACACCGTGTTAGTGACATACTGAGCCTCACAGAGTCTCTCATACTGTTATTTTTGCAAGAATTGTTTTGTTGTCATTAACAAAAAAATAATTCTAGTCAAAATGGGAAGACTTGCCTGGTCTTGGCTGATTAGCACTGATAAATGGATTTGGAGAATGGAGACAAGTTAGGAATTCCTACTGTCTGGCAACTTCATATTCATTATGAAAGTCTAGCAGGAGTTTCAGTCATGCTGCTTTGCACTTGGAAACGGTTTAGCTCAGCTCAAGACACTGTGGGAACAGTCACAGATGCCAGAGAATGTGTCTGTGATGCCATCGCGGAGAGGAGAAGGATTTCAGGGGTCCTGATAAGAGGGAGGAGGCAGATAAACCCATCAAACAGCTCAGAGGAAGCCAAAAGTCCCAAAGGAAGTCAAAGGAAGAGCATCCAGGTCAGGCTCTGCCTGGTGTGTGCAGGGGCTGACTGGCACCCCAGGGGGGTTGTTTTAGATGTCACTGTGTCTGTTGGGAGGTGTCACCGGCTGTGTTTCTCTTCTGGCTGCATAAATCCCCTTTCTGAATGAATCACTATCCAAAGGTATTTTCCCACCCAAAGGGACCAATAAACTCCTCGGGTTTTCTGTAAAATGAGGGGGAAAAAAAATCTTTGAAGGCAAGAGCTATTCCCTGTAGAAGTTTGTTTTATTTTGTTTACTGTGTCTCAACATTGGACAAAGCTGAGTGCTCCCTCCTGAAGGGAACAAGAGGGAAGGAAAAGGCAAGAAAGGAGGGAAGAGGAAAGGGAAGGAGAAAGGGAAAGAAAACAATCCAAAGGTTTGGTAGTTTTTGCTTTCCTCACGTTAACAAACCAAACCAACTAAACTCCCAAAACACCAAAGTCATTTATTGTGGCAAATGTACCAATTCACCATTTGGGAATGAAGATCTGAAATGTCTTGGTTTTACAGCACTAAAATTAGTCCAGCTGGCATTTAATGGATTTTTTTTAGCAGAAACTATTCCTGTCACTCCCCTGAGCAGCAGTGGAAACTGGGAGCAAGGTTAGAGACAAACTATTTACTTTTATAGAAGTACTTACTCCAGAGCCACCTGATCTAGTTCCAGGTCTCTTTATATTTTTACTCTGTTTCTGCTGGTGAGGTGGGATTGGACCAAAAAGAAATGGGATTTTTTCCCCAGAGGCTGAATGTGCTTTTTAATTTGTGTTTTTCAGAACACAGTTCCCCTCCTTTAAAGGAACCAAAAGTTTGTTTCAAATCAAATACCACGCTTTGCTTCAGGAAGCTCTGGTGGTTGGTTGTTGATTTTCAGGCTCTCAGTGCACCCCATGTTGGGTTGTTCAGAGTTCTAACTGCTGTTCATCAGTGGAGTTGGGGAAAAGGAGGCATGGATGGGATCTCCTTGTTCTGCTCATTCCTGCGACAATAGGGAATAGGGAAAGAGCTCCCCATGAGCTGTTAGGTATTTTGACATTCCTGGAGGTGGGAATTGCACACTGATGCTCTGCTGAGTCTCCATCTCTTCGTGAGGGAAAGCTGAACTGAGGGACTGAGCGTTTTTATTGCAATTGTTGGTGGCACACGGAGAGGAAAAAGTTGTTCTCCGAAATTAGAGAGCCTGTTTCTGTCCATGTCTTGTGTGTCTGGCTAAGAATGTGTTTAGTTCCTGCTCCATCCATTTGCTGGGGATGTTGGGAATCAGCAGTTATCAGCTGGGAGGGGCAGGAGGTGGATGCAGAAGCAAATGCTTCATGTTGTCCTGGGAGATGATTTCCAACGCAGGAAGCAGGTTTGCTCTGACCTTTAGGAGACACAACTGATTGGTTTTATTACTGTGCTGTGGTTTATCTTTATGTCCCCATTAATCATTTTCATTCAAATGAAATCTGCAAGCGTGTAAGGTGCAGAACTCATTTCGTCAGGCTCATGTGTGTGCTCGTGTTTCTTTAAAGAAGTGCCGCAGCCAAATCTGTTAAATTATTAGCCCCGTGATTCTCAAATTTACTTTCACCCTCAGGTAAAATTGCTGCTGCAACTAAATAAAACCCCTGGAAATGAATTGCATCTCCTGACAGCCCTTAAACCCTGGAGGCATTCAAATTCTGGAATTCGCCAGGATTATCACCTCAGTGCAGCAGTTAACCATGTCTTTAAGCAGAGTTGCCTCCCAGAGTCAGTCCTGCTTCCCCAGAGCTTTGACAAGGGCCCCTTTAGTTCCACACCTCCAGTGTGAGTGTGGGATCATCCCACACCGCCTCAAGAGCCACTTTAGAGCTGCAGCCTGAATTCCTTGGCATCTGGCTCCTGCTGCACTGTCCATGTCCCTCATTTCCCAGCTCGGGCTGCTGTGGCAAAACTTCCAACGCCCTTTTCTGTTTGGTTGCTGCTGGTACCTATTGCTTTCCTGAGGGCAGTACCTCTGCAGGGGGGTCATTTTGCTCTTTTAATGGCCTCAAACTCTCTGTAGAGCTGAAAGCAGCCAGGGGATGCTGGTGGGGCAGTGCAGGGCTCAGTGACACTGTGCCCATGGAGCCAGCAGGGCACTGGGGGTGGCAGCAGGAGCTGGGGGGCTGCTGGGTCAGGTCCTGCTCCCAGATACCCAGAGATGCTGGAGTGAAACCAGACAAGGAAGTTGAAGCTGTGCAGGGCAGCAGCCTGGATATGTTCTTTTCTTTATTCATGTCACTGCTGTAGGAGCAGCCTGGACTTTACTTTCTGCCTCTCCTTTTGAGATGTGCATCTTGAGCTACTGTCCTTTTGGAAAGGCAGTGTCAGAGCTTCTCCTCTGCCACTGCACCAGAGAGGAGGGGACACACCCTGGGCAACAGTGCCTGAGGCAACGAGGTTGTGCTGGGGGAGGAGATTCAGGCTTGGGGAAGCAGAGGAAGCTGCTCAGCTGGTGCTGTGTTGTATCCCTGCAGGTAAATATGTCATGGTTGCAAGACTTACTGATAATATCTGAGACCTTGGCAGGCGATTCTGGGCTCTGATGGTTAGCTGAAGGTCACCCACAGAAAGAAGACAAATACCACAATGCTGTCTCTGAAGATCTCAACTCCACAAGGGTCTTAGCCCTGATGAAAGTCCCTGTGTCAATACTGATGAATTAATGACCACTTGAACTCTGAGAGAGCTCCTGGACAGCTTCTGCTGATCTCACTGTTAGACAGTGGCAGTCTTGAGGTTTGAGCAATTCAAATATTCAGAGGTCAGGATGGTCCTTCCCCCCTCCCAGCTTTCATCTATTTGAAGACACCAATAGCCTTTGGGAGAAGGAAAAATAAGCCAAACTCTGTCCAGAGCCAGTTACATCAGAAATGAGCCCAAACAGACTTATCTCACTTGCTATTTGTGCTCAGCTCCTGATCAGTGCAGCTGCAAGACATTTATAAACAGAACTAAAATACATCTGTGCTAATTGCTGACAACTTTGCTTGAGGACCAAATCCTGAAGTAGACCAAAGTGATGATGGTCCCCAAGCTTCTTAGAAGACGCCTGTCTCTCAGCTCACAGGCACTCTTGACCAAGTCCCTGGCGAGGAATCTGCAATTCAGACATTTGGCAGTGTGACACCGGGTTACATCCTAAATCCTGTGTGACTTTTGCTCGTCCCTCACCCAGGTTCCCAGAGGAGAGGTGTGTCCCAGCCGGAGGTGGCAGACAGGTAACACAGGAGAGGAGCAGGGAACTGCAGCACTGCCTCTGCTCTGGGTGCCTTGGCACTCTGGAAAGGTTTATGAGGTGGAGAGCAGGAGAGTCAGCCAGGATTCAGTGCAGTGTCCAGGCTAATTACGCTGGGGGATCGTGTGCTGGCTGAGGCAGCAGCACAGAGTCCCTGCACACAGATGTCTCTACCCCACACTCCACTGAGCCGCGTAATGGAGAGCTGGCTGTTTGTGACAATTTAGGGCTTGCTCTGGCTCAAAGGTCAGCATAAATTAAATGGCATGATGAGAATAGTGAGGACATAACTGATGGGCTTAGCATTTTCTAGCTAGGAATAAACAAATTCCCAAGCGGCACAGATTTGCAGTGAGCGAGAGGCATCCAGCCCTCTCCTCAGTGCTCCTGTGTATCCACTGGCAGGAATTAATGCCAAACCAGAGGCCAGCAAAAATAGCTTTTACAAACTTCAGGCAGAGAGCAGTGCTCAGACACCTCTCTGCCTTCACACATCCTGGGTGCTGGGGCAAAATGTGTGCATAACTTAGGAGAAGGTACACCCTGCTGTGTGGGGCACACGGACTGTGTGTCCCCTCTGGAAGGGTCCTGTTGGTGTCCAGTGGCCTCACAGAGCCCAAACAGTCTTGTCAATCCCCTCCCTCACACAGCACTGAGCTGATCTTCCTCCCGGGTCTGGGCAGTGCTTCTGGGCACCAGTGTTGACACCAGTTGTTTCCTGGGACTCAGATTTTAGACATGGACGTTTGAGCAGATGCTGTGGAGAGCACAGCAGGATGCAAAGAGAATCTGTCACAGCCTCAAGCCATGTCCAGGAGGAGGAGGAGGAGAAGAGAAGGAAGCCCTGGCACGTAGGCCCTCGATGGACAAGCAGTGAGCACAGCTGGCACTGTGCTCTGGGATGGGCTCCGAATTTGCTGCTGCAGATTTGGGCTGTGATTATGTTGTAGAGCTGAGGGTAATGGATAAGTAATCTGCTGAGTGACAGAGGTGGGGGGCAAACCTGCCCCTCCTGGGCACAGTGCCAGCCACAGACACTACAAAGCCCTGCTCTGTGCAAATGGAAAACATTTAGTGTGCCTCTAAATCCCTGCTCAGGACTAAAAAGCTGTAAGCGGCTTTCCCCTCCTCTCCTGGTGACGTTAAACAGAGAAAATGGGTATCCTTTCCCTTCCCATTTTCCTTCCCCTCTTCCCAAGCTTTAAATCCACATAGGTGATACAAAGACAGTGAAAAAAGATAGCTCTTATGGTTGTGTTCCTTTCCAGAGAGGTAAATGGCGTGTGCACACACATACGTGCACACACACACAAAAATGCTGCGTTTTAATTAACCTCATAAAGGATGAGGAACGTGCATCTGGGCATGACTGTGAGCCAGGAACAAAGCATTCATTTCCTCACCATGGCTTTATCCCTTTTGACCTTAATTTGAATCCCTCCGAGCTGGAAGATGCATCTGTCGGGGCGGCTGTACCTGAACCTGCTGGGACCCAAAGCCTGACACAGGGAAACGCTGTGCCATCCCTCTGCCCACGGCCTGGCGTTACCCGGTGCTCTCCGGATTCCTCCCTCATTGTCCTCACCAATCTGCATTTGCCCTAATTACTTTAGCTGAGCACACGCAGTGATTCTCAGCCCCTGTCAGGGACCTGGCTGCCGTGGGGTTGGGGTGAGCAGGGAGGCTGATGAGCTTGTCAGCCCCCAGATGAGAGCAGGACAGAAGGTCAGTTTTGGCTACGATGGCCAAGGACCTGAGTGGCCATTGCAGGAGGGCTCTGGCTCAGTTTGCCTTTGCACAGCTTTGCTGCAAAACTTTCCCAGGCTGCACAGAGCCTCTCCCCTGCAGATCTTCCCAGGCTGATCTGCAAAAGGATCCCCACCTTTCAGCGAGTGTCCTTTCAGCTGTTAGCCACGGTCCAGGGCTCTGCAGGCTCTTTCTATTTAGGTGGAAAAGCAGAGGCTGGAAAGGGACTGGGCTGAGGGAGAGTCTGATTGTGGGTATGTGAGCAGAGGGTTGGTTCCTGGATCCTCCCTCTCGGGGGTATTTCATTCTTGGCTGATAGGAAGTCGAAGGCCCCAAATTGGAGCATCTCCCAGCCTGAGGGGGGACAGTCCTGGGGTTTACCAAAACCCTTGCTATGAAGAGATTCTCCCAAGTCCCACAAAGCTTCCAAGTGGCCATAGTTTATCCTTCCTGCAGCTGCTGCTGCCATGGGGACACTGCCTGTGCTCCTTCCCCATGGCACTTGTTACAAAGCCTGGGCAGGGCTGGATGGACTCTGTCATTTTTCTGGCTCTTTCCAAGCAGCACATCAGTCAGTGCTGGCCGTGCCAGACTGCATCAGAACAAAAGAGCAACGTCTCTTCTCGCTCCTTTGTTATTTATTTATTTTGAGGCGAGTGACAGGGGAGCCTGGCAGTGTCCTGCTCCCTCCTCGGGAGGCAGAGTTAGCAGAAGGTCTGCTCAGATGGTGCATCAGGCAGATGGCTGGAGGAAAGCCCCAGGGCACTGCTGACTAAAGAGCACAAACTGTGCTGGGCCGTGGCCAGGCGGAGGGAGGGCTGTATGGGAAAGCAGAGACCAGCCCTGACCCCATCCGCGGTGTGCATCCCCACAGATCCCTGCCCTGCCAGCGACGTGGTCCCTGCGTCCCCACAGATCCCCCTATCCCCACAGATCCCTGCATCCCTACAGATTCCTGTATCTCCACAGATCCCTGCATCCCCACAGATCCCTGTATCCCCACAGGTCCCTGTATCCCCACAGGTCCCTGCCCTGCCAGTGGTGTGGTCCCCGCATCTCCACAGAACCCTGCATCCCCAGAGATCCCTGTACCTACCCCCACAGATCCTTGCATCCTCACAGATCCCTGCATCCCTACGGATTCCTGTATCTCCACAGGTCCCTGTATCCCCACAAATCCCTGCATCCCCACAGATCCCTGTATCCCCACAGGTCCCTGTATCCCCACAGATCCCTGCCCTGCCAGTAGTGTGGTCCCTGCATCTCCTCAGATCCCTGCATCCCCAGAGATCCCTCTATCCCCACAGGCTCCTGTACCCCCACAGATGCCAGCCCTGCCAGCAGCATGGCCCGTGGCAGTGCTGGGAGGGGATGCAGGGTCCCTGTGGTCCGTGGTGCTGGGCAGGAGGAGGAGGAGGGCTGGGAGCAGTGCCTGGAGCTGCTCTGCACCTCCTGGCTCAGCACATGAGCTGAGCTGGGGCAGCCACGGTGGGAAGGGAGTAAATCACAGCAAGGATGTGAATCAGGTGGTGCTTCTCTCTGGAAACTGGGAGCCAGAGGTGGCTGTGTCACGGTGAAAATTAGCTGGAACTGAGGGTTGGGTGGTGTTTTTTTTCCTCTGTAGCTGATTTGTGATTAATCCAGCTGCTTTTATGAAGTCAAATTCCTCAGCTGAACCTTCCCTTCTGCATCCAGATGCTGCAATTCAGCTGTGACTGTGGCCTAACAAATGTTACCCTTATCCACTTTGTCTTCTATATTGGTTTCATGAGAAACCAGAGTATAAAAACAGAGCCCCATCAAACCTGGCCACAGCAGGTTATTTTGCAGCAAACAGGATAATCAATTGCTCGGTATCCCAGTGTTGCTAACATTGAATCTGTTTGAAATACGTTTTCCAGTGAAGAAATGGCTCTGCATGATGAATAAAACCTCTCATCTGTACACCTGGCCAACAAGGTCTGAGCTGGAATTTGAACTGAGTGGGAGTTTACTTGTTTTCACCACTCATTTGCTACTTTAAAGGTTATAGTTTCCATCTTGAAATGGGTTGTGACTGTGACACAGTGAGGGCTGGGGAAAGAACGGGGTTTGAAAGCACCTAATTGAGCCATAAGAAAATGTAATTTATGGAAAGCAAAATAACTCTCCTAGTTATTGCATTAACTCATGTCATGACTTTTTAATGGCAATGTTAGGGGTTAATTGGTGTCTGTGCTGTCCTTGTGCCTTGCAGAGTTATTCACAAAGGATCATGGTCTCATTAGGTAGGACTCCCATAAAGACAATCCTTCTATAAGTGGTTTAATATCCATGTACGTGCGTGGAAATTTTTTGCTCTTATCACCAGGAAAAGTCAGATACTCAATGGGCCAGAAACTGAAATATTTTTGAGTGACACAAAACCTGCACAATATTGAGATTCTTATTGGGCGCTTAAAGAGGAATTATTTTCTTTTGGATTTTCCTGCACTTTGGCTTTATCCACCTGTTGTAGGGCTGAATTCAGGCGCCGAGAACTGCAGAGTGTTTTCCTTTGAAAGGCCCTGCTCGCACTCCCGGCTCTTGTGACAATGATCGGCTCCTTAGAGCATCAGCCGGTGCCCCCTGCTAAAGCTGGATTAATGCTGCAGAGGCCTCAGCCTGTGCCGGCAGAACACGGCAAATACCAAAGGAAATGCAATGTTCCTCCTTAGAGCTGAGAGGGCAAAAAGGACAAAACCCACCTTTAACTGTGAAAGTGAGAGGAAATGGGAGTGTCTATGGCTGAAAGGCAAGAGGCAGAGGGGTCTTGGGGAAATGTCAGAGGAAAAAGCTGAGAAAAACCATTATTTTCATCCCCCGTTCACTCTGTGTGTGTCACACACCTTTGACACACACATCTCCTCCCTTCCCGTCTCTCTTTACTTCCCTGTGGCTCAGAACTGCCCTGTTCCCCAGAAGAGATGGGATATCACAGCAGAAAATACCCAGAAATCTGCTTTCCAGGGGGCTTTGCAGCTTGAAAAGGTGTTCACACATCAAAAAGTGGAAACTACCATCTCGAATCACCTTATATTTGAGAGAATTTGTAGCAACTCACAGTGATAGTCAAACTGTACCTGAAATATTCTGGGATGGCGTTTCCATGAGCAGTGTCAGAGGGGTAACTAAGCCCAGTCCAGGGCTGTGCCTCAAACATCACATGTGGCAGCAGGATTTCTTGGACTACACCTAATTCCAGTTTACCCAGTCTCTGCAGGTGGAATGAATATGTAAAAGGGTTTGCAGGGAAATGGTAAACCCCCTTGGCTTACTGGTGATCCCCAGACTCAGGCTGGGGAAAGGAGCCTTAAATGTTAAACCTCTTTGTCAACTTGTTTTCCTTGGAGCGGTATAGACACCTCTGAAAGGAGAAAAAAAATGTTTGTTTTCATTACTTTGGTGTGCTTAATAGCATGCCTCTTAGAACAAAGAATCCATGAGATTTGTAGAGAAATACAGTAGGAAAATCTGCTTTTTGCAGTGTTTTCCCCAGAAAGGAGTACGACTTCGCGAGCTGACGGGACCAGAGGTGCATCTTCTTTTGAATCTTGAAAAGCAGATCACAGGCGAGACTAAAGGAAATGGTGACCATTTGGTTCCTGGAGAGACGCCCAATTGCTTCATTAAAGAAGAGTCGTCACATGCTTGTTTCTTAAATCCCGCTAAATACCTGCTTAGCGGCATTATTGACAGGCTTTTCTCATGAACATTGAGCTGTTAAGCTGCTCCTGGTTTACAGCAAGAGGTTAAAGGATTTCTCAAAGCTCCCAATGAAAGCCTTACTAACTGGATTAACTGCTAACATGGATGTAGGCTTTGAGTCAGATTAACCCCCATTGCTCAAAGTACGTTCTGCTTGTTCATCTTCTCTTCCTTTTGTCTTCTCTTCTTCCCTCCGCCCCCCTCCTCCCAGCTTTTCTCTTTTTGTTTGTCAGGAATAGGGGGATAAATATTCCTCTGTGCTTTGTGTTTGGGCAGTGGGACACTGCGGGCAGCAGGGGCGGCTGCTGGGTTCGGTGGTTGTTTCTGTGGCTGTTTCTGCAGGAACTTTGGAAAATGTGGTAAGAATAAGGAGAATTATTAGTTGGTCTGCAGCCTTGGCTTCTGCTTGCCTTGGCTATTCTCCTCCTCAGATTTCCTCGGCAACCTAAGAATCACCAACACTATTTTTATAAAGTGGTTGGACTACTGTATTTGCACACCTGGCTGGGCAGGTAGCAGAGAAGATAGCTCAAACTGGAAAACCCGTGGTCTTCCTAGCACCGAAGACCTGAAGTTAATCCCATTTAGGCTGTAGTTAAACGGGTATTTCTTCATTTTAGGAGGACTGAAGCACCATCTGCGCTCTTGCTTTTGGCTGATTGTTTCTGCCGTCGCAGTTTTCTGGGCTGGTGTTTGTACATATTTGTAAGCAGACCCACAGTGACAGTATCGACTGTCCACTTTGGAGGTGTTATCCCTTCTCCTGCCTGTAACAACGCTCCCATCCCCACACTCGGCGGTAGATCCATCCGGATCCCTGGGGAAGGGGTGAATTCAGCAGCCCCACTCCTTGCCCTGTGATGCCATAACCCCGGAGCTGCTCTCTCCAGGTGAGGAGGGACCTGCAGGGCAGGAGGCTGTTAGTAAATGCTGAAGGATGTCAGGGGAAAGCCAACAGACACAGGGGCTGGAAGGAGCCTGGCTGCAGCAATGTGGCTGCTCTTGCCTGACCAAACTGGCGTCGGAGTTGGTTCCCAGCCCAGAAAAGAGCCCAAGGAACGGAGCCAACGCATTTTCTGCTTCTCTGTCGTCTGCTCACTGCACCGTTCAGACCTCTCAATTCCCTTTCCTCCCAGGGTGACAAGCAGTGCCATGGCCATGGCCAGCCCGCCGGGGTCACAGCCGGGTCTGGCCCAGGCACTTGGCTGCTCCTGGGAAGGGACATTTGTACCGGGGCCACTCAAAGGGCCCCTCAGGGTGGGGGAGTGTCCCCAGAGATTGGAGCAGTGTCATGAACTCTGCTGTGCAGGCTTGGACCTGTGTCCAGCTGGCTGAGGACCATGTTGCTAAACAGAGCCTGCAGTGCTGGGAGCTCCTGCAGAGTCCTTGTGCCCCATTCCATGTCACCCCCGAATGTGGCCAGTGCCTGGCACAGCTGGGGCTCACTGTATCGCCGAGATCCTGTGCTTTCCAGCCTGGGCTCTTTCCAAACTTGCTGTCTGATGGCCTCAGAGGGCTCTCAGGAGGTCTTGCAGTGCTCCTGCCTTTCTCTGGGCCCCTTGGGGGTTTATGCACATCTGTCCTATTTTGTGGCCACCCCCTCTCTCAAACTGCTCAGACTCAGCTCCTCCAAAGGCCATCAGCAGGATCCAGACAATCCCACTTTCTCATTCCCTCCAACACTCATCAGCTCCACTGTAAACTTCTTAATCTCATGTTGTCTGAATCCCTCCCAGCCGCCTTTATCCCCATCTAATCCATTTTATCCGAATTGCTAACCTGTATTTCTGATTTCCCCTCCACCTTTCTTCCTCCTACCAAATGTCTCTTTGACCTCCCATCCCATCCTCCCCCTTTCTCCTCCTCCTCCTCTTTCCTCCCAGGGTGCAAATTCACTGGCCATGTGACAAGCATGAAAGGGGAGAAGCTGTAACGTGGATATTCCTTTTTGTTCTTAGAGACACTCCAGAGCTCAGAAGAGCTCTGGGCAAGTCGAAACAAACTTAAGTTTCTCCAACTTATTCTCTCTGTTCCTTTAATTCCCTTTGAGCCAAGGGAAGCAAAACCTTTGATGCATTGACAAGACTTTGCTTCCCACTGCCTGACATTCAAATGCCCCTTTGCTGAAAGTGCCTGGGCTCTGTCTGGGGAAGGGCCCTGCCTTCAACTGCACAGCAGTGGGGAGACCCCCCGCCCTCCTGATCTTCTTAAGGGGCTGGGTTTGAAGGGCTCCTCATAGAAACTGTGGCATAAAAGCACTTGAGTGTGACTAAGTATTGGCCTTGATGGATTTCCTGGGTCTAATCCTCGGTGCATTATCCCAGCGCTGGCTTTCCAAGAAGAATGATGAATTTCAATAGCAAATCAGGGACTTTCTGGTGTTCATGCTCCTCGCTTTGAGGGAGGCACCAGACAGAGCTACCAGCTGTGAAATGGGCTGTGTCCATCTCTCTGCCTTTGTAGACAGCACGGGGTTGAGTCAAGGGCTTGCTTGAGTACCTTGAGTCTGAGCTCTCAGCCCGGTGAGCCTGGTCTCTCTCTCTGCCTTGTGTCCCAGTGGTTTTGTCATGGGACATATTCTGACAGTTCTGTCTGTTAATAACAGATACAGAAACACAGATATCAAAACTATTGGGTTTTTCCAGGAAGTCCCACCATACTCCCAGGACTCCATTGGAAGCAACGTAATAATTCCATCCCTGGAACAGGACTGACTTGCTTGTAGGGCCAATTCCCATGTACTCTGCTTCCCCCAGTGCTGATCTACACGGGTGCTTTATATTAGTAAAGTGTGCAATTTATGATATTTCCCAGTTAAGAAACGCTTGCCAGGTGTTATTGGTTTGGGTTTTGGCATGTAATGGCCGGGATAGCAAGCACTAATAGATGGTTCTCTCTGACCATTTTCAGCAGTCACCTTGCCTACTTCTTGCTGACATAGTTCTTACGGTAATTAATGAGCTGGCACATTCCTGGGAGCCTTGTCAATGAATTAATCTCTGCACCGAGGGAACAGCTGAACACAGGTTTCCTCTTGTTGTCTCTGGCAAACAGGGGAGACGGAGGATCCGCAGGCGGGGAGGGAGGGGGCTGTGGAAGGAGTCCCTGCTTCAGGGGTGGCTGAAATGATGCATATTGCATATGTTCAGTGTGCATCTGTTTTTATCCTCTTGAGCCCTAATGTGTCTGATTAGAGTGTCCAAGGTGGTTACTGCTCCTGGCAAGGGTGTGCAGCTCATAATTCACTCGATGCTGCAGGAGCAGAGGAGAGGTTCAGCTCTGCTGGTTGTGTGAAGGTGTCTGTGTGGAAGCATTTTGTCCAAGCAAAGTAAGCTGAGGTCCAGAAGGATGATCAGTTGATCATTATTCCTGCTGTTAAGAGTTCACTCCTGAAGAAGAGGAGAAATCTCTCCCTCTCCAGTGTGACACTTCTAAAAGGGAAGGTTTTCCATTTTGCTGTAGAGGTAGAAATGTCCCCATGATGTGGATCAGGGCAGGCCCAGGATTTGCTGCCACTTTGGGGTCAGTATTTTTCAAACCACCACCTCTAGAAAAGGGCAGCAGCTTCTGAGAGAAACCACCTCTGTATTGGAGTGTGTTTTGGTCTTAAGTGGCTAAATAAGAGACAATGGATTCTAATGTTAATGGATGTTATTTACTCTTCGGGAAGCTTGAAGTAACCCTAAAAGATCCAGCATGAATTCTTTGGCTGTGAGTCACCTAGGCAGAAGGATATTTAACTTAAAAATTTAGAAGACATTCTTTGATTTAGAGTGAATATTAGGATAATAACCCAGTTATACAGTCAGTGTTGGATTAGAAGTCCCAGGGCTGCTGGTATTGATCTCAGGACTGGCCTCAAGTAACTTGTGTCTCTGTCAGGAAAGAAAATTATATATTTGCTTGAGGGACAAGGTAAGCTCTGAGAGCTAAGAAATGGATGTTTCCTTAGAATGTCTCGGAGTGAGACACCGAATTTATCATCTGGTTTAGCACTTACTTGCTTTTCCCCAGCCAGCCATGGGGAAAACTCTTAAGGCTGTATCATATCTCTGTTTATTTAATTGTCCAGAAGATTGTAAAGTGGCCTAAACCAAGGTCAAGTCCTTCCACAGGTGATGACTTCAGTAAGGAAAGGATGGAATCTGGCTATGATCCTGCAGTGAAGGCACTGGCTGAGCTCTCAGGAGACAAGTTGGGTTATTCCTCCCTGTGGAATCCTGGCGCTCCCTGGGACTGCTCATGTTCCGCTTTCATTGTCACCAAAGGCATCTCAGGCATGAAAACAAAAGAAAAGTAGCACGGCTGGTTTTTATCAAAATGTATTTCCCGTTCTGAAAAGGGAATCCCCCAGGCCTCTCCTTTTCTGAAATCATCCAGGTGCATCAGAGCGTTCCCAAACCAATTTGTTATCCTTTCAAGGACCGATTGCCTGCAGTAACAGGGAGGGCAGAGTGTTTAGGTACAGCTCCCTGGATGTACAGCTCTGTCTGACCCAGCTCCAACCCACAGTATCAAAAGGACCTTCACAGTCTTTCTTCAGCTTCGGTGGATTGCACTGAGCTGGATTCTGCACTGGTATTTTAGCTGTACTTTTATGAATGTAGAATTACCCTGAAATGTCAACTGGAAGAACACATGACTGCTGCCCTTCCACCCAGGGATGTTACTGTGGCCAGTGATGCAGGTAACACACACATGTCCAGTCCAGTGTGGGTACAGTGCCTGCCTTGCTCCACTGAACTGCTAAACTATTTTTGGTTCACATGCGTGCTTTGAAACTGCAGTGACAAACAGACCAGACATTTCTGCAGAGAGCTGAACCATTTACCCACCTCTGCCTTGGCACTGCAGAATCCCGAGAGGTTTATGGTAAATTGCTCTCATTTGAGACCCCTAAGAAAGAAGTAGATACATCCAAATGTAACAGCTGAATGAAGTTCCTTTAACACGAGCTCACACATATCCTTCAGTGCTTTCCACATTCTGAGAAGCTGTGGCTGCCCCTGGATCCCTGGAAGTGTCCAAGGCCAGGTTGGAGCAGCCTGGGATGATGGAAGGTGTCTCTGCCCATGGCAGGGGGTGGAATGAGATGACCCTTAAGGTCCCTTCCCACTCAACCCAGTCTGTAATTCTGTAATTCTTTCTGGGAGTATTCACAGCCTAGGGTGTTCTCAACTAATCTCAAAGTGTTTGTGGGCTAATTCAGATGGTGGCACTGTTCAGTGACCAGAGACAGGCTCCCTCTGGAGTCCCGAGAGTGTTTCCAGAGGAAAATCCTGAGCTGAGATGGAGCTCAGCTCTTCCAGGTTAAAAACAAAGATCTGTTGTGTGGCTGTGAGTTAACAAACCAAGATCCATTTGGGTTGGATGGAAGTGAGAGGATGGAAAGTTGCCAAGAAAAAGCAATATGAACCAATAAAATAAAAATGTTCTGGCAGCCCTCATTCTAGAAATCACATTGTGTGCTACTTATATTAAATACCTTTTTTAGGTTGCTATAGCTGGTTGCCTCAGTTGTGTCATACAGCACAGAGTTCCAACAGCGATTTTCTCTTTAATACTTAAAAGTGTTTTCTTTATAAGTTTTCTAAGCAATTTCTGTTTTAATTGTGCAGATTGTCCCGAACTGTTTTCTCAAATGTCAGGTTAAAAATGAAAGTGCCAAATACGTTTTGTGGTGTTCATGACCATGTCTGTGTTGTATTATCTCATTCATCTTTGTGATTTCTCTTCAGTTGCCATTATCTTTGTAGCTTTTCTCCATGGAGAAGAAATCTCTATTATCCTTAGAATCCTGTTTGAAATTGTGTTCATTTTTTACCATTTCCTCTTGGGTTCATGACACAGATCTGATTACAGCAGTCACTAAGGAAATTACTTGTGCTTTCCCTAGTGAACAGAATATTGATATTTTCTGTTTCCCAATATTTTGTCTCTGGAGCAGAAGTTTGACACATCTGCTCAACACATCTGTGCAGTCTAGTGTTTGATCACACTGAGCTGATTGAAGTGGCCTTCGTGTTCTCAGACCTTCTTTCCCTCACCACGTTACAGCGAGTTTAGATCCTTTCACACAAACTATCCCAACCCCTTCACTGTCCACAGCAAACACTGACTGAAGCTGTGCTGACCAATCCTTTCGAGTCCTGTTAAATTTTCTATTCGCTGTTAAATTTTTCTGTCTCATTCTTTTGCTTCCAACAGCCAGTAAATATCTCCAAACCTTGAACTGACCAGAAAGCTTTTATGGTTCTCTTTTCTTCTCCCACCATGGCTCTTTGCCTCCCTCAAGTGACTGGCACAAATCCCGACCTCTGTGTGACTGTAACACCCTCCTGTGAGTTAAATGCTAAGGTGTGCTCTGCCCCGTGGAGAAGCTCATCTCTGTCTTCACTCTTGTTGCTTTGGAAGCACAGACCTGCAGATTTTTAGAAGGAAGCTTTGTTCCTTGCCTGGAAATGTCAGAATGAGAGAATGATGGGTTCAGCCTTCCCTCTGACATTGCTGCTTGAGACCTTCTCCAGACCAAACTTTTCCCAAGACATCATCTCTAGTCCCTCTTACTT
Source organism: Pitta sordida (assembly GCA_013390025.1). Lineage (NCBI taxonomy): Eukaryota > Metazoa > Chordata > Aves > Passeriformes > Pittidae > Pitta > Pitta sordida. The sequence goes on from WEKX01005975.1 coordinate 1,316,266, forward strand.
TCTAGGAGTCCAGAAAGTTCCACATTTATAATTTACATCCAGATTTGTCTCCATAGCTGCAGTGGTGAGAGCAGCCCTTTCTGAACTGAGCCCGAGGGAAGCACAGGTTCTGTGCTGCTTCCATCCCACCTGTAATGTCCTTCTTGACTTGGCCCAGTTGTCACCAAAGCTGTGCTGGACAGAGCAGAGTCAAGGTGGCTTCCAGATAAACTCCAGCTCAGGACGTAACAGAATTGTCCTTTAGTTCCTTCGTTATACATAATTGTCTTTTTCCCCCGTGTCCTTTACATCTCCATATCCTCAGTTTTTCCAAAGTCACCAGCCAGCCTGTGAATGAGCAGCATGAGGGACACTCGACGAGATGAATTCCCAGCCGGCTGCCTCCATCCTCAGCAGCAATGATTAGCCCAGCTCTGACTGACAGAGTGCAATAAAATGGAGACAGCTCTGCCCTTGATGCATAATAAGTGAAAGACTAGTGGGAAATATCTCTGAAAACTTTCCTCCAGTGAGAGTGGATGGCTGAGCACAGCCCTTCCCTGTCTGCCCTTTCTCTTCACTCACTCACAGCAGCAGCCTGGAGCTGAGCCTTTGGTGTCTTTGCCCTTCTCTTTCCTCCCTCCTTTTCCAGCTCCTACGATAAAAAAATAATGTGGCTTTTCTTGTGTCCCAACCCCGTTGTGTCAGTCGTGCTGCACTCCTGTGGAATGTGCCTCACACTGCAATGAAGCTGCTGTGCAGCCAGCATGGCAAAGGTATCGGCAAAGCTGGAATGGAGGCAGGAATTTATGGCTGGGGGAGTTCTGAGGAATCGTGCCTGAGGTGATATTACCTTGCTGTGAGTTCAGCTCTGTCATTTGGGGCAGGAAAATCTATTGGTGCTATTCGAGTGTGGCTACCACAGTAATATTGCTTTTCTTTGGAAAAAAAAAAAGTTTATTTTTAATTGGAATGAATGCCTGTCACCTAACTCATGTTTAAAAAAGACCTAACGAGAGGGAAGTATAAAGAAAGGAAAATGCACAGTACAAAATAAAAATATTTTGGTATTATTAATTATCCCCATTTTTACATCATTAATAGCTGGAATTAGTGCAAGTGGAGCTGAGCACTCAAGGTGAGAGTCTGTGCCTGAGTGACTTTGAAGCTCAGAACAACCTGGGCCAGAGGCAGGGGAACATGGACCCCAGGAGGCACAAACCATCCCCTCTTCCTTGCTCTCTCTTCACTTCCCAGTGCTGGGGCTCAAGCAGCTGCCCTGTTTCCTCCCTCCCCGCTGTGCCACAGCTGCTGCAGCCTGAATCCTGCAGCTGGTGAGATGCGGCTGCAGAGTTTTGGAGGGTGGTGCCTCGGGAAGTCACCGATTGCTTTGACTCTAATCTTGCATTCCTGTCCCATGGGCTGTCCCTCCAGAAGTGAGAACCTCCCTCAGTGCAGGACTGGCCTGGGCACAGCTGGAGCACGTCCTGCCACAGCCTTGGCACCAGGCTTGGCAGAGTCTCCACCTTGGCTTTTATAGTAGCGATAAAAAACTTCATCATCTTTCTCATCTCTCGACACCTTCCCCCCTCCCATTCAGAGCAGCTCTGCCACAGGGCTCGTGCACCCTTCGTGCCTCCAACACCTTCACGGGAATAGCTTTATTGTCCTTCTTAGCCAAGGTACCTGCCAGCTGCTGAAGGCATCATTTTGTGTTTATTGTCTTATGAGCTGCTGCTCCAGCGGAGCTGCAAAATTAACATTGTGCTCAGCAAAACGGCCTATGTAAAACAAGGGCAATTTATACAGAAATATCCATAATCCTGCACATTAAAGTTTGGCTCTTAAACTTCTGGCACCCCTCAGAGGTCACTCTAACCTAGTTAAGTTCTGTTTAGAAAAGATGTTATTATGGCTCACAGCTTTTTTTTCCCCTTACAATATTGCCTCCCTTGGCTTGTGTGCTTCCACACTCACCTCTGCCTCCCCTGCCCTGCTCCTGCCTGTCCTGGTTTAAGTTACTTCCTGTCATACATTATTGCAGACTCCACTTAACTGCCAGAATACCAGGAAAAGTACTCAATGGTGAGGTTAAAATTCCTCCAGTATTTCTTTGTTTCTTCTTTTCCCTGACTGGCATTTTGAGCACAAATGAAACGTGTTGAGGGAGGCTGCTCGGAGAAAAGGTGCTGAGCTGGAACAGAACAGATGTGAGTTCAGTTCCCTGCTGTGACACGGCTTTCCTCGGTGTCCTTGGGTCTATCATTCACTTCTCTCTCTCTTATTCTGTCTCATTCCCCGCCTTGCTGCTTTGCACATGGTAATATTTGTTTTCACCATCCACCATATCCCAGTGTGCTCCTTCTCCTGGACCAAAATCTGTATTACCTGGTGTGTGTGTGTTAACCTACTCTGAAGAGTAGGATTGCAGTGTCTGGACCTCAGATTGGATGATGCCACACAAATAAATGTGTTAAATAAATACCTCCTCTTCCAGCTCATTCAGCATTACTATATGCTGCTAGAAACAGAATACTCTTAAAGGTAAATTTAATTTCTTTTGCCTGAGGCTCTTAATGAAGTAAAAAGGGGGAGATTTCATTCCAATATTAGTGTGACAAGTTTATGACCTGGCCTGTTGAATTTGTCAGGGGGATAAATACACAACAATATTCAACTATGAGAACACACCCCACCTTCAACAGGCAGGGAGTTTGGTGAGTAGCAGTGAAACCTCAGTACTGAAAGTTTAAAGGTCATGCAAAATAAACTGACAGAAGTTCGCTTGTCCCCTTGGTGTAACAGCCTGGACTTTCCTGGGCAACTCTCTGTTTTGTTGGGAGGTTTATAAGGACTCTGCAGATTCACTGCAGGAGACTTTGCTGTGTCTTTGACCACATCCTTGGGATTTTGTGCTGGAGTCCCTGAGCTTTATAGGATCAGAGAAAAAAAAAATCCAACCCAACACGAGAAAGTTTTCTAAGAGGTTTCTTTATCCATTTTCCTCTCCCTTCAGCAAGGAGCAGCTGTCTATCCGTGTAATTTCTGATGGATGTTTATTCTTTGAAAGCCTCCAGCAGTGAGATTCTGCCATGCCCCAGGCAATCCACTCTGGTCCCCTGCTCCCCTCACCACCAGGAAGCTTTTCCTGATGTCTAACCCTCATAGCTCTTGTTGTCACTTAAGCCCATTATTTCTTGTGCTTGCCACCTGGTTGTGGCAAACAGATTATTTCCTTTCTCTTTCCAACCACCTTTAAACAATTGATGGCTCTCACTCATGTTTTTCTCTTCTCTGCCTGAACCACCAGCTCCCTCGTTGCTCCCTTATAGATCATGGGCTTTGATTTTTGACAGTTCACATTTCTCTCCTCTCAAATATTTGTAATTGTTCCATCTTTTCTTTTTTTTTCCCCTGAGGTCCAGCCCCTAGAACTGGATGAAACTGAGGTTGTACTGATACAAGCTGAGGGAGAGAAATCAAATACCTGGGATTAAAACTTGTGCCATATTCCCGTTCTCACCATACACTTGTACAAAGAGCAGTTAAAAGGCAGCACGTTGGGACGGGCATCGTGGGCAGGATGGAGGTTTGTGCCCATCAGCAGCTGCTCCGAGTGGAAGCACAGAGAGCTGGGCCAGCAGGCACAGAACCTGCACAGTGCCTGGAGGTCCCTGCAAGGATTGCTTTTAAAAGCTCTGTCTTCACACCTTTACAGCCCAAGTGAAGTGGAGAAATAAATCACTGGGCACAGTTGTCATTTTTCCCCTCTAAGCACCAGCCAAAGGGTTTAAATATAGGTAAACCACTGTGTTTCCTCAGAATAAACACTCAGACACCCAACATGGACTGCTGGGTCCTCGTATCAGAGGAATGATTTATAACCCAATTACACTGGGGATTTTATTCTCTATTGTTTCACTGGTAGATTATGGGTCAGTTGGGTGTTTTAATTCTGTAGGAACACATCCTCGTTCTGTCACAAAGTGTGAACTTGACACCCTGGGATTTGCTCTGTCCATCCTGTAAAGCCTGAGGAGTTTATGGAAAAAACTTTGAAGATCATTCTGCCAGGGGCCAGCTGTGTAATTCTTGAAGAGTTTTGTCTCTCCAGTGCTAAGGGCATCAGCAGGAATGCAGAAAGTTCCTTTCTGGCAAATAATCTTCACCATCTCCCCCTTTCTCATCAGACTTGCAGCGTGTTCCTGGTGCAGCTGAGTCTGTGAGTTATTAGTCACTGAGGAATGGGTGTCTTTGAGCCCCCAGAGCAGCGTGACAGCATCAGTAATGGCTCTTCAGCAGGGGCCAGCAGCAGACACCTGGTGAAGAATAAGAACAGGGTAAGAATGTTTAATCTTCCTCTGTAATATTTCTACTCCCAGAGTATAGTCAGCTCAGGGTTTCCTAAGATTAATGTGGTTCTCAGTAAGATGCCCTGGGTTGCTCTTGTAGCTGCTTGTCCAATCTGCCCTTGAACATCAGCAATCCCAGAACCACTGGGAAAAAGGCACATTGGATTTCAGAGCAGAGCCTGTTACCCTCTGCAAAGGTACAAACCCACAGTTACTCTAAAGCTTTGAGATGAGTAATTTTTTAACTGGAGAAATGTGAACAAGGGAGAGGGTTTGACCAAGACAGTTAGTGAATGTAAAAGAGGAAATTCAAGGAAAACTGTTTTGTGGTTATGCCTCTTATGCCTTGCATCACTTTAACGATGCAAATTCAAGAATGTATTTTAATTCTCCTGTTAATACGAACATTTCCACTCCTGCAGGTTATTTATGCAAATGTAAGCCAGAAAGGGAATCCAGCCCAGGTGTTTTGTATCATCCTCCTATCTGCTCCTCCTTCTTTTTAGAATTAGAATAACAATGTCATAGTCATGAATAACATTATACTTCTCTGTTCCTAAAAACCACAGCCATGTTCTCCAGCCACAGGGAGATTGAAGCTAAAAGAGAAAGCAAATCCAATCCCAGTCCCATTTCTACAGTGATGCTGTAGGACCCCGGGCAGATGTTGGGGTTTGGTATTCTCATGCCCAGGTTTTTTCCTTTTCTGGATGTGGCTCTTGGCATCCTGGAGTTGTTTGTAGTAAATGGTGTTCACTGAGCAAGGCTTCTCCTCAACGTGCCTGAGTCTCTTTGTTTCTTCTCTCCCCATATTTTGATTATCTAACACATTAATACAACAAGCAGTACAGTAATTAGGACACCATATGGCACTTAAAATTATAGAGCAATTCCAGCACTGCTGGAATGGGTAAGAGTCAGAAAGAATAAAACAAGCAATGCTGCTGCTGTGAGCTGAGGGTGCTCACAGACCAGAGCAGCCCTGAGTTACATGTGTGTACGAGCTGCACTCAGGCAAGATTTTCAGCTCTGTTCTCACTGAGGGTGAAATAGCCCCGTGGGTTAGAAGGGTGCAGTGAACTCCTTTAAGAGATGAATGCCCTTCATGGCATATTCCTGAAGATGTTCTTTATTGTATTTGGCTGCAGTCAGCTGAGTGAGAAGTTCTGTAATATTTGCCTGCCTATTGTTGTATCCCCATTTACCGGTTACGATGAGTATTTAGTGTTTTCAATTATTTGCTGCTTGGCTGAGAGCGCAGCAGTCATTGCAGCCATCACGGAATCCTTCGTTAATCCACTCAATAATGAAAAGGATCAGAGAGCATGTCTAAGCTCGGAGATTTTGCTGTCCTGGCTGTCAGCTGGGAATGCCAGCAAATGATGCCCACCAGCCATCACAGCCATGCTAACAAAAGCCCGTGCAAAAATACAGACAGTCAAATGTTCTTGAGTCGTGTCTCTCTCGAAATATTAAAGCTGGGCTTGAAGAAGAGTCTCACGGTGCTGTAAAGTTCTTGTCCTTTATGGATGATTGCTCACACGGGCAGAGTGTCAAGGATTTGAGTGTAGAAAAGCCCATTCGGTGTTTTCTCCCTGCTAATACATCTCCTTCCGACTGAAACACTTAAGCGTCTGGAATGAATATTGTCTTTCAAACTAAATAGCCGTTTGAATATTTTTCACTGGGCGTTTTTTAACAATGTGGAACAGGCGCGAGGGATGTTCCGCAGAAGGAGGGACGCGATAAGCAGGGACGGTGACTGGGTGACCTCCCAGGATGTCAGCTTCTCCTCCAGAAGCCCCAGAACATCCTTTTCTTTGTTTCTACAAAGCAGATGCAAAGAAACCACCCTCTCCTACCCCCCTCCCCTTTTTTTTTCCTGAGGACAAATAATTTCCAAGTACTTCTGGATGAGCATGAAGAATGAGAATATGAATACAGACAATTATGATGGAGTAGAGGCCTTGTAAATTTATACCCAAACTTACCCCCTGGTAACTCATTCATCTGCGTGTCTTGACAGAACGCATGTGAAATAGAGGGACAATAAAGGCTTTTGTTATGCTGAAAGATGTTAATAGCTGGCCTCAGGGTGAGCTGGGTTTCCAAGACAATCACAGATAGCACAGATAACACAGCGAAACACGGGAGGCTCGGGAGACCGAGCCTTTATTTTGTAAAATAGAGAGACTCTGGCTATGCCGGAGTGGGAGTTGTCTGAAGGTACAGGTTGTACGGGATCTTATTTTTATGGAAAAGTACTTTATGGGACAGCGGGGTAACTGAAGTGCTGGTTACACACATGGAAAACAAGTGTATGGGTTTGCCCTGTAGTTAGTAAGAGCAGAAAGACACTTCCAGAAACTCAGCCCATCTGTCTTGCACAATCACTTTAAGATGAGGCAAAGGTGTCTCTCTGTGGGGTGGCTCTCCGGTGACTTGGGAACCAAGACATCCTGCAGGTCAGCAGTCTGGGCTCAGTTGAGGAGAATCCAACTCAGGGTTCAGCAGCACTGGCAGAAGATTTGCCCCATGTGGCCCTGGATGCTAAAAAACCCTTTCCAGAGCCTGCACCAGAGCTGGAAAGCACAAACCCCACCAGAGGAGGAAAGCAAGACTGTCCTAAGGGAAAATGAGCAGAGGATCCTGGGAAGTGCTTACTTGCACCTCACTTCAATGTGTGACTAGTGGCAACATGGCAGGTGAGCAAGCGAGACACTCGAACATTTTAAAGCAATGCTGTTTATTATAGATGAGACCCATTGATGTGACAAGTTAAACCCGTAAAAACATGTCAGAAACTTTGAAGGGATGAACACACTCCAGAAACGCCAGTCCCAAAAGCTGAACAAGTGATTAACAACTGTGGAACAGAGTGCATTTTGCTCTTGGTATCCATGAGAGAGGTGGAGCCATTTGTTTTTGCTTTCATGTTCTTCTTGCTCCCCTGTCCTCAAAAGAGATAGTTCAGATCAAGCCACTGATGTCCATGCTGAGACAAAATGTACCTCTGTGATTGATACCTGTGAAAACTCAGAGTGACATGGCAATAAAACTGTGAAGGCTCAGGTTCCTTCAGGGAAATCCAGTTGCACTCACTTTGTAGCCAGAATAATGGGGTCTCCATTCTGTGGTCACAGAGTTAATGCTTTTGATGCATGTGGAATCATTTTCCAATCATAGGTGCTTCTTTGGAAGGAGACACAAAGTAAAACTTTTTTAAAAATTGCTGTTTCTTTAAGTCCCACATGGCACACCAATATAGAGGAGATGTCTGTAGAGTGTTGATGCACTTTAATCTCATGCTGTGCTTGAGAGAAAACAAACCATTCTGTGGCACAGCCCTCAGCCTCTTGTTCCCTTCTAATTACTCTGTCTAGTTCATGCAATTTTCTGGAAAATAAGTCCAAAAAACAATTGAGTATTTATGTTCTTGGAATTGTTGATCCCAGTGGCATTAATATGCACTGAGTGATGGAATCCTGGAATGGTTTGGGTTGGAAGGGAACATAAAGCTCATCTTGTTAGACGAGGATGCTCAAAGCCCCATTTAACATGGCCTTGAACACTTTCAGGGATGGGCATCCACAATTTCTCTGGGCATCCTACTCATTATTAGTGATGTCTAATCCCAAGTGTTCAGGTTTTACGTATTTGGTGATTTTGAATTCAGTTTTCATTACATCTGATGAATATGGACACATGCAAATGCTGTTTGCAATGAAATATTGGAAATATTTTAGCTGATATAGAGAAAGTTTCCACTTTCCTTATCATTTCAGAGGATGTTACATCCCCATGGCAGGTACATGGCACTGGCTGATTCCTGAGGATGAGCTGCTGGGACTGAGCTGCTGCTGCTTTGCAAGAGAATGTGTTCACATTTATGGACAAAGCAGTGATGGAGCTGCATAAACACAGATGTACTGGGGGCTGGTGTTTCAGATCAGGTGAAGGATTTCAGGAAATTCACTGAATGTTCCTTGTGCTTCAGTTCACCCAGAGGGAAAACTTAAACAAAAAGCAGCAGTCACACTGAGAAACAGATGCCAGCTTTTGGCAGGCAAAGGATCACAGGATGTGAGACCTTCGAGTGGGTGATGGGCAGCTGCATTCAGGATGGTCCAGGGTGCAGGGTTTCTCATGTCAGGCTTGGTCAGGAGTGGTCCCTTCCCTTTGCTGAGCAAGGTGAGCATTAAAGGTGAGCATTAGTGCACCATGTTCTGCCCTCCAAGGGAGGAGACATTACAATATTCACCCAGCTCGAACAACAGGTACGAGATGATTGCAAAATTCAAGCTCAGGTTGTTGCTGAATATGCAGCAGCTTCCCCTGTACAGTGAAGTGATGCTGCTGCATCCCTCTATATGAGCCGAGGGATCCTCCCTCCTCTTCCTCCTCCCCTCAGCACTTACTGTCTGATCCGAAGCAACAATGACTTTCCTCTGAATGCAGGAGGGGGATGTATCTCATTACCAAGAGAGTCGTGGTGCAGAAGGGAGGGAGAGCAGGTCAGGTGTGTTTTGCCCACCGGGGAGAGGCTGAGGAATTTCAGATTCTCCTGTAAATAACAGTGATGAGATTGATCTCGCCCCACTTCAGGTATCTAATCATCTGGCCCGATATAGATTTTTACTTTAGGATAAGATGAATCATGGTCTGAAAACATCCCTCTTCCTGCACTGGCTGCAGGCAGGGTGCTGTGCAGATGAAGTTGTCTGAGCTGCAGCTCTCTGTGTCTGCTGAGGTGGATCTGGCCCCTTGTGAGGGAGAGGAGATTTGCCTGTGCAAATCCCAGTTGGAGCATTTGGGAATTGCTTCCTCTTTTGGTGCAACCTGCCTGTACAGCCATTTCTACACTCCCAGCAGACTAATTATTACAAAAATTCTCTGTCATTGCTTTGCAACGGTCCATAGCCTAACTAATTTAAAAATGCAAATGAATGCTAAATTGCAGTTGAATCTGAACCATCTCCTTCTCCCTGTCTCGCTCCTCCTTTCCTTTTTGGCTTCTCTGCTGGGAAAAGGAAGATACAGCAGGCATTCAGTGCTGATGGTGAAAATCAATCTTTCAGATTTGAGGTAATTTTAAATTAGGTCCCAGTGCCAGGGATAGTGACATCACCAGAATTGCTCGATTGATCCATGATTTGAGGAGAAACAGCTTGGACTCGCTCCTTCCTTTGTCCTTACAGTGAGAAAGAGATGTTGCAGTGTTCAGCTCTTTTCACTGGGAAGCTTTCATACTCAAATCACCCCATTTTCATACTCAAATGATTCCATTTTCATACACTTTCATACTCAAATGATGCCCCATGCTAGGGAGAGGAGTTCAGAGGGAACATAAATGAATGTGTGAGCTAGAAACACCTCCTCTTGTACTGTCACTGTCCTCAGGCATTGGGCTGAGCCTCTGCTTTGCAGTCATGTGTGGTTGGTCGTGTGCCCAGGTGGTTTTGAAGACTCAGCAGAAGGTCTGCACCTGTAATTAGCTGGTTAATTTGCTGGTTAACTCTAGTTAAGCTGTTGATACCTTCAGGCTCTATAAAACTCTTCAGTGTTGGTTTATCCTCTCCTGGTCCCCACCTACCTTCACCTGCTGGCATCAGCTTTTCTCTGAGACCGATTCCTTTGGGGGGGCCTTGACCAAGTCTGGCACGGTGATTTGTGGGCTTCAGGGGCAGGCTCCCCCGGGTACCATTAGTAGCCATTCACAGACAGTCTCACAGGTTCGCAGGTTGTTCCGAGTTGGAAGGGACCCACAGGATCATCTAGTCCAACTCCCAAGCAAACACAGCACTAACACTGAGACAGGATGCTCAGGAATGGAACTCTTGACCATTTAGAGAGCCAGCGATGGGCCCAGAGTTAGGGATGGGCACTGCTTCCCTCCATGGGCAGAACAGCCTGGTGATCCAAACTGCTCCCCACTCTCCTGGCTGGAGATCCCTGTGTGGTGCAGCTGAGCTGGGTACCCAAACAGCCAAACCAGAACTCCTCCCTGCTGCAGGGCTGAGGATAATAGACCTTCTTAACAGTTCATCCTCAGCTCATACATTGATGATAGACTCCATGATAAATGACATCTTGCTGAGAGAAGCAGCACATTACAAGACTCACCCCAGAGGGCATCTGCTGCCAGCTCTGTACACAGGACTGGATTGCTGTTCACGAAGCATGTCTCCTATTTTGTAAATTGATGCAGAGATGAAATTTCATGAGTGTTTGTTGACACTCACATACAGCACACGGATTTCTAAATGGGCTCTGCAGAGGTGATTGAAATTCCAATCCCAGTCCCGACTGTGGCCATTGGTTTTGTACAATCCCAGGATGTTTTCCAGGCTGTTGGGTGATGGCAGGTAAACGTGGCTCCTTAGAGCTGTTGCCTTTTTGTGGGAGCCTTTATAGCCACATATATCCAGCCTTAATTCGGGATGTGCATACAAAACCAAACCCTGGTCTTGGAGACACCAGAGTAAAACTGGAATTTATCATTACAATAATTTCAAAGTGCAGAATCTGAGCAAAGACCACCTTGGCAGTGGAACACATTTCAGAATCACATATATATATGTGCAAACACACACACAGATGTATATGTATGTGTTTATGTATTTTTATGTTTCCATATCATCTGTTTTTTGGGCTTTTTCTGTGCTTTTATGCTGGTAGGCACCAAAGCAGATCAGAGATTAACTCTGTTTAATTTTAGGGATAAAGGACATTGCAGTCACAAGAGGTTTGGCATCAGCGTTGGAGGACATGAAGTATTTGGGGTGTTTTTAGTTGAGAGATAATAATGTTCTGGTGTAAATGTTTTATAATTATCCCATGAATTATTCATGGTTAACTTGTTAACCCGGCATTTTATGGGATGTGGTCTCCAGAGTGCAAGGGAAAATTTAAAGATAAATAAATGTGAAGACAGGACCCAGCTGCAACAATGAAAAAGCACTGAGGCTTCTGATTTATTTTCTGTCTGCACTGAAGAGTGGTTTCATTCTTTTATTTACATTTTTGTGGTGATGAGCCACAGAATGGAAGTGGATGAGGTTATTTTCTGTGTACAGAGAAGGAAAAGAAAAACTGGGAAATAAATCAAACTCCCTTCACTGTTTTTTAACCTGAAAGTGGTGCTTGAATGTATTTCACCCATTGTTCTGGAGCTCAGACGTTCTGTTATTGTTGATACTGTTTCCATCTGGTGAAGCATTAATAAAAAACAACATGTTCAAGTACATATTTCTCAGCCTTTTTCTTTTCTTCACCCTTCCTCCTCCTTCCTCTGTCTTCTTTCATCCTTATTCTCATTCCAGTTCTTTAATAAATTTTCTCCCCCCCTTTTTCTTTTCAGTTCTTCTCTTTGTTCCTCTGGGCATGTCTTTTTCTCCCCACTTTCCTCTGATTCTTTCACAGTGTCTCATCTATCAATGCTTTCTTCTATCCTGAGCTCTCTCTTTGCTCTCTCTGTTCCTAACAGGACCCTTGTGATATCTGCTGAATTCCACGAGTTAACCCAAATCACTGAAGAAAGAATGAGCCCTGCAGTTCAGGGGAACACAGAGGAAGAAGAATGTTGAAGTTCCCACCTGGACATCCAGTCTGAGTGTCCATCAGGGTGGGACAATCTCAACATGCCCTGACTCCATTGCCACAGGACAGAGATGGAGGGACAGGATCCCCAGCAGGGACTGGAGAAGGTTCCCAGCTTGCCTGGCATCCAAATGGAAACGAGAACGTGGCAAATCACACAAACCCAAGGTGAGCAAAGGTTCTTCTTGCACAGAGAAACAAGTGACAGGTAATTTAGGACTGAGGCCTTCAGGGATCTGAGCAGGGTCTCCTCTAGGAAAGGCTAAAGCTCAGTGCAAACTCCAAGGTCACTTTGTGTGGGATCACCTGAGCTGGCAGCCCTCAGCAGTGCCCAGGTTTATTGCAATGGGGTTTCAAAGACAGTTTTCATCCAGCAGGAATAGAGGAATTTCAAAGTGGCAGTTTGGAGGGCGATTTGGAGGGTAGCTGACGAGACACGAGCCATGAATTCACAGACAGAAACTTTTATAGAGTGGATTTGAGAATAAAAAAGTGATTCCACCAACCTGCTTTATTCATTTATTTAAATTTATGCTGTAAAACGGACAGCAGAGGAAAGCCAAAACTTGCACCGATAATTTTCCTTCTTCCCCCTCCGCCCCTGCAGTCTTTTATTTATTAAACTGTTCTGGATACACCTTTCAAAGGACCTTTTTGGGCTTAGTGTTTATTATACCTTCATCAGCCTTGAAACAGGAGCTGCAGGCAGCTTGAATAATGGATGGAGAAGCTGCTTCTGCCAAAATCAAGCCAACAAAACCCTCTCAATATCCATAAGGCCTTTTGTTCCAGCATTTCTGAAACAGGCACTATTTCCCTGTGAGCATCACTGAGCATTGATGCACCAGTTCCCCTGGGTGTTCCAACAAAGGGATTGTTTTGTCCAGTGCTGCCCAGGGCAGAGGTTCAATGTGGGTCCTGAGCACGACTCATCCTGCAGCACAGGAGAGCGAGGGCAGCTGGGGCATGGGAGAGGGACAGAGAGAGGGAAGGTCCTGGGAAGTTGGGCAGATCTTGACTCCAGAATGTGATGGGCAGATCAACGGAATAAATGAGGCACAAGACATGAAGTTGGGTCCTTCTCACAGAGACCAGCAGCTTCCAGAAGCCAGTCCTGCTTCCATACAGCTATTTTTTTTTGCCTAGGTATTTTCTAAACTCTTCCTTTCCTTCCAATCCTCCTTTATATATGAACAGCTAAATATATCCCTGGCTCCAAGCTTTTGTCTCCAGCTTAAGTTCCACAGTTGGTCCAGCCTGGCAGTAAACCAGGGCTTTAGCTGCTGTGATTTATTGAGAGCAGTGAATGGTTTGGTCCCATCTGTGAAGGTACAAAATGTTCATAAGAAAATAAATACCTCCTAAGAAAGTGGTAATGAAGCATCAGTTGCAGAGCTCCCGACTGCCAGGTGAAAACACGTCATGTTTTCTGCTGTAGTACATAGAGCAGATGTTGCAGCAAAGGATGGGGGGGGGGCAAACCCATCCCCAGTAACACAGGCACAGAAAAACCAACCCAAAAAGGAGTGAAAACGTGTGTGGCTGGTGAGGGGAAGGCCCAGAGCTGCAGTGGGGAATGCTGAAGGCAGAATGAGAGGCCTGCGCTCTGTTCCTCACTAACCCTGTTTCAGCTCTGCATGCAAAAGTGATTAATATGCAAAGTAAAGGACGTGAATCTGCCCTTGGCCTGAGTTTCTTGGTTTGTAATTTGTGGATGTGACTGACAACAGTGTGCTCTACTCTCCTAACCCATTTTCCAGGATCCAGCGGGATGGCAGCAAGGCCAGGACACCTGATGGGCTCTGCCAAAGCCATCAGTGTCCTTGTCTCTGGATCCTCCTGTCTCTCACTGTGTCACCTGTGGGTTGCCAAGGCCCTGGGCTGCTCAGGACCACATCTTCCAAGGGATGAGTCCAGGGCTGTGGCAATGCAATGGGTTTTCTTTCCGAATTATGGAGAGCCAATATTACTGAGTTACAGCAGCGATCCCTCCATGTCTCTGTTTTTCCATCTGCTCCAGTCCCCCGTTAGAACTGTGGGTTAAGGAAGAGCTTTGCTGCACAAAGAGCTGGCAGGGACCTGAGGAGCATCATTCCTGTGAGCTGCCCTGTGCTCACTGGATGCACATCACCTCTCCTGTTCAGCTCCTCCAGCAACACAGCCCTGGCTAAAAATATGGAAACGTGACAAATTTCTCAATCATAAACCAACACCGAGGGAGCTGGGACATATTTTCTGTTCGGTGTCTTGTGCACCACAAATGCAGGCTTGGCACCCGAGGCTTCTGGAAAGCACAGGGCACCCCAGTGCCTCGCTGCCACACAGCTTTCCGTGGCACAAGGCTGACATCCAGTGGGCACTTGGACTGTAAATCCACTACAAATGCTCTTAAGAGGCCACATGTTCAGATTTCAGGGCAGATACTTGTTCCTTGCCTTCTTCAGACGTTGCCAGCCTAAACAGACCTTGGGAACAGCCTCCTGCTGACCTGGTAAATGCAATGCTCTTGTGAGGCAGGGGGGAAATGTCCTACCTAGGAATTCTCTCCCTACAGACCAAAGTGATCTACTCCAGTTGGTTACTTTTATCTCAGAGGGGGTTTTCAAGGAGAAAGCTGTCAGCAGTTTGTGACTTTTCGGCAACCAGAGCTGCATGAAGCAGAGAGATCTTTGAGCTACCAAACGTGTGAGTAACCAAAGGTCATCCTGGAGCAAGTGCACCCAGTGTTCAGCACCAGTGTGACTCAGATTTAGCTCAGATTTGCACCCAGCACAGACCCCAAGAGGCACAGACTTTGAACCAAGGCACTTTCCTGCTGTCTGAACATGGTAGGAGAAGGTGGAACGATTGCAGTGTCCTTGGCATGTGCATGAGAGAAGCTTTCCCCTGGTGATTTATGCAGATGTCTGTGGAGGAGCTCAGGGGTGGTGATGAATTTGGGCAGGCTGCAGAATGGATAGAAGAAATGCTTCACTTAAAAGCAGCTCAAAGGAGAACAGCAGGAGCTGGGAGCAACCAGGAGAGATCTCTGGAGGGACCAGGACAGGCACAGCTGAGCTGCCTTTCCCAAAGCATATTTAGCACAGGCCAAGGCCCTCATTTACTGGTGACTGAGGGATGTTTTACAGGTGCCCCTTCTGGTTTAGAGAGAGATGAAATCTGTCTGCAATTAAGTTAATTTGGAGTTGAACATGGGCAAAGATAATGAGCTGGAAATAACCAAAGAAGAGTAAGAAAGACGGGAAGGTGTTGCTAAGACAAAGGTCTATTGCACGAAATCCTCACCCCTCCCCAGTCAAATAATTTTTAGGTGGTTGAGTGATGGGGCAGGAAGAGCACAGGCATGGAAATGGTTCCTAGATCAGCTTAGAACAAGGGAGATAAGAGGAGGGGTATGACTTCAAGAACTGAGCAAGGCAAAAAAGGTGACTGGGCAATTTAGTGCCAGAGCAGTGGCTTTGGGATCAGCAGAGCCATGTCCTGTGCCTGACTTGCCTCCTTGCCTGAGGGAAGCCTTCTAATGCCCTGAGCCTCCCCTGGGAAGTGCTCTAAGACATGAGTTGGCCACCACCACGTCTTACTGACCAGGAAACAGCCCTTTTACCTTCTCCAGTATTTGACCCTGCTGAGAGTTCCCACTTGAGTGAAGCTTCAGGGTGAAGGCAGAAAACTGTTCCTCCTTGGCTTTTAGAAATGATGTAAAACATAGTATGTTCAAGCTAAAAGGAGGATGTTAGAGAGGTCCAGAGAAGAGAACAGAATGCTTAACAGCCACAAAGCATAGGTAAATAGACAAGTTATTATCAATGAGTTTGTTTGAATTTGACAGAGCTCTCCTGCAAACACGGGGGAGGGAAGGGGGGTGAAGCCTTCCCCGCCAGTGTGAGCTGTAATAAAGGACCTGCTGTTTTCTGATTCTCACTCTCTGTGAAAATTGAAAAGGTTAGCCAGGTAATTGAAATCGGGACTGGAATACAAATACAGTGTGAAAACCCTACAGCTGGCAAATAAAGTTGCAGAGAAAAGGCTCAATCCTCAGTGGAATTTCTCAGCAGCAAAAAGACGCGGTGGACGGGGAGGAGAGATGATTCTTCAATATCCCTGTTCCTCAGGGGAGGGGAGACAGAAAGAAATGAGGCTGGAAACAGCCAGACTAACACTTATATGAGTTAATGCAAGAGACTCAGGAAGACTGAAGTGTGCTGAGGCTGAATCCTGTCTGGCAGTCACTGCTGCCTCCTGGGGGAATGCAGTGGTTTAGTGGGAACTGGGAGGCTGCCCGGTGAGACCCAACTTTGGGGTTGTTTAGTTGTTTATATGCAGAGAGAGAGAAAGCTCCACATGACTCAGCCCCACACCTTGGGACTGGGATCCAGGAGGAAACTGGATGTGCCTGAGCCATAATCAACTGCCTGTTCATCTTTGGTCTGTGCAGGAACACAACGTGATTTGTATTATTTTGAGCTAAGAGCAGGAAGGTGGATGGTTACTGTGAAACAGCTGAGCAATGGACTTGTCACCCCACTGAGTGCTGTACATGACAGAGTTCTGATGGGAGGCCCTGCCATTGCTGCTGAAACGTGGATTTCTACACGTGGATGTTCCAGTGAACAGGGAACTGGAGCCTGGAGGTGTCAGTGGTGCAGGGCTTGGGGGAAGCTGAGTTTTGTGGTGCAAACCAAGTTTGCTCCCCTTCACAACCCCCCTCTGTTTGTAGGACTTCCCCAGCACAAAGCCAGCTAAGGAAGCCCAGTTTGTACATGGTTAAATACACAGTAACTACACCTCAGTTCCCGTGCTGGTGCTTTGTTTCCTTCTCCAGAGAACGTCTGGTGAGTTCTTCTGTTTCCCCAAACCGTGATTCTTGTCGTTCTTTTGCTGCAGTTGCTCAGTGCTGCCCAACCCACCTGCACTGCAGTCAACAGCAGCGTGAAAAAACTTCTCTTTGGACACTTTCCACTGAGTTCAGGCAGGTGTTCAGCACCTTCTCTGGCAGGACAGAGATCTTGCCTGCCCTTGCCAGCCCCTACAGAAGAAAGGGAAAGAAAACTGCAAAGCTTGCGAACAAACGCTGCAAACCCTACGAGCTTCACTGGGACTCCCCCACCCTGGGGGAGCCTCGTGGTCCAGGGGTCCCAGAGGCACCAGCCCCAGACGGAGGAACAAAGCAGGAGGTGAGGCCCTGAGGATGCTGTTCTCCCACTGTGAGCTGTCTGCCATTTCTTTGCTCATTTGGAGAGTGATTTTCCTACTGAGTCATTTCTAAGGGAGTCTCTCGGGTTCCCAGGAAATGGAACAAATTGAAAGGGTCTGATAAATGCCCCTGGTCTCCACCAAGGAACACACAGCGTTTCAAGGTGACTCATACCCAGCTGCCTGTGCTTTTTGATTGTAAAAGATGTGGATAAATACTACCTGTAAAACACCTGGGGCAGATGACTGAAATGGATTGGATAAAGTGATTTTAGCACAGCTTTTTGCCCCCTCCCTCATTTAGTTAGGAAAGGAATACTGATTTCCTCTAATGGAGATCTTCATCTTATAGACATCTGAGTTAAGGGGTCTTCTGGAAAACCCACTTCTAGCCAAAAAATCAAACAAAAGCCTGTTCCTCTGGGGAGGAACTTGCTCCATTCCATAACATTGTATAAGCTGAGCATCCATGAAAAAAAATGTTATTTGGACTTTCACAAGAATCACCTCAGTATTTCATTCATGAATTATCTATCCTACTTGGAAGCAAATTATTCCAGCAGCTTCCATACATATTAAACTAATTCTTCTTTAAAAAATAAATGCATTTAAGATAACTTGACTTAAAAACTTCAGCTGCAGCGTTTCAGGGTTTCACAAAGTCTAGGCAGTAATAGAAAGTGTCCTGGTGGTGAGCTCAGCTCTGTGTTTCTGGGGTGTGAGCTGTTGACCAACCAAAATGGAAATGGAAAGAGAGAAAATCAGCAACCCTTGACTGCCCAGGTGAGATTCTTACATTGCAGCCCACGCTGATTTTGTTCGTGGCAAATCCCTTTTGCAGAGTCAGGGAATCGTGCAGAGCCTTTTGGTGCCAGTGTCAGATTGAGCAGCAGAGAAAACGAGGGAAAGAGCTGAGGAGAAGCAGAGTGAGAGCAGACCTGACTGTCCTGTAGCAGCAGCTTTTGCTTTGGGACCGTCCCCTGGGGATGACAACTGTGCTGCCCACTTTTCAACCCTAACTCCCCTGTGGAAGGGGCTGTGCAGAGCTCTGGGATGTCACAGGTCCCACGGGGATTAGTGCTGTGGTTTCTGTGTCCATGCTAGCTGAAATAATCTGCATTTTTTCAGCAGTAGTGAGGTTAGTAATAAGCTCTGGGGAATCTCCATCTTCTGCTGCTCATGTGGGATCACAGGGGGAAACACGAAACACAAGGGTGGAGAACCACTCTAGTATATTTATTGTCATGTTACACACAGATACATATAATCAGAGCTCCAGCTGGAGTGTACATTTAGTTTTACTGACAAGCTGTGGTTTAAACACTCCAAAACACTGTCGTGTCCAAAAACTCCTCATATTCCTTAGCAGAATTGTCCACCTGCTTTTTCCAGCTGAATGTGGCATTAGATCTGAGCATCACTGGCTGGTAATGAACACAAATCTCTCCGATGTAATTTCCTTGTGGCACATCTCAGAGTATCCCTGTTTTGTTCCTGGTGCTGGAGTGCTGCCCTGCTCTCCACACTCTCTGCTCACACACTCGCACATTTCCCAGAGGGAACAGAAGCAGAGAAATAAATCGATGGACAGTTCTGTCTAGGAAGTCACGCTTGATTTCAAACAAATACAGTTTTATCACACTGGACCACTTTGGAGGAAAGCGAGTTGTTCTCTCTTTTCTTGCAACATGAATTTTTCTCAGCCAGTTGCCAGCGTTTTTCAGCTCTTGGCTGTGAAAGCTGCTTAACGTGTAAATAAAGGAATAACATCAGCTTGCATGACATCTCTATCCATCTTCTTTTTTTCCCCCCATGCAGGAATCCAGCCTCCAAGATGCAGCAGGTAAATATCAGAGCAGAGTGATAAATAATTCAAGGGTCAACCTTTCGGGAAGAAATGCCTCCACTGGACATCGACTACTTCATAGAGGAATGAGGGGAACTGAGCTGTGCAGTTACAGGGAACTTAACTCGGAGTCTCCAGGCAGTTCACACTTCTTTTCACTGCATTTATTTTGATTTTAGCAGAATTTAGAGGAATTTTGACGTGTCTCTCCCAAAAGCGCTTTCGCAGAAGTCTTGATTTGGTGCAAGACTAAATGTTTTCAGCTTTGATTTTGATATTTGGCAAAACAATCTCAATAAAAATCTCAGGGCAACAGGGACCTGGGCAGCTCACGGGCAGCAAGTCCAGAGAGAAACCACGTTGTAGTGGTAGAGGGAACGTAGTGCAGAACTGGGTAGAAATGTAAAATGCCATCGATAAAATGCAAGTGTCCACTTGGGGGTGGCAAAGCATTTCAGTCGCCTCTTCAGGACGCAGAATTCCTGCTTTTTCCTTTCCCCTGCAGGCTCGGTGTCTGTGCTTTCTCCAGGGCTTGTTCCTCAAGATTGCAGATGGTCAAATGGGTCTGAGGGAAAACGTGGCCTCACAGTCCCCTGGTGCCCCACGAAAAGGTGACAGACCAGCTGCCATGAGCCTCCCAGGGCTCACCTCAGAGTCCCCCAGCAAGGGACAAACAGAAGACTTTGGGGGAAACAAAGCAAGAGATCATGGAAACACAACTGCAACACCTTCCTCCTGTGGAGGGAAATGTCATCTGGATCCCCCGCGACCAGACTGGAAAATGCCTCCATGCACACAGTGCATCGTGTCTCAGGAATTAATGTTCTCATTCCTTCTGATCTCTCTTACTCAGACTGTGTAAGTAACTCCCAGTCCCTGGATGGCACACTTGGCGTGCCAAGCCTGAGCTAAATCCAGCCCTGTGCCAGGCTGCACAGGGGACGCATTTCTCTGAACAATGAATGGGCTTTGAAACTTGTGAGCCAGTTTTGCAAATTTATTTGTCATGCAATGGATCCCCCCTGACCTGCCTTGGCAAAGTCCTGCAGGGTCCTGTCTGTGCAGGCAGCAGAGCCCGGGAGCTCCTCAGCTGGGAGGGAAGTGCTCTGCCCTCAGGATCTGTCCTCAGGATCTTTTTGCATCACTGGGATGCTGGAAAGTTTTCTTGGACCTTATATTGTGCTTTGTAGCAAAACCTGAATTCAATACAGTATCACTTCAAAACTCCCCTTTTAATTCCCTCTGTCTTAGGTTTAGCCCAGTTCCCTGTTTCCTGGTGGTTGTTACCCCACAGGGATCTCTGACCAGTGCAATCCACCTGCCATGGGAGGTGTGAACTCTGCTGGAGACAGCACCTAAATACCCGAAGCTGAAGCAAAGGTAAGAAGTTCTTACAGACTGCAGGACATGGGGCATAGCAAGGACCTACCCATTTGGATGTGGTGAGGCAGATGGGCAGAAATAAAACTGTCTGATGCCCGGGATAAGTTTACCACTTTTTAAAAAGCAGCTCTTTGCTGGCACAGCTCAAAGTGAACAAGCTGACTCCCAGCCCTTCTATTGTAGGGAATGTACTGCTTCTCAAATACATGCAAAATACAGTCTCTTCCTTCAGCCATTCCATGAGACACCTCTCCAAGCTCTTCTTGCTGAAACTATGATTTTAGGGAGGTCTCCTCACTTTTTATTTTTTAAAGTAACTCTCTTTAACTTTTCTCTCACGGATCATCTCGTGGAAAGTCACAGACCAGTGGAGAGCTGAGAGCTGCTCACAGATGTCCTGTGTGTGCCAGGGAAACTCATGTCTTCAGCAGAGTCCATGAGTTTGTGCCCCTCAATCACAAACATGCTCTTCTGGGCAGAAATCTTGCAAGTGGGATGTTTGGGGGCCCAGGGCTTGCAGCAAGGAGAAATCACACTGAGGAAAGCCAGTCTGAAACGCTGGGACAGCAGGTTGTAGATGATGGGGTTCATGGCAGAGCTCAGATAGAAGAAAACACCTGGGAGAAAAAGAGTGAGGAGAAGAAGAGAGAGATTTCTATGCGTGTGAAACCATCCCACAAGAGGAAAATGTTTTCTTGCCCATACAGTTCCCCCAGGCTTGGGTGCAAGGGTGGAGACAGAGCCAGCAGAGCTCTGCTGCCCTCCTGGCACAGGGAGGGATGTGGCACTCAGGGAGAGTGGTAGAGGATGTTAACTGGACTCTCTGCCCTGCCCTGCCTCCAGCACTGCCCTCATCCCCTCAGCAGGGCTGGCACAGCTGGGCCCCCGTCAGAGCTGGCAGAGAGAACTCCCAGCCAAGGGGAGCTCATTTCTTACAACACACCAGGACAATTGCACAAGATTGGATTTGTCTGAGCTGCCTAATGGCCACATTCAGTGATTTCCCATGGCAGGCTGAAAAATAAGATTCTTCTTTGGAAAAAAACCCCTCGTTTTATGGTTGGCAAGGGCATAAACGTTTTGTTTCATCAGCCAGCTCTGAGCAGCAGGTGAGGCTTTTGTCTTGGCATTTGGTGAGGTTTGCCACTTGCCCCAGAGACCCTGTGGAGGGTAATTTCTTCTCCTGTGCCTTTGTCAAAAAACAGCTGAATGACAGCAGACTTCACTTCTAAACATTTGCAAGAAGGAAAAGCAACTGGTAATGATACATTTCCTTTTTTTGTTTGTTTGTTTCCCTTCTTTGTGGATATTCAGACACCGTATTGGGCAACACGTCCAGATCTGGAAAATTGCAGAGAATTGCACACAGTTTTTATTTAGGCTCTGTTCTCATCCCTGCCCACCAAACCCTGAGAAGGTTTTCCATACATATTTCACCTACAAAACAAATGACTACCTATTCCAAATAAACCACTCACAAATACTTATTTTTTGTTTTCCCAGTCACTGTTTAAGTGGAAGAAGAAAACTTTACCTGACACCACATGGATTAAGTTGAATGTATTAGCCAAAGGCTCAGTCCATTCCACAACAAAGCTG
This sequence comes from Pitta sordida, assembly GCA_013390025.1. Taxonomy (NCBI): domain Eukaryota; kingdom Metazoa; phylum Chordata; class Aves; order Passeriformes; family Pittidae; genus Pitta; species Pitta sordida. Next base: position 1,338,217 of record WEKX01005975.1, read on the forward strand.
AAGAAAAGTCGATCTATGTGGAATGGAGCCCAGCAGATTGCAAACACTATCACGAGCACAGCTGGCACCGAGAAAGGGGAGAAGAAAAACAGGTCAGATATGGGAGGATGTGGTTCAGTGCTGTGCACAGAGCAGAGAGTCCCAAAAGCTGGAGGAGAGACCAAATGTACAAATTATATTTGTGGTTTCAAGGCTTTTGCCATATTTTCTGTCTTACCATTACCAGGTAAAAGAGCCACCTTCCCACTAATTCCTGGTTGGACAGTCCCACACGTGCACACACAGAGCAGGGAACAGCCAGGGAACGCTGAACCCTGGCACACAACACCAGGCTGGGCTCAAGGTACAACTCCTGGGTCAGAGGTGACTGAAGGTGTCTGAATGAATAATGTTGCTGCGGGAAATGCTGAAGGTGATGAATGTTTCCTGCATAAACAGCAGCTCAGCAGCAAGGTGCTCTCTGCCTCAAAGCCAGCCCCGAATTAGGGAGTGGTGTGAGTGTGTTCAGGGTGATTGGAGCACAAATCCTCTGGAATGTTACACAATGTGCAGGTCTGCTTAGAACCTACTTTTCCGTGAAGGTCTAAATCCAGATAAACCAGCAATAAGCTTTTACATTTTTTTAACTTTCTTTTAATATAACAGCTACTAATTTTATAACTCTTGTATCCAGTGAATTTACTCAGTTCCCCTCCTGTCCATGGTAAATAAACCACAGGAGGACTCAACTACTTACACAGCATCTTGGTGACTGATTTCCTGGATGGTCTCTGGACATTCACAGCCATTTCCTCCACTTCCAAAGATTCATCTCCTTTCAACTGGCAAAAGGAGGGAAACAAAAGAGGAGCTTAGGTAAGAGATCCCATCCCCACCACACAGAGATATTCTGATAGCTGTGGTTTGAGAGAGCAAAATTTGGGGCAACTCGGGACTCACTGGGAAAAAAAAAAGAAAAATCTATGTTTAAATTTCAGGGCTTTGTCTAGATGAACAGTGAAGCTTTAGTTGCAAAACAATCCACAGATTTTCTGCATCTGAACCTGCATATTTACAAGAAATTTGTATTTCGTTTCCCCACTTGTCTTTTCTCGCTGTGTCAATATTTGGTTCACAGTTTGTGTTCAATTTCAACAGCATTTTGCTGGGCATTATTTTCTCTTCTGGCAAAATATTGATTGCTTGTTTATTTTCCTAAAAGAGTTCTCCACAATTAAGCACAAACCAATGAGCCAAAAAGCACTGAGAGGCCTCAGTGTGGCACAGCTGTAATGACTGGAAAAAAATCCTGTAGAATGCAAGGGAATTTGCCCTGAGTGTTTGGACTAATTGGTATTCGACCCATCTGATGAACAAACCCCAGCTATGGTCCCTTGCAGAGCCAGGGTGCATGAGGAACTCAGATTGAGCCACATCCTTCTCAGATACAGCAAGGGGAGGTTTTTCTGCAGTAGTTTTTCCTGGACTTCTCTAAAATGATGTAAAAAGCAACAATCTGACCCTCCCTGAAATACTTCCCCAATGTGCTTCTGGTGAGAACACTGGTGCTTTGGGGATGAAGGCCCCAGGTCTAGAGGAGCAGGATTGCTTTGAATGCAGAAGAAATCAACTATGGAAAGTGCAGTTTTGGTCCCAGTTTCCCGAAACAGGAACTCCTGATCAGCCTCCAGCTTTGGTGATGCTTTTATCCACTGAGAGAAACTGGAAACAAACCTTTTCATTACATGGGAGAGAATATAAGGAACGAGGGGAAAGATAGCTATCACTCTGGATTTGTAAAAGTCTTGTGGAAATGTGCTAATTGTGCCTTTCTCTTTTGCCTTTTAGGCCGTGACTTTGCTTTCTGATTTCTCATTAATAACACTTTTCTGTACAGACGATCAAACGAGACCTTCTCTCAATGTTCTCTTTATTCTATTTATAAAATGGGCAAACATGTAAATGGAGTTGCAGTCAATTATAGTGCAGTTCAGCCTCTCATGTTTTACATTATTCCCTTTGTAACCTTCAGTCACAGCCACAGTTGCTTAAGGAGGAGACTGAGTTGATTTGTAGCGCATCTCAGCGATAAATGTCTGCTCAGATTGATTAAAACCCCCGGTGTCCCTTCAGTGCTTTTCAGTCTCAGCAGGAATCTATTCCAGCCATAGTCCAAACCCTCAGAGAATTCAGTGTTCTGATGCTGCAAGAAACCAGAGACACATGTATTTTTATTTTTCACCTCCTTCCTGTCAATTGGATGATGCTCTAAGGCTCCTCTTCAGCCTCAAGGGATGAAGATCTAAGGAGAATAACTCGGCTGTTGAAATTTAATAAAACAATGAATTATTACAAACAGGGAGGAAAATAAATAAATAAATAAATAAATAAATCAGTCCATGGCAAAGGTTGTAACTGGAGTTAACACCGGTGGTTTGACAGAGGGACAACTCCAGAGGAGGTTGTGGTTCCTGTTACCTCACTGGGATGTAGGAGGCTGTGGAGGGTTGCCTGGAGATGAATATTACCCTTTCACTGCAAAAGAATTAAAAGTGACTGGAGCAAGAAGCCGAAAATTGGATTTTTTTCCCCTACATCTTTATTAGCTACAGCGTTTCATACCAGAAACCAGAAGGTGAAGTGAAATTAGGGCCTCAGGTATCCCCAGGCAATCCTGGGACGCCTCAGCTGGGACTGATTCCTCTGCTGGGCTGGGGTGTAGGAACAGAGAAGTTATTGCAGTCTTCAAGTCCTATTATTAATTCAGAGATTTCTCTTTGTGTAACATCTATATTTTCAGCACTTTTTCCTCCCTTCAGGTCTTATTTTATTTTTCATTGAAACTGTTTAAAGATCCCACACCAGGCATCGGCCAGTGGGGATAATTTAACCCATTCCCTGCTCTGAGCCTCTGCTGTGTGCTGCACAGTTCTGCCACTTAATCCTTTTTTTCTTTCCTGTGCAAGTACAAATTGCTTCTGCATAATTTCAGGTAACAGTGGATGTCAGCCAGCTCAACAAATGACACATAAGCCAGCAGAGATTTGGCTGAGTCTCTTGCACCTTGTTTAATAAGTTCATTCATCTCCCTTTCTTGCTATTGTGATCAGGCACATCTTTGTAAACTCCAAGTTACACCCAGTGTGATGAGATGGGATTTATGTTTTCAAAATGTCTGTAAAGTATGAGAAGAAAAAAGCCTTCAAGTCACAATGATTAGGAGTGTACTTCAGCACTGTGCTACGTTCTTTTATAATATATTGGGATACTGATTATTTTATCCATACCTTTATGTGATGGATACTGGGTACAACTAGTCCCACTTTCTGAAAAGAGAATGGAAATCAGCTCTAAGGAAGCCTGGTTCAACTAATGTAATTATAGACATGATTGCTGAATTTGCCAGCACTTCAGTTCGTGAGTTTTAACAAGTGAATATTATCACCATCTCCAGAGAAGGAGAGAAAGAAACTAATGCAAGGGAAATCTCATGGTCACAAGAAAGGGAAAACAAATAATTCAATCACTAGTCTGCTTTTTTTTATTATTATTATTATTCTTTCCACGTTTTCCTTTTGGTCCATTGGCTTCTAGTCCCTGCTGCAAAGGTGTAAATCTCTGAGAGTCTGGAATCAATCTATAGACGTGGGTGTTTCAGTAACACTCAGACGTGAGCAGCAAGCTCCCACAAAACTTGTGCTGGCAAGTTTTTACAGTGGGATTGGGATTAATTATCCCCTAACATATCTATATGTATTAATTTCAGAATACGATTGCACCAAAGAAGGATTTGGATTTACTTTTGGATTTATTTCTTTTTTCCCCCCCAGAGGTTTGAAATACTTTTACCTTTTTGGGGGGGGTTAAATAGATGGGCAAGAAAAAGGTGCAGTCACTCCAAAGACAGGCACAGACACAACCACACAAGACGAGCCAAGGAAACACTGAGCACAGCTGGAGCACGACTTACTCTTAGCCCCATGAGGTAGTAGAGCACACTAATGACCCCCATGGGCAGCACGTAGAAGAGAAAAGACGTGACCTGGACGATGCAGTTGTAGATCCACATGGGCATGACCACGGTGCAGGTGGCAGAGCCGGGGATCAAGGTGCCATTGGGGAAATTCTGCAGCACGATGCCGTGGGTGCCCGTGTTGGGGAGGGCAAAGAGGACAGAGAGGAGCCAAAGCACCACGATGGTCCTCAGGGCACGCCGGCGGGTGCTCTTCAGCTTGGCCCGGAGGGGGTGGAGGATGGCAATGTATCTCTCCACGCTGAGGGTGGTCACGCTGAGGATGGAGGCGAAGCACACGGTCTCGAAGAGCGCCGTCTTCAAGTAGCAGCCGGCGGAGCCGAAGAGGAAGGGGTAGTTGCTCCACATCTCGTAGACCTCCAAGGGCATCCCAAAAAGCAGCACGAGCAGGTCTGAGACCGCCAGGCTGAAGAGGTAATAGTTGGTGGGGGTCTTCATGTTCCGGTGCTTGAGGATGACGAGGCAAACCAAGAAGTTCCCCACGACCCCCACGACGAAGATCAGGCCGTACACCAGAGCCATGGGCAGGAACAGGTGGCTCCGTCTGGGCCCACACAGGAACGCCAGGTAATCCTCGGTGCTGTTCAAGTACCCCCTGAAACGCTCCTCGTGGAGAAGAAGGTGGTTCAGCCAGGAGACGTTACTGAGCCAGGCCATTTCCGAGGCTGCGGAGGGGAGATCAGTCTCCTGGGCGCTCCTCCGTGTAAGTTCACTCACTTTTGGCAGAGGGAGAAGGGGCGGGTGCAGTTCAGCCCTGGCTGCTCGAAGCCACCGAGGCTGTGAGTGAGGGTTTGCCTGGCTCGGGGGGAGGTTTGGCTGCTCAACAGCTGTTTCCCTGCACGGAGCCCCTCCTTTCACACATATTCATTGGCTCGCTAAGTGCATTAGCTTAGAGAGTAGGAAAAGAGGTTCCAGCCACTCGCATCAGCTCCCGTGGCTGATGCACTTACAGAATCAGAAATGTGGGATTTGGAGAGATGGGAATGGGGGATGTGGGATGTGAGACCAGCTGCAGGGTGTTTGTATTTGTCAAAGGGTGGGAAAGCAGACCAGGAAAACTCAATGTGAGAAGCTTTTACAAAAGGATAATGATGTTACATCCAGCTATGAGCCACAAGAAAAACAAAATAAAAATACAATCTGGCGTGATTTTATTTTTCAAATCTCTGCTGATTTTTATTTTCTGTTGTCTATGGCAGCAAGCACTTGGGAACAGATTGATTGGTAGAAAGCCAAACTGGTTTTTGCAATCATTCATGTGGAATTAGTTTACTATAATGCTTTTTTAAATGCTTAAAAAAAAATTCTGTAATTATTTGTCTCCTGCAATCTGTCAGAGGATTTTAATTGCAATTCTTATTGGCATCAAAATATTTTCTCACTTTCCCAGTGTGATGGAATCTGAGCCCATATTCTTAGATAGCCTGGTTTGGGGAATAATTCTGTACACTCTATTTTCCATATTTATTACCTCCAGGACATGAACTTTTGCAAACTCTTATTTCTTCATTAATGACAAACATTCTGCAAACACACTTCCTGAGCCAAAAAAAAAAAAAGCGTATCCTGAGAGAATCATGGCTGTGTCAAAATAAATAATTTTGCTTCTTATGAATGCCTGATCCCTTACTGAATTTCCCTAAACCAAAAAAGCTGCCAGTCTGTGGATGTAAGAAAAGGTTCAGCTGTTTGGGACGGACGAGGTGCAAGAGCTCAGGGGTAATTTAGGATATTTTTGTCTACCCAGAGCCTCTCACTAACTCTCACCTTTTAGTATCTCATAAACTTTTTACATCCCCAACCTCCTTTGGTTAGTTGCCCCTTTAGGCTGCTGTTTATATTTGTATTTCTTTTCTGGTGTGTTATGTGTATTTCTTGTCTCTGTTTGACCCTTTAACTTCACCTCTCAAGAAAACCCCCACCCAAATCCCCATTTCCATAGTGGCAGCTGCCTCCCAGAGCAGCAGCAGGGGATGTGACCACCAAGGGCTGCTCCCACCACCATAATTTCACTAAAATGCAGAAGTTTGTGTCTTGTGATGACTTTCAGACCCGCTGAGATGATTTCACACATAACCCCCCTCCCTCCTTTATTTGAGCACTGCACTGAGGAATTCTGCTCAGCAAATTAAATGCTTTAGTGGATTGGTGAGGAACAAATGTGCTCTTCTGACCTGTTGCTCCCTTCATTAAGGATTCATCTTACAGTGATTCCCTGCATTTTAATAACTTTAAATTTGATCTTGATCTACTCTTTATGTACGAGGTAAGAGCAGAGGAATCATTAGGGGGGTGCCTGGCTGACACCAGATTGTCTCAGAGCTCAGCAGAAGGCGAGGAGCTGAGAATCTTTTCAGGACGAGACATTTTCTGTACCTCTGCTTAACTTTCTGTTCTGTTGGTTTTGTTTGTTTGTTCCTCCCCCTCAATCTCTTAATATTTAATTTCTTTCCATCATCCTTTTTTCCCAGTAAGTTCCATCTCTCTGTGCACTGCATCATACCTGAGGTGAGTAAACTCTTCCCAAGCAGCTGCCAAACTGGCTTAACTTTTTTTCTTGCACATTAACTTTGCAAAGAAGCTGCAATGGAAACTTCATGTCTGTTTATGTTGAACCCAGTCTTGCAGAGAAGGAAACCAAAATGAATTGAGTTATTTACTAACAACTCTTGCCACAGTCTCTATGAGAGAAGCAATGGGCTGTAGAAACACATCAAAACACCTGAAAATGTGGATGTGCCAGACCCACCCATGCTCACTTCCACTTGTGCTGCCTCCTCAGACCTTTCTGATGGTGCTGGGCTCAGATGCTGACGACCTGTAAGGACACAAGTACAAAAACCCAGATTACCCATGGCACAACGTTGCTATGACCACGATTATGTGGCAGTTGGAGAGGACAAGGAGAGTGGAAAATATATTTCAGTTCATTTCTCGAAGGCTTATTCGTGTTTTATATCATCTCTGTCTCAACAAGGGCAGAAGAAAGTGTCCAGCCAAAGACCAGCTATGACTCTCTACAAATGGAAATATTTTATTTTTACAACGGAGACAGAAGATAAAACCAGATTTTCCTTATGGAAGTAATATTAAAGCATTTGGTATTTTTTCATTATAAAGCCAATTTCGCTGGTGCTGGCTTTATACACTCAAAGGAAGATGATGTGTTGCACACTGATTTTAGAATTGGGCAGTTTTATGTAATAGTAACATCATGAATGTAATGCAATACTACTATTAATGTCACGTGTAATATTGGCAACATTAACCTAGACAAGTGTTTTTGGCACTGTGCAAGGACCAGAGTCAGAACCAGGCAGTGCCTGTGCCCTCATGTTGTGCCACGTTTACATTGTGGAATCCTTCCTTTTGCCAATGCCACGTGCTGCAGCTCATCCCTGTGCCCCTCACAGGGCAGCCAAGAGGAGACCTGAGTTCAAGTGCCACCAAACCCTTTGTAAGGGCACCCATTAACTGGCTTTGCCAGAAAACTTGGCAGGCAGGTCCACTACTATTTCTCTTCAGCAGGTGCAGCCTGGCCTTTTCCTAAATTCTGGTTTCATTTGCAGCCTCTGTTGTTTCGGTTGTTTTTCCCTTTCCGCAGTTTGAAGATACTGAAGGTAGGTGCAAAAGCCTTTAGAGATTCTGGGTGAAGGAACTGCTCCTCAGCCTGTCTGAGCCTGTGTTCCTGCTGATTTCAGAGCTGCTTCTGGGCCCACAAAACATCCTGAACTGCAGGTTCAAACTCCTTGTTTGACTCCTTGGAGATCTGGGCAGTACCAAGTATTTCTGTCCCACAGGGATGCAAAGAAGAGGATATAAATACGAGCTGGTGAGCAGAAATGTTCAGCCATACTGCACTGAAGATGTTAATGAAATTGATAGAAAAATATAACCTCAAATAGAAATATAAACATAAACATAAATATGTTCTGTGATTCTGTGAAATATAAATTCATAGGCTATAGTTATAGATCTTCGATTGGACTTGTTTCTTTTTTCCTTTCAAAGGCTTGTTTGAAGTGTTCACTGCAGTAGCTGGAATACGAATCCCTCTTTTCCTAAGTACAACGTTCAACACGGCATCAAACACAAAGATATATTTTGTGCCTTTTCTCTCCCTCCAGGCAGCAGAAGGAGCTGCACTATAACAATAGCTGGGTGTGCAGGAGCCTTTCCATGCCTTATTGTAAGTTATTTTGCAATTATCTCTGCTCTTCACAGAGAGTTTGCCATGGCTGTGCATGATTTCTGAAGTCCCCAGGATATCAATCCATGCAGAGAAGAAGTGGGTTCCATGCCTACAGTACAAAATACCGAGGAGGGCACCTCTTTGCCTGGAGCAGCTGGCAACCTGCACAGACACACTTCAACAATGGAGCCTATTTTGACTAACTTTAGTAATTAAAAGCAGCAGATGAGTCTAAACAGATTTTTCAGGCTCCTACTTCAGTCTCTAGTGAAAAGAGGAACTTCCAGCAGGGGATTTGTCCCAGCCCATAGCACAAGGTAAGATACATGAAATTGAGCAGCTCAATTTTTCTCATTGTCTGCAGAGGGAAAATGTGAACCGAGATTTAACAGCCAAGCTCGTTAAACAGCTGAGATGAATTTAGGTCTCCCTTTTGCACAGTGCCGTCCATGCCCTCCCCATCAGTGTTTAGTGGGAGCCCTGGACAGGGGGAAACGGGGCCACAGAGGCAGTGGGGGAAGTTTGAGGACAGAGCAGTGCTAAAAGTCCCTCCTTACCCCACTCTTACCTGGGGGGGTGGTCCCCAAGTGACATATCTTTATGTAATGGATTGCTTGGTTAGTCCTGCTTCCAGGAATTGTTTCATTTTTAGGAGGCCTTTGGTGTGTTTGTGTGTGCTCAGGCTTTGAAGAGGCAGTGGGTTGACAGGTAGAGATGTGGTTCAGACTTGCCATGAAAGGGAGCAGCAAAATGGGCTGAAAAACAACTGTGAGACAGAAGATCTCGTCATACTGACTGTGTCCCTCCTGACAAAGGGACTTGGGTTTACATGGGGGAAGATGAAAGGATTGTCATGAGAGAAAATGTGTGAAGTCACAAGGAAGGTACAGAATGAGTCAGATTGTCTGAGTCAGGAGGGATCTGGTGCTACAGGACTCAGATCTGCGTAGGAAGAGTCTGATTATTCAGCATCTCTCTCTGGCTTTCTGCATCATTATCACATTATTTATACTCCACTCCCAGTCTATGTTTCTCACTAGAGCTCGATTCACTTTGCTTGTCTGACCCAAAAGAGGCTTAACTAGTTCCCCTGATATATGAGTGTATTTTTCAACCCACATCCCTTTAGTTTCTGTGTCAGGATTTTTCTCCAATTAAACAAAATCCATCAGAGAGTCTGCATCACCCCTGGATGTGTATGAGACATTTATTGTGGGGAGGCAGAAGGAATCACAATGACAAGCCTTAACTTATCCAAAGAAGGATAGTGAGGTGTTGTATTAGTGGAATGGGTTGGCAGTCAGGATTTGTGAAATACAACTGAATCCATGAATGAAAACAATAAATGGGACACATAGAATTTGTACAGCACATATTATATATAAATCTAACAGTAAGAGGAATGGTAAGAGAATCCCTTTTCTATTTCTTTCTGTGAGGGTTGGTGTGGAAGTAGCCTTGCTGTAAGGGAGATTTTATGTGAAAAGTTCTGCTCCTATTGGAACAGTGTATACACTTTGTATTTCCCCCAGAAACACAGTGATGGGTTAGTTTACACTCCACGAAGCATTTTGTGCAGAGCTACTTTAATATAACAATAGTATCACAAAGAAACTAGAATTTAGACAACATTTTTCCCCTGCTCTTTGAATTTCAGAAAAAGCTTGTTTAAATTACCTGTGCACGTCTAAACTTCTTGTCTCAAGTAAAAGTATCATTATACTGACATTTTGACAAAAACACTTGTCCACTTTCCATTTCTTCCTGCCTCAGCTCTTCTTCCCGTTGCTTTCCAGGCTGTATTACAGTGATCACTTGCTTTTGTGTCACATTGAGAATCAATATTATTTGACTTGGAATTGGAGAAACCATCTTTATGAAGAAGAATGTGCATTAATTTAGAACATTAATATGCTGACAGATGATATTGTCTTCCTTCTCTTTTCCCCATCAGACTGTCCCCAGGAATCATATCTTGGTGTAGTTCAATGCAGCAAGGGATGGTAATGTTCTCCTGAACGTCTCCTGCTACAGGGGTAGAGAGAGAACGAAAACTCTGGACACACAGTGATGCAAAAGATCTGAGCCAGGGGGATAATCTACCATCGTTTTCAAATATTATATTATGTAGGCCCTTAGACAGGGTTGCTTCAAACTGTGGGATACAACACACAGAAAAATGATTGTGCTTTGCAACCCACTCAATAGTAAGATGGCCTGGGGCAGAACTGCAAAATAAGGTGAAATATCCCTTGCATGGCAGAACAAGGAGCAGCTGCCATGAGGTGGGATCAGCTCTGCTGTGCAGGGCTGGCTCTGGCTTTGGTGGCCTGAGGGTCCCTGGTGATTTGGGACTCAGTGACTTTGGCCGGTCCTTCACCAGGATTTAGGCCAGGCTGCCAGTTTGACACTGGAGGTTTATTTCACCCTCTGGAAGTGAAGCTGAGGCTCAGGAGCCTCCCACACAGACCCTGCAAAGAGAGGAGCTGAGGGCTGTGCCCTCCTCATTTCAGGGCAAAGTATTGCTGCTGGCACATCTGTGGTAGGGCAAGGGGGACTGGCTTAGACTGAAATACAGGAGGTTTAGACGGGAAATCAGGAAGGAATCCTTCCTGTGAGGGTGGGGGACCCTGGCACAGGGTGCCCAGAGAAGCTGTGGCTGCCCCATCCCTGGAAGTGTCCCAGGCCAGGCTGGAGACACCTGGGACAGTGGAAGATGTTCCTGCCCATGGCAGAGGGTTTGGAATGAGATGGTCTTTAAGTTCCTCTCCAGTCCAAACCATTCCATGATCCTTCATTTTTCTTTTACCAGGAGCACTGAGGCCACGGTGGCTGCATCTCTTGGTTCTTCCCCAGAGCTCCTGTAACTGTAACTGTGAAACTTTGGCTTGGTCCACCTCTCTTCACTGACAGATACTTTGCCGAGCCAAGACACTTTCATTATCTGCAAATCTGCAAACTCTGCTCCACAATTAGATGTGAGCTGACCCCGAACTCTATCGATCTGCTCTGATTGTCCTGAACACATCTTGCATTGACGACCATCCAAGTGTACCCTGCAGTACCTTTAACAAAAGGCATTTCTGCACCAGAGAGAAATGACTCAAATCTGAGTCAAGTGTTGTTCTCCCAATACAGGAAGCTGTATTTAAATAAGTAGTAACATAAACTCTAAAATGGTATCAGGAATACATTAGGTGAGGAAAACAGAACTAGACAGTCTGATGATTTATTTTTCAATTCTATTTAGAGATCAATGGCTAAAGATTAGTGTTAATTGAAAGAAGAAAACTCAATGACTGCAGGCGGGACAAAGGAGGGAAATGAAATGGAGAAGGAGACCTAAACACCTTGAAACAATAACCTGGTAGGAAGACAAAGAAGCATCAGGGATTGGAAGTGAAAAAGGACAAGATAAACTTGTCTCCAAGGTGTGGGAATCAGTGATTGTTTCCCAAGCATTCTGCAGAGCAATGCAGATGGTGCTTCACAGGCTAAAACCACTGTGCTCGATGGGGAAAAAGCTCATTTTCCCCAGCACATCCACCCTCACTTCGCTACAAAATGTCCTGTGAGATTTCAAGTGATTTTAGATAGCTCAGCCCTTCAAAGGAAGATGGTCCCTCTCTCCTGGAGAGGTACAGAGGAAGTACAGTCTTCCAAAAAATCTGTAGTGATTTAAACTTTTTGCCATTTGGTCTTGTTCTGGTCCTGTTCTGTTGGAGGAAGATCACGAGGCATTTTTGCCTCTTTCCCAATGAAATGCTGCTTTCCCTTCCACTCTTTCAGCAGCATTATGTAGATTCTGCTTTGAGAGACATTAGATGCTCCTCTGACAACAGTTACTGTAATGTGGAGAACCCTGGAGACCTTTCGAGCCCATTTGTGTCTGCGTCGTGATAATCTGAACATTTTTTAACTGCTAAGATTTCGTACACATTCACTGGGAGGCTTTTTCTTCAGACCTTATACATATTTATTGTGCAGTGGATGCTGTTTCTAACTGCTCTTGGTCTTTCAGTAGTACAGGCTGTGGAAGGTGTTCCCTTAATGTATCTTCACATGAAAGAAAAGGGGGAAAATAGGAAAATAAGTTGTTTCCAGGCAACCTCCAGGTCGTGATAGAAAAGATGCAAATGTGTCACTTTGTTGCAGCCAGACTTCTGAGATCTGAAGTCAAGTGCGGGATGAAAAGTGGGCCCAAAAGACGAGGCTCAAAATCAAATTAAAAAAGCTCATTTGAATAGTTCGGTATTTCACTGCAAAGAGTTAAAATACATGGTCTTGTCATTCCAAGATAAAGTGACCAAAGTGGAATCACCAACACTAAGTGTCATGGGAGGATGGGAAGAGCAGAATGAAAAACCCCAAATCCGCAGAACTGAACAGCCAAACACGCCTTGGAACTCGTGTTATTTTCTGCCAGTACATTCATTAATTCTGTCTGTTCACTCGCTTACCTGGGGGGAAACAAAGTTTCTCCTTCTCCACTTTAATTTCAAACATTTGCTGCTGAGTTCAGATGTGCTTCAGTGTAGGAACACGCCAAATAAATAAAGCAACAATTTGCTTTGTCTTTCTCTTGCCAAACTTTCCCAGCAAGGTGGAAACTCTGCTGCACATTTCCTGGGGAGCTGCTTGGTCCTGACCCTTGTGGGTGCAGCTAAAGTTTACAAACAGATGTAGAGGAGTTAAAATAATGAAATTTTTGGTAAGAATCAATTCTAGTCATAAGCTTGTGGTTAAACCAGCTTTCTTTTGGGAAATAAAATTTTTATGAAAAACCAGTGGGGTTTGTGCTTCAGGAGGAGTTACTGATCTTAATGAAAACAGTCCCCTCCAGAAAACTTCTGAAAATGAAATGTGATGTGCTTTGGAAATGTCAAAATAAAGGTTTTAATATAAAAAATATTGTCGTGTGTTTGTCTCCATTTGAGTTTGAATATTCCTACAGTATTTTCAGGTCTGTCATAAATACAATTACTCCCTAGACTTTGTTAGGAATGTGCCAAGTTACAGGGTGAAATAGAGCCAGAAGAACATGACATTTACATGTTTTCTGACCTTTTAAATGAGCTTGAAGTGCAGGTACAGTCAAGTAGAGATTGAGCTGAAAGCACTGCAAAGTCCTTCAGAGCGTTCCTCATTTAATCAAGGAGCCGAGAGCAGCACTGAAGGTGTGACACAGGCAAGAGCTGTTCTGCTAATCCACTGGTTACTTGGAACAATATTTTTAATATGTATAAAATTATATTCTTTTATGAAAACCATCAGAATTTGAGACTTTTTTTCCCCCATACTTTTTTTGAATTGATCTTTTCTGTGCATAGCTCAGGATGCAGATTTCTAGAAGGAGAAAGAGAATTCCAGCAAGAGCAGCTCAGTAAAATGGAAGTGGTAAATAACTCAAGCTCTGCAGACAAGACTCTGACTCGGTCCGGGGCTGTGCTCAGGAGCTGGGAGTTCCTGCTCTTCCTCTGAACTCAATGACAAGGACTTTTTTTAATGAGTCTATTTACCTCATTATAGCAAAAGTGACAGACCCCAAGCCCATGAAGGAGTGCATTTGTGAAAAATAATTTGTGAAAAATCACAAATTCCTCCATTCTTCCAACGTCAGCCATGGGCCTGCACACACCTTGGGGAGGGGAGGACTCACTGCAATCAAAGTGCTGCACAGATTATGGATTTATGGATTAATGTTCTGTCACTGAGAAGAACTTGGAACCAATAAACATGTGAGGCTGGGAAAATTAATGGGGGAAGGCAGAGATATAATAATTTGAAGAGGGGTCCTGGCTAAACCACTTCAGCTGAATTATTGGATGTCAGAAGCTTCTGGTAGAAGAGGCAAACAGGGAAAATATTAAACCCTCAGCTTGCCAGTGTTTGAAACAAGCATTATTATTAAACAATATTACAAAGCTAATTGTGACACAGGTTAAGGCAGAGGCCACACTCACTTTGGTCTGTGTTTCTGGTCAGGTGTTGCCAAGAATCAAAGAGCATCTGCCACATAAAGTGTATTATTCAGTTGACTCACACTGACATCCCTCTGCCCTGAGCCTTGTCTGACACTTCTCTGTGTGTGAACAAGGGGCTCAGAACCAGCCATGTCTGCACTGAGCTATATCACAGCACCCAAAATTGGAATTTAAGCATTAAAGATGCTGATCCATCATTGCTAAAAAATATCCCAGCCCTTCTTCCCTCAGAGCTGGCCTTCTCCTCACCTTCTGAGCACTCCACTCTCATCTGCATATTTTGGTGCAGATGTCTTCCATGATTTAATATCTTTGACAGAGGAATACATGTCGTGTTTATTATTGATGTGTCTTGGAAATGCAGAGCAGCGTGCCCAGAGCAGAAGTAGTTTGTTTACTACTTAATGGCAAAGTGGTTGAATTCTAAAAAGGGCACTGATATTATTATTTAAAGACGAGCTGAAAGCAGGCAGCAAAGAGAAACAAGCTATTGGAAATTCTGCACCGTCTGTAGGACAGTAATAACCTTCTGGCAGGGAAGAGAAATCGAGGTAATTAATGCCTTTAAACTCCAGTTACCAACATCATCCATTCCTTTCCACTCCTGCCACTGTTTAACACCACGAGGCAATATCTGAGCAGGGAGGAGGGCAAGTCCTGGGAAGGCTTCCTGGGAAAGGTGGTGGAATTGCTGTGGTGAAGTTGTGAGTGTGGCAGCAAAATGCCAACTCATCCTGAGCCCACCTCGGCTGATTTGGTGGTTCTTCAGCTTTGTGCATGGAAAGGATCTGACTTTTCTGGGGGGGGAAAAAAAGCCCAAACCAAGTGAACCATGCAGCATTTACAGAGATAAGGAAATGCAAGGTTTTTTTGGAAACCAAATATTTGCAAACACTTTATCTGCAAAATCTATTAGCTTCTTATTGCAGCAAATACTCTTAGGAAGAGTGCCTCAATTTGATATAATCCTATAAATAAGGAACATTATCGCACAGTGAATTTCTCCCTCTGGTGGGCACAATGTGATAAACAAAAGATAATATTTCTGTCAGAAGATAATCTCCCCATTACCCATAAATCTAAGGGCTGGAAAATGAGATTGCTGAGATGGGTTTGTGTGAGGCTGGACACTCCAGAGCTCAGGGACAAGGGAACTCTTCAGCCTCTGGGAGCAAACCCTGCCAGCAGCTCCTTCCCAAACCACCTCCAAAAATGTAGGTCCCAGTTTCCCACCTTAACTGAAGCCAAAAAAAAGAGAATATCTCTTTTCTCAAAACGAAAACAAATCTCAAACAAAAAAGCAACAATGCCACAGTTTCTCTTTCTTCCATTTTCCTTTAGTTTGGTCTGAACAATGTGGTGTTTGACCTCAGATTTGGGGGTTCAGATTTGACGAGCAGGTGACCATTTAAACTGCATGAAGGAGGATTGATGATAATTTGAAGAGGGTGGCACAAAGACAACCATGCCCAGTAGTCCAGTTAGCCCCAGGAACCCTCTGCTCCTGCAGGACCATGTTCTGTGCCCTGCTCTGCTCCCCTTCCTGGGATGTCTCCAAGCTGCAGTTCCCTGGCAGGATGCAGAGCTGCTCTTTGGGCTGTTCAGCAGACGCCTCATCAGCCAGGAGTTCCAAATGGGGCCCATTTTGCAGGAAATAACAGCACATTTGTGCAATCAGAGGGAAATGGGGCTCATTTCCAACACCCTCGTGCTTCTCAGAGCAGCTCCATCAGCGAGGAGCTTGAAGCCTCTGAGGCTCCTGGGCAAAGCAGGTGTGTCCTGGGGACATCCTGAATTCTCTGGGCTGCCTTTGGCCAGTTCTGCACCTTCCCATGTGTTGGTATCAAGTCCCACCAGCACTGACATCCTGGATATTTTGGTGCATTTTCTCAACATGTCCCTAAGTGCCGTGTTCAGTGCACATCAGCAGGACTGTGGAAGTAGTTTCTTGATCAATATAAAGTGTTTTTTCTTATAAAAACCTCAATCCCCCCTGAATCCTGACTACCAATTGCCATTATGAATATTGTTTGACTCCTGCCACGCAAAATTACACTTATTAATAGAGACAAGGAGAAGTGAAAAGAAGAAAAAATAAAATTATAGTCTAATAAGAAACGTATTCCAGGAATTTTTAGAAGAGACATCAGAAAAGACAGGAAATAAGGATGTTAACTATACATTCTGGCCATCTTCAAATCTGCTGTCCAGGTGAGTCTAAGTAATCAACCTTCACGACATCCTTAATGTCTCTGGGAAGCCTCGTGGATTTATACTCTGAGAAAAGCACCACAAACAAACTCCCAGAAACATTATTTTTTTTGCCACAAAGAGCCAGACAATGGGGAAGTGTCAGAAAACGAGATGACGGCAGGGCCTGAACTCCAACAGGCAGATAATTCCCTGCAATTGCCTCTCTGTGCCAACAGTAACTTCAGCAGCTGTTTAAATACGACAGGGTTGATCCAGGCAGTGCTAATCCCCCAAATCCCCTCTTCTCCTGCACGTTGCATGATAGCTCAGAGGCTCCCAGTGGCTGCTCTGCAAGTGACTCCTTCACTGCAAAACGAGATAAAATACAGTGAATTGCTCAGTTTCTCTGGAGCCAGCAGGGCTGTGGCTGTCCTGTCACACGGGTCCTCCTCCTCCCGCTCACCCCAGTGCCAGCCCAGCTGTCCAGTCCCAGGGGGTGTTTCCAGAGTTTCCAGTAAACCTTGAGAGTGGGGAGTCACTGAAATGTGTAAGGGAAGGTCCAGCACGTTGGCTCTGAGGTTCACAACCCTCCTGCTCAGCCGGGTGGGCACAGAGGAGCTTTCTGTGAAATGGGCCCAGGGTCTTCAGGTCCTCACGTGGTGCACAGAGAGCGCTGGGAGAGGAGTGCGACAAGAAGCCCAAATAAAGCCCAAATAAAGTAGCATGCTAATCTCAAATCGGCACAAACCCTGCTCCTCCCTCAATGCCTGACTGATCCCTGGTACACAGATTTCACCTCCAGAATTAATAAAATGCCAAACAGATGAGGAAAACGCCTCTCAGAAAAGTTGGGGAACAACATCAGCCATCTTTAGAGCGGAAAATGTTTGCTAATTCCTGCATAGGTTTTTCTAGCAAAATGTCTTTCCTGGAGCTGTGGTGCCTCAGGCTTTGGTCACACTCTACTGACCTTTCCATGCATCCACCTTCCCTGAGAACTGAAATTCTCCAGGATGAGTATCAGAAGAATATACGTGGGTGCTCTGACTGCCTTCCAATGGAAATAAACCGTGCCTTATGGCAGAGCCAAATGAATGCTTTTAAATATAAAACCAAGGCTCAAAAGTCCCAAAAGTTGAGGCAGTGACTCACCCTGCTGAGCAGGGCTGGGGTGACCCTGGTCCAGCACATCCCCCATGGTCCCCCACACTGGGACCAGCTGCAGGGCCAGCCCCGGGCACACCAGAGAGCAATGAAGAGCTAATGAGCAGATTGCTCTGAATCACTTGGGCTCAAACTGACTCTAAATGTGCTCAGCTGAGGCTCCCCAGGTGGACACGGGGATTGATCACACCAGGGAGGGCAAGGCAGGGATGGTTGTGCAGAGAGGAACACAACTGCAAGAGGGTTTAGGGCATCCCTTCTATCCTGGAAGGCACCATGGGACTTAAAAGACATTGGATAAATCCTAAGGAAAGAAATAGTGTTTAAAAAAATAAAAATTAAGACATTCATACAGAGAGTTATTTGGGAATACACCGTATCTGTTAATTGTGTAACTGCTGTTACTGCAAAGTAAATTCTGTATTTCTCAGAAGAAATACCTTCATTTTCAAGTTTTCCCCAAAGGCTCAAACGTTGGTGGTGAAGAAATGTTTGAAGTGTTTCATCTTAGGAAAATGGAACTTAGTCACTGTCTCTTCTTCAGTCAGTGGCAGTGGGGCTGTTAACAACTTCTCAGCAAACCTCCCACCTACACCTCAGGACTGGAAATTAATTCCAGGCTGCTGCTGAAGGTGAGAACTCAGCTGGAAGGTGATGCAGGAGGGGCTGGAGGCTGGGGCCCAGGTTTTGTGAGCTCAGGTGTTGCATTCCCAAACCTCCTTTTCCCACAAAACCCGATTTCCCTGATTGCAGAGGGTGAGTGACCACCCCAGGTAGCTCAGCTGCTGTAGCTTGGCTCAGCAAAAGTAGGGAAAAGTGCAAATAAATTCAATCCACTGTGGAGAAAATGATTGCCTGGACTGCTTGGAGCTACTTCTGGCTTCTCTTTCTCCTGCAGCAGCAGCTCAGTGTGTTACCAGTGTGTTATCAGTGGCTTCTGATTATTTTTCAGCAAAACCCCTAAACCTAAAACCTTTGACTCCTACTCATTTCTTTCTGGACATTGTTTGCACAGTCCCAGATAGGCTTTTTCAAATGGTATTTCAAGCAATTGACTTTCTGGGAGGCTGAGAACAGCGAGGCCGTTGTGCAGAGGCAGCAGATGGTGACACTGATGTCAGGAACTGGGAGAGATGAGGCTCTCACTGAGTGATGGCTGTGGAGTGATTTTACATACAAAAAAAAAATCTCCATCTACAATCTGTTCCCCTTCTACACAGTCATTTCATTCTATCCAATATCCAGCCACTTTTCCTGTGTATCCTTGAGTCTTTTTGCCACGATAAAAAAATCATTTATATTGTCCTGTGCCTGACATTCCTTCCTCCCTGGCAGGTGGAGACAGGCAGGGGCAGGGGATCACAACACCTTCCACTCAATTTGGCTTTCCAATCACCTTGTTTTCATGTCATGTATGTATTTCCTACAAGTTCAATAAAGACAACTGCCTTTCAGGAAAAATGGAACCACCCTTTTGGATCAATTAGAAAGTTTTCAGTGGTCTGGAAAGGAAATAGTTCATTTCAAGTTGCATGACATAATCGGGTCGAATTGTAATGGAAGAAGATAATCTAAAATAAAACATAAGAAAACAAAACTCACACACTTTGCTGCTGAAGCACAGCACTGTGGCATCTGCCAGTGAAACATCCAAGTGCTGCACTCAGCAGACACACAGGAGAGCTGGTTATGGCATCTTATGGGTGATGGTGCAAGATGTTCACACATTTGGGATGTTAAACCAGGAAAGAAGTGAGTTCAGATCCTGAAACCTCAGTGGCAAGAAAAAACTGCGAGTCAACAAGCCCAAACACTGAAGGATATAAGGATTATAAAGATTTTGTGATAGTGAGCAGGGAACCCAGGGTGCATCCTGACTGGGCAGGGACTCCAGCAGAAATCACAGAGACACTCCCAGTGCCGGGAATGAGAAGAAACAGGAGGTTAAAGAGTGCAAAGATAATAAGAAATTATTTCTGATGTGCTAATCAACAAAGCGTAGTAGCCATGTATGATTGTCATGGGCTGACTGTGGGCACCATCTCTGGGTGGAGAAATAAAAAAGCTCAGAAATCGCTGGTCCCGGCAGGGAAGCGAAGGGAAAAGAGCTGCAGCGGCAGCAGAGCTCCAGGGGTGCCAAGGATATGAGCCTGCACAACCCCAGAGTGTAAAAAGCAACAGCTGTTTGCATCCTCCTCCTGCTCTGGTGGGGGGGAGCTCCTTCTTAACCCTAGGAGAAAGATTGAAAAAAATATATATAATATATATATACTATATATACACCGTGTTCCCCAGAAACATCCAAGTTTTTAAAAGGCCACAGGGAAAAACAACCAACCAACCAACCGAGCAGCACAACACCCAAAACTCCACAGTTCTGCTTAGTCTTGTATAAAAACATGCATTTTACAAAACACTCAGAATCTTTTGTAAACTATTGAAGTGAAACGAATCAATTTCTTGCAAACAGAAGCCAGTACAAACAGAAGCCAGTACAAACAAAAGCCAGTACCAGGTGCTGGGCACTGCCAATTCCTGCAGCCAGGAGCAGGGACTGGGTCCATGCAGGGTGCCCAGCTTTAGGAAAGACATCATGGAGGGTCACTGGCACCTGCATGTCCCTCAGGACTTTGGTGTGGGCTGTCTGGGGGGACACAATCCTGCTCTGGATGTTCCTGCCCTGGTGCCACGGGATTGCTTCCCAAAGCTGGGGGGCACTCAGCACCCCACCACGGCCGTGCCCAGCCCCTGACAGAGACATGCTCTGCTCCTCAGGGCAACTTGTGCTGCCAAAGCGGGCACAGGGGACCTGATAAATCTCTGGTAAATCACGGCAGATTCTCAGGCTGAACAGTGGCTGCTCTCAGAACGAACCAGAACATCTTCCAGGTGCACCAGGGGCTTCTCTGCTGGATCCTCACCCATCAAATCATTCCAGTTTCCCACAGTGGCTGGTCCCAAGGAGGGGCTGTGTGCTGTTGATTAACTGAAAAATTGTTCAGTTTTGTTCATACATTTTCACTTGCCCCAGTGAGTTACTGCCATGGGAATATTCACCCTCAGGCAACTCTTGGCTGGATATTTCTGCAAGAGCTTCCTGTCAAAGGAAAACAGCCACCAGATGTCATTGTAGGATAAATTGTTTAGAAGTTGTTCTTCAAACTGCACAAAGAAAACTCACATTATTTCCCTGGTTCTGCAGTAACCCCACGCAGGGCATCTCTGGGGCCATGTGTCCTGCTTCCCTTCGCTCACAAGGAGAGGAACTGGAGAACTTGGATCAAAGTGACAGGCTGGATTTCACAGCAAGTTAAACTCAGAGCAAACAGCCACACACTGGACACTTCCAGCTGTACTGCCTTACCGTGTGAAGTCAATGAGCATCCATAATTAAAAACACAAGTGGGGAGCATCTCTGCTTTGTAAGAGCTGGATTTATTGGCTTTGCTGCTCATTCTCCTGCTCCAGACGGGAATTTGAGTTCCAGACCACCAGAGGTCCTCTCCAGCCAACTTTTGTCTGGCTCTGCTATTTTTTCCTATCTCTTCCTCTCTTTGTTCAAGGGAAGAAACCGGGGAGATAGAGATAATATTTTTGGCAGAGCCTGAGAATTTGAATATTTAGGATTTTATGCGTGGCATTTCGGATTCTTTTGCAGGTTGAAACCTGTTAACAAGAAAAACGTCAGAGGCAGCAATTCTCAATATTCATATCCAGTTATGTAAGTGATGGGAAAATGCCACTGAAGATGTGTCTGGCCATCACATCCAACAACTTCCTCTCTGTGTCAGTGAGTGAAGAAGAGGAGAAAGGATATAAATAATGGCACTGTAGCCATATGAAGAGAACAAAGGAACAATAAGGGATGTAATTCCTTATTGAAAAATAAATATTGACATTAAGCTATTCTTGCTACCAAGTTTGGGGCTCAGACAAGGCAGGGCATGTCCAGGAGGAGTTTTCTTATGTGTCACTTAGGCTGAATGGGACAATCTTTCTAATTTGCTTTAGGCCTGCAAGACATCAGCACAGCACAGGCTTATTCTCAAGCTAACACGGTATTTCCCAGTAAATAAAAATGCCTTTGGGCACACAACTTTTCTCTCCTGCAAGCCCTGGGCCAGGCTGTGGTTCCCTGGCAATCCACAGTGTGCAGAATCCCAGGGAGCACTGCAGATATCAGGGAGCATCTGTCCCTTCATCTCCAAATCCAGCCCTAACAGTGACACGTTGTACATGTGGTGCTGTGTTGGTTCCTTCTCCCAAGACTTCCTTCCTGCTGACAGTTCCCTTGCAGCTCATCACATCCACCAGGGAGCTGGGCTGAGGGAATGGCACCTTTTCTGAAATCTCACAGATGGTAACATGCCATGGCATCCAGGGACTAAAAATACCTCCTTCCCATTTGAGCTGCCTTGGGTCTGGCCTGATCTTATGACATTCCTGTTTGCCTGCCCAAGGTGGAAGTTTGAAATAAATATTGTGATAAAGGAATAATCCAGCTAGGATATACATAATTACATATACATAATGACACACAGATTCAAAGAAGATCAGGGGTGCAAAATTAAACCCTGCAAAAGTAGGAAAGGGGGGGGGGGGGGTCTAAATCAGCTTTTTTGGATCAGACTGGTAGGCATCACCACTAATTGCATGATCACATATTGTTTCTTCCACAGCCTCATCAGCTCCCAGGATGGATGATGTTCACAGCTGTTCCACACTGTGTTCTCCCTTCATTTTTCAGTAAGTTGTCCGGGGTATTATTTATTGCAAGGAATTACTGACGTGTTCTGAGAGGAGGATTATTCCTCTTTCACCTGAGATCACAGAGGGCAAGAACCCCTGGAAACAAACAACCCTCTCCTTTCCTGCCTTCCCTCCAGAAGCAAATAATCCAACAACTTCTCATCCATGTCTTCCCTGTCTCCCCAGACTGTTTCATTATTTCATTATCTGCCCATATCTCTGTCTTACCTTATCCAGGCTGTAAACAGCTTGGGATGAAACATCCTCGGGCTCTGAGCTTGCCAAAACTAAGCAGATCTTCAGCAACATTTGATGCTTCCAGTCTTTTCTGCTAACAAATATTTTGTCTTCCTTCTTCCAGGACATTCTTCAGGCTGTTCAGGGAGCTCAGAGGGGCAGAGAGTTGTCAGCAGGAAATTACAGTGATGGATGATTTCAAAGGCTCTGAGGTGGATCAGTTTTAGTGGAGGCACAGCAGGCATGGGGAGCCCACATCATCCCAGCATCAAACAGGATTTCTCAAAGGACACCATCACACATCTCAGAGTCCACAACCTCACAAGCTGGTCACGTTGCTGGTTCTTTCCATCTCTGATTCCTGTAGCCATTACATTTACACAAATTGATTGTTTAAGCTGAAAAAAAAAAAAAATCAGTAACAACCCCCTCAAATCATTCCCCCAAACACAACAAAAATACTAAAAAATACTAAAAAAAGTGCATTATCCTCCTGTGAGTAAGGAAGCTTGAGGAACAGAGATAATAAGCAGCCAGACACTCCTGTAGCTCCCATCTGTAGGGACACATTCCCACAAAGTTGCTGTCTCCAACTAATTGCCTGTGCTGACTCATCCCCAGAATCGTGCTGGCCACAGACTGTAATTATCATGTCATAATTATCACTTCAACAGCACAAAGAGTGCACTCTTATCTGATATGATAAAATAGTTCAATTAATTTTAAACAGAGGGAAACACTAGTACATCCTTCCAGCCCGGCCACAGAGACAAAGCAAGCTGTCAGAATCAGATTATTGCTTCCATGTTCTCTCCTGGCTTTATTAATTTCTGCTCAGGCATTACAGTTACCATTTTTCATGCACTTAGGAGATTTTAATTTGGCATAATACAGAAGAAAAAGAGTAAGATTAGATATAAATTCAGGAGAGAGACAGAGCTAATGGAGAGAGGTAAACTGTGTAATATCGAGTGGAGGCAGCAGGGATTTCAGCACGCAGGAATCCCACCCCACCGGGACAAAGGGGGGCAAGGTGAAAAAGGGGAGAGGAATTATTTCTTGCTGTCACTGGTGGGGCTTTGGTTTCTCTTTACAAATCAAACCAGGTTGCTGCTAAACCAAAGCTGGTAGAATCAGAGAATCATTGAGGTTGGAAAGGACCTTTAAGAGCATCGAGTCCAACCTTTGATCAAACACCACCCTGTCAATTAAACCATAGCACTGAGTGGCACAGCCAGTCATTTCTGGAGTGTTTGTAGGGATGGTGACTCCACCACTTCCCTTCACAGCCTATTTTGATGCTTAACCACCCTTTTAGAGAAGAAAAAGGATGTAGATTTCCCTCGGCCCTCCTTTTGTTATTAACATAGTTATAAAAATACATTTTATTACCTGTATTTGTATCTGAAGCAAGGCAATTCTACAACAGAATAGAATAAAAGCATCCTTTAATGACAATACACTTTCAATTTCTGCAGCTTATTAGCTTTCCTAATCAGACTCCTTCGGGCTTGTTTCTGCCCTGTGCCCCAGGGGCAAGTGCTGTGTCAGAGCGACTCTCTGCATCGTTATCTGATCATTCCAAGTGTTTTGTGTGTTTAAAGGAAAAAACCCTGGAATATCATAGGAGTCGAAGTGTGTGAGGCTGTGGCAAACTAATTATTTTAATATCAGAAAACTTTGCAATGAGTGCATTGTGTTGCCATGGTTGCAAGACATTTCACTATTCCAGAACCGCCGCCTGTCAGCACTGCTGCAAATATCACAAGAGAAGCCTAAAATAAAGAGTTCTGGAAGAAATTGAGGTTAAAGAGTTAAGCTTGGGGTTAAATCCAGGGCTGGTGATTTTCCTGTTTTCTAATGAGAAAGGCAGAAGAAGTCTTGTAAGAGGGAATCTGTATTTGAGATCATCAACCAGGACGTACCTGCAGTGCAGATGTTCCAGCTGCGATGTGGTACCAGCAGGCAAACCCAAACCAACCCATGGCTGTGTTGCTCTGCTGGGATGGAGGGCTGGGCTGCAAGGGGGGGGATGAATTTGGGGACCAGGTGTGAGATTTCAGAACTCTAACCCAAGGCAATGTCTGTGGTGACTGCACCCACCAGAGGACTTTCAGTGGAGCACAGTCAAATTAAATGAGGAATAGAGATAAATTGGTGTTGGTAACAAAATCAGGAGTTAGGCTGTATCCCGAGCTGGATTCCTATCTCAGGAATTCTGGGACAGGAGCCCAGTCAGAACGACCTGTCAGAGCACACCTGAACTTTTTTGACACAGGGACTTTAAGTGAATTTCCCAGATTTCAGCAGTTTGCTATCATCTGTGTCTTAGACGTTTACCTGGAGATCTGGTGCTGCTCCAACCCACATGGACAAGGCATTCATTTCCCTTTGAAATCCAAACAAAAGCCTTTGGATGATGCAGCCAATGAAACAAAGGAGATTTATCAGAGATGCCAGTCCCATCTCTGTGTGCTGCTGGAGACTCATGTCCTGCAATATTGCACAGGTTGGCAGTAATTTCTCATCACTCTTCCCTGCAGGGGAAGCTGACAAACAGCAAGGCCAAGAGCTGCCCTCAGCCAGAACACGAGGATGTGCTTTGAGGCTGCCAGGAATCCTTGTCAGGTGTACAGCCCATGGCACTGGAATCCATCAGGGCCCATTCTCGGCTCAGGGAGAATTCTGGGTTGCTGGAAGGGTAAAGATACCCCAGTGCTTTCCAGTTTGTACCGGGGCTTCTACAAATTCAGACTAGGAGACAATATTTAGTAAGATTTAGGAAAACAAATGACATCAAAAGCAGGTTGGCCACATCAATATCCTCCTGTAGGTGGCTTCATGTGCAAACCCTTTCCTTGTAATACAAGTTCTGGAAAATTTAGCTCTGCCCTCTGTGAGTTGATGTTTTTTGTACAGCGAGGAACAGGGGTTATAAATTGTAACACAACATCACAGGACTCAGTGAGGCTCTTGAAGGTAAAATGAGCCCACAGTGTTCCCCATCATCCAGACTGATGTCAAATATGTCAAATATCCCCAGAGAAACCCTGTGAAGCCTTTGTGCACAGCATGAGGAGGCAGGGATTGATTGGAGCCTTTGACCAGCTAGAGAAGCAGAAAGGTGCTCAAAGGAGGGGGGGGTGAATATCCAGGTAAGAGGACATGAGGTGTCAGTCAATCAGACCATGCAGCAATTCACCCTTGTAACATTTCTGGGGAGTCAGAGAGCACCCAGCTCGATCCCAGTATTTCCCAGTGCTCTCCACTGCTTCCAGGTACCTTTCACGAGGTGCAACATCTCTGGCACCAGTGAGAGTCCTCCCTTGGCAGTGCCCAGTTAATATTGCTGTGGGAGACAAAGACACAGGAAATCCAGCACTACAAACCACTTCATCCCACTTTTCTTCCCGTACCAACTACTCACTCCAAGGGTAAGAGCAAGGACAACCTCATGGAGATGCTCCATTTAAAGCAGGTACAAGGGAGCTCTGACTGCAGCCCAGGAGGGTCTGGCCTTCAGCTCCCCTGCAGCAACTTGTTCAGTGCACACAACCCAACAATATCAACTGAGTGTCCCTGTTCAGGAGAGAACACAACGCTGACTTCTGCTGTTCTTCTGCTGCCTTCTTGCCCGCACAACAGAGATTTCATTGCTGGTTTTCTCCACAAAGGTCTGTCACACTCTGGGGTGCCTGATATCTCCTGCCCTGCAAAGTGGGTGATTCCTGCTGCAGGTTTTGGTTTCTGAGATCACTGGCTTCTCAAAGACAACACAGAAACATAACAGAAAACTCTAAATCATGCTGGCAATTCGATGAAATTCTCTCAGGCAGAGCCCAGCAGCTTAAAGCAGCAACAGAGATAACAAACATTGTTTCTGCCTCGATGTGAGCACCCATCCAACTGATTATTCCTTGGTACATCACTCTAAGAGTGAACATCATTTAATTAATACAGTACGTGCAGTTACAAGGGTGTTTATATATTCATGGCAAAATGACATTTTTTTTTTTGAAAGTAGGGCTGTGAAATGCATGACTGTATTTATGCACACCTCGCTACATTAAAAGGGCTCAGTGTACTGGTGGATGTTAATAGTCAGCTTTCACTGACTACACTGATGCAGAAATTTCTGACACATATGCACAAGTCAGGTAATACATTTGCATACTAAGCAGGGAGTCGGAGTTCCAGCTTTCTGGGGCAGAACCTGCTTTTAATTGTGTGTGATGCACGGCACCGGGAGGCTGACAGCACTAATCGAAAGTTAACAAGCAGCGAGGGTTTGTTCTTTGAGAGCTGAAATTTCCAAGTAATCCTTTACATCTAATCCAGCTTGAGCTCAGGAGTGGGGGAAGAATTGTAACTGGACTTTTGTGACCTCTTCAAACGACTTGTCAGTTGAGTTTCTGCTCTTCCAGAGAGATGGGCATAGTTGGAGCCTGCTCAGGAGAATAACGAAGGCAAAAAGATAATGCCCAAAAGCAAACTGTGAGAAAAGTTTAATCACATCTCTCCAACTTGACATTTTCAGTTGGGTGACTGCCAGATCCATGCCAATGCTTCTCTGCATATTGTTTAGGATTTGCTGGTTTCAGCACTAAAACGAAGAGCAATCGAAGCCCTCAGTGTGCTTGAAGATTAATTTCACATAATCGCAACAAAGCTGAAGTCAACAAGATGAATTTAATTACCACCCTGACAGCTGGGAGGCAATTAGTGCCCTCAAACTTCCAAGCACTCTCTTACTTGTATTTTTCCCCTTGCCTTGCTCCTGCTAATTAGAAATACGCTTCAGGGTAAAGCTGACCACGGTGTTACATTAACACCTCGCCACCAGATCCATGGACACCTCCCAGCTGGACAGCAGCTTGTTCCCAGAACAAGAGTCAGGGCCATCTCTGGACACTGCAGAGAACCCCAGCACGTCTGTCTTACGGTGCCAAGTCCCACCGGGGTTTTAATCTAAAAGATGCAGAAGCTCTTTATGATGAGGGCAGTGAATCCCTGGCTCAGGTTGCACCATCCCTGGGAACATTCCAGGTCAGGCTGGGGTCTGAACGACCTAATCCAGCTGAAATACCCCTGCCCACGGCACGGGGGGTGGACAAGGTGGCCTTTAAATGTCCCTTCCAGACCAAGTTATTTTGTGACACTACGATTCTAGTGCTGGCATGGAAACCTCTGTGGCTTCACTGGTTTAGCAGAAACCTGGGCCTTTCTATTGGCAAATCCCAGCTCCTCCTGCGACTGCTCATCTCACTGCTGCCAGCAGAGCTGAATCTGGAGAAGAAACTCTGCCCCAATAGTTCTGCTTTATGTCTCCATTGCAGCGAGTACCGGCAATTAATGATCTGTTGGCAAATTAACGCTGCACATGGCAATTGACTCCGGTAATGAAGTTATAGAGTCTTCTTTATGGTTTATTAGCACAATAATAAACCACACTCAGCATGTAATAATGGCACACAGTTAAATTAAAGACTTGCTGGTGCCTTATAAACCATTTTGAGAAACATTCTTGCAGCAATCTGTGACAGTCTCCCAGGCAGCCTTTGCTGGGTGTTCTGCAGATACACTTCTGTCAATAGATTTTTTCTATTACTCTTGCATTACTAACAAAGCAGGTTGGGTAGTGGAAAAACAAATTGACTGGAACATTTACTTCAAGCTGAACTAATTTTTGAGCCCTCTGGGTGACAAGTAAGTCTTGGCTTCTCCAGATTGCACCTACTTCTTATCTCATGGAGAAATGTAACACTGGAGTGGTTCGACATTTTCCTCTTAGGCAGAGCCACCAGCTGAATTTTACAGTGTTTCTCAACATTTGGCAACTTGGATTGAATATATCGCTTTAAAAAAAGTGGCAGAGGCTGAATCTATCCTCCCAGCTCAGGTGGAATGAACTGCTGTGAACCAGGTTTTACACTGAGCATCCCTCAAACCTTCTCCTGCTTCACATGTGTGACCAGCATCTTCTCTGCTGAGTGACAGGAGGCCTCAGTTCAGACTCCCTGCCCGTTCCCTGTCGGATCCCAAAGTGGAGAGGGGTTCCCATGGAGCCAGAGCTCTGTGCCTGCACTCCTGCTGAGCTCAAACACCCAGGGGAGCCTGGCACCACAGATCTGCTTTCCAGCCCTGGGGGAGCATCATCTCCCTCCTCCTTTGCTGCATCCAGTGTTGCAATGCAGGATTCCTGCCGGGAGTGATCAGGCAGCTGGATGCTGGATTTAACAACACACAAAAATATCGGGAACTCTCCAGACTTCTCCCCGCAGGGAGCCAAGGCGATGCTCGGGGAAGCTGTTATGGATCTGCCTCTTCCCACCGAGCCGTGCTGGCCACTAGAGGACATCCCAGACCTGGCCACGGCCCGAGGTTACAGCTGATGGGGGTTTAGGTCAGTCCAGGTTTTCTTTTTTTCTGCCTGGCAGAATGAAAATAGGGACACAGGAGGGAAAGCAATCTTTTCCCTGCCCTTGATCTGTCATGTCTGCTTAAGCTGAAAACTTCTCAGGCAGTAGCTGAGCCAGTGGTAAGGTTTGAGTGTATTAGCTGTGTGTCTGATTTGAGATTTCCTCTTAGTGAAGATGCTCAAGCAGGGTGTGCAATGCACTGCTCAAAGCAGAGCAAAGAATCTGAACCAGAGAACTCCTAACTCAGCATTTGAGGCGTTTGCTGGCAGTTCAAGAAGCCACGTCACACTCCTGAGCTGAGCAAGGCCAGTCCTCATGATGCTGATACAAATCTGCTTTCTGGGGCCTCCCAGGGAAACTGGCGCCTTCCCCATGTGTTAATGAAAGCTGAGATTCCAAGAGGAGGGGAAAAAAAGGAATAAGTCTGACTGAACCCCCTGAAACTTTCAAATTTTACTTTTGTAAACACCAGAGCACAGACAACAGGAAGGTGACCATTGCCTTCTCCCAACAGTCACCCAAGGAGGTGGCCAGTCCATAAGAATATGATGGTACTTTGAGGGATGTGCATAAACCCTCACTCTGAGCAGTGCAAGGAAGCTCATGAGGGGCTCTGAGGAGCTCTCAACACTTCTTTCACTGGTTGCAGTGGGACACTTGTCTTCCTAAACCAAGGCTGAGGATCCTCACTCACCTCCAGCCCAGACCAGTGCTTAGTCCATCTTTTTGTGCCTCCATAGAGCTGCCAGCTTCTAAACCTTCCCTTGTGATTGGCATCTATAAATCCTACACCCCCCTGCTCACCAGCACTTGCAGGTTCCCCACCAGGGCACAGTGGGATCCAGTGGGTCCATTTTGTTGCCAACCCTCCCTTTGTTTCATCCCTCAGAAAAGCTTCCTCAGCTCCTCAGAAGTTCTGTGCCACTGAAGGCTTTTCTCCTTGTGAACACTTTTATGACATCACCCTCTTAAAGACTTCTCTCATTAAGGAGCTTAAAATCAACTTGTGCTCTCCAGGCTCACTCAGTCTTAAGACTGACAGTGTTTTCCAGCCTCCTCTGACACTGTCACTCCCTTGTGCTGCCAAATTCCCCCTCTCCACCCTCCCAGTCCTCACAGGCACTACCAGGAGCTTCTGAAGCAAATTAAAGAATACCTGATGGATTCTGCTGAAGCTGAATATCCTCAGAGGAGGCTGCAGAAGTCAGAAGGGAAATGGAGAGCATGTAGCTGTGTCCTGCTGTCATGAGGCAGTCGGGTTTATTTTCATTCAGCTGCTCCTCACTGGTCGCTTCCGTGCCTGCCTTAAAAATGCTAATCCAGAGCTTCTCATTAATTAATGAGCTTTGCCTGGTGGGAATCTGCTTACTGTGGGGTATCTGTGCCTGAGGTGAGCAGCTTCTCTGGAAGGTTAATAGCCTGAGCAGAAGATGCTCAGTAATCTCCAGTGCCTGCATGTGCACTAATTAATATGCAATAAATACACCTCGTAATGCCAGTGAAGGCTGACTCACAAATGCTGACTGGACTCAAGGAGTTCTAACAACTTGTAATGAGCAATTATGAGCAATGACTTTCTTCTTTAGTGCTCTGGAAAGTGTCTATCTAGTGGCAGCGTGAAATAAAGACTTGCTGGAACAACTGGAGCAGCTCAAACCGTGGCTCCTTGGAGTCACCCCACAGATGGGATGATTTCTGTTGTACCCAGTTTCACCAGTGCTCTGTCCTTGCCCTGGTCCCATGGACAGTGCTGGGACAATATTTCAGAGGACAGTCACCACTAGGTAGCAACATCTTTCCTTCTTTTGCAGGATGGGAGGAGCTCCAGCTTTGTTACGTTGTGTTTCAGATCTAATTCCATAAGAGGTAACCCAACCTCTCTCACTCTATTGCTGTGAAAACTACTGCCACACTCTCTCTGACCTTTCTAAGACAAGAAGCTACTAATAATACTTTCTGTGCGTTTCAGAAGAACCCAAACACTCAAACTAAAATAACCCAGAAAACACTTGTTCTCCCCGAGTCTTTGAGCAGAGCCCTTGAGGCGTCCATGGACATCAATCCAGGGAACTCTGCAACCTCTGCTCAGGAGGGGCAATGGATTTGTGTCCGAGGGCAGGCAGACAAACTAAAGAATCTCTTGAGATCCTTTTAAGTCTGAATCTACGGTGCCGTGATCAGAGCAGACCTGAGTATCCAGAGAGTGTGAATTTAGAGGGTGTTTGGGGTCAAGAATGCAAATTACACACATTTGCAAGATGCTCTTTTGAGGATTAGTACTGGGACATTCAGATTTCAAGCGTGTCTCTTGTAGAAAAGCACACACACCTGGCCAGCCTCACCTTCTTAACACAAACTGTAAGTGGAATAGAGACAGCTTAAATCTGATTTCAGAACAACCTTTATGCTTTAGATTTAGACAGAGAAGCCTTCAAAGTTTACTGATTATCAGTTGTTGTTCTTAAAATAAAACAAAGGAGGCTCAGCACTGAGACCTATCCCTAACAATGAGATGGATTGAAAAAAAATATTTGGTGTGAGAAGGTACCACCATCAGGAACTCTGTGATCCTCTGTGTCCACCACGGCCAAGTCACCTGAGGTCCAGCAATCAGTCCAGCCACAGGCATGTTCAGCCTTTGGGTAATGATGCAAAAAGACTTTTTTCCTCCCAGGAAGATGTTTCCCCAGCTCTTTATCCCACTCAGGAGTTAATGGCTTGCAAATCCCCACGGACTGTGACTTTCAGAAGGTTTTGTCTCCGAAGCACGACACAGGCTTGTTGTGCAGCACGGGAGCCTCAGGTATGTTCTAGTGAGGTGATTCTGGTCTGTTCCTAAGCGGCTTTAAAGGAGAAAGAACAAATGGACAGTTTGGAAGTCACTCCTCATCTCCAGCCAACTGAGACTCGAGCAGTGGCAGCTGAGCTCAGCCCTGACTGCAAATCGATTCTCTATTACCATCCCCAGCGAGAGCATTGCTGTTCAGGTTACTGATGGTGATAAAGTAGGTCGTTAACAATGAGCCAGCACAAAGCAAGTCATTTTAATAGTTGAAATGTTATCCTCTCTAAAGGAGTCATAATAATAATGCAATATTATTGAGCCTTTCTAGTCTGCAGGCATCTGTCATCTGTCTGCCCAGAACTGATAGGGGAGAGTGCATTGGAATTTATTCTGCAGGAAGGAAATGATAAAGCTTTATCACTGCTTTCTTTTTTTTTCCCTTTCTTTGCTGCCTGCACGTGCCAATAGCTGCATTTTGGCACTTTTCCTATTTATTTATTTTTTTTTTAAATCTTGCAACACCTGGGAACTCATCGCTACACAGGACAATCCTGACCTGTTGCTATGGATAGACTGGCAAAGGTGGCACAAATGGAGGGTGGCCATGATTACACACAGATATACTGGGAGCAATTAAAGAAGTTTTACTGAAAGTGATTGCTTTTATCTCTGGTTAGTCCTTCCTACTCACTTGCCTGGGAGCAATCCCCACCAGAAAGAATTCCCACCATGTATGGAGGTGTGAGGTGCTCCTCCTAACAACCACTCCCAGGTGAGCCAGAAGCACCTCCTCTCCTTTCCAAGGGGGCAGAAGACCTTCTACTGTCTCAGTAGGATCTCTAAACGTTCAGCATGTCAGAAACAGCACAGAAAACCCTGGCAAAACGCACGTGGGTCACCTGGCAGCACCTGAACTGGCACAACAGCTTTTCATGGTGCTGGAACCTGAAATGACACGGCAGGGTTTGACAAGCCCTGCTCCGAAATACAGCAGCAGGGACATGAATACATCAGTCAGACAACAGAGGCTTTGGGTGACTGGGGACACTGAACACATCCAATCTCCAGGGCACTCAACTTAGATCTCAGAGACTCCCGGGTCTAACAGAAACACCAAATGTAGCTCTAACTGTCCCATGCATGTGGATTGGGAAGGAACAACCTGCCTCTCAAGCTTCACACCCACCTAATGTGTATTTATGCCTTATTTATTTTATGTTTTACTTTGTAGACACAGACCTGAAATACAAGAAACATAAGTGAACAAATCACGTGAGATTATGATTAAAATCCTGATTTGGGCTGCAGCAGAAAGATGTTGCCTTGATCTTTACAAAAGAAAGGGCTGGTTAATGTTAATGTATGCAGCCATCTAATTTGGTGTGCTTTGGAACTTAGCACAACCTCCACCACCAGACCCTCTGAGTGACTTTTGTTTAATCAGCTTCTACAGCTTAATGAGTGGTGTGATTAACACACCAGCAGAGGATTTGATGTGCAGGATGTCCAGTGTTACTGGAGGACAAGATTAAACAGGATTTCTTCTCTCTACTTTCCTCTCTTTCCCCCAAATTGAGCTTTGTCCAATGGTAATCACAGCCCCCCACCCACCCTCAGGTGTATCTTGCTCTCAGGAAGGCATTATGGGATGGCTGCACCTCCCAACCTACAGGAACAGGCCAACCCAGCAATACGATCACATGTGAATATAAAATATATGTGCAACCCTCCCTCCATGATAACAACTGAAGAACCTTCACGAGCTTTTAAACAAAGGGTCTCTTAAACCCATTTTCCCATGAGGCAATACCCAAATAATCTGTTTCCAAAGGCTGGAGGCAGGGGGTGGCATCTGAAGAAATGTCCTCCCGATGAGTTTGACAGCTGGATTTCTTGTGGAAACAGTCACTCAGGCGAAGTTACTCCTGCCCATGGATGCTCACCTTCCAAGACCTGGGCAGAATCCACTTTGGGCTGAGATCACCTTTCTTGCCACGTTTCTGTCAGTGCCTCTCCCACACAGCAGCCTGTTGGGAGCTGCTCTAACTTTAACTGCAGAGCGTGTTTTAAAGCTGTTATTGTTACTCCTCATTTCCCCCTCCTACACGGCATGAAAGCCAAAGATGCAATCAAGCAGCCAACCCCAGGACCACCACATTTAATGTTCTCCTAATGCCTGTCATTAGGAACTATAAATGCCAGGGACTTGTCTGGGTGCTTTATAAAATAAGTGTATCCCCCTGTAGCTCTCCAAAAGCAGAAGAGGCTGCACAGCAGGGACATCCACAGGGGACCTCGGGCCCAAACCAGCACCAGGCTCTGCACCCCCTGAAATCCCCATGCAGAAAAGTGCTTTTATTCTACAGCAGGACTGGAAAACCTCCCATGCAGTGAACTGCTCAATAACTCATTTATCTATCACGTCTTGTCGAGGTGCAGGACTGACTTAACTCTGCCAAGATTTTCAAATACAGCAGGTTAATATAAACCCATTTCTTCCCAGCCCTATTGTACTCAACAACTAGAAATAACAGCTTGTCTGCTTCCTGAACAGAGGAGCAAAGAAACAGCAAGGCCTTTAGGAGGAGAATGTGAATGCAAGCAAATCATCCTCCTCCTGGCTCCTGCGGGCTCGTCTCCAATTACAAAGGAATAATTCACTATCCAAGCGATTCCTACATTTCAAACTGGCCACTGAAGTACCAAAAGTTATTGTTAGCCTGCTCTGCTCCCGAGAGGAGAAACAAGGAGGAGATAATAGAAAGACATAAATGACCCAAATCAGCGAGATAATTCTTTCTGGTTTATCACAAAGGAGTTTCCCAAGAGACCTCCATGTCATGCCCTGTGCACACACACACAGCCCAGAGGGATAATGAGGGAGGGAAACCCTGCATTTTGCATTAGCACAGGCACTGGTTTCATTCAGGGTATTTATTCCCATAAAAAATATATTCCCTTTATACCTCGATGTGCATGGCCGTGTTTTCTCCTCTAGGTGACACTGTGTCTGCTTGGAATGCCGAGCTGGAACACCAGGAGCCCTTCAGCACCAGCAAAGTCATGTGGACGAAAATTGCACCAGCACCTGCACACACTGGTCCTGTCACCAGTGATTTGTGGACAACCCAGAGCTGCTGCTGCTTAAGGACTCGAAGCCGCTGAATCTCAATGTCTCAGCAGCAGCCAACATTGTACCTGTGCCATTCCAGCGGTGAGCAGATCTGCAGAAAACATCTACATAGGTGTATTTCTATATATATACCTTAGCTCTTGGTTTGTCTCTCTCTGTTTACAAATATCGTGAGGTCACAGGCTGCACAGCAATCGACAGTCCCAGGCAAAAATATTGACAAGGTGGAAGAGTGAAACAGACTGGCTTGAGCCACTGCAAAGAGTCTAATCCCCAGGTTTTGAGATGTCTGTGTGCATTCCCCGGATCCTCAGGGAGAGGAATTTCACTGGGGAGAAAGGTTTAGGAAATGATATTTCTATCTGAACTGCCTCTGATTTCCCCAAGGTTGCTCATGATTTATTGGGAAGTATTTGGGATAAGATTCAAATGCATGACATTCAAATGTATAAATAGTGCAAACAGATTAAATAACAACAAAGCAGGAAATAAATGCACATGGCTCTAAGGGAATGAACAGAAATGCCACTACTTTCATTTGTGGCTAAATGGTTGAGAGCAGGACTCAGCAGCTCATTCTTGTTTTCTTTGTGTCACCAGGGGAAGTTCGTTCACTCCTCTTCAGAAGATGGCTCCAAAACCTGATGGATCAAAACCTGAATGACTAGAACCTGAGACAATGACCAGTTTTGGGGATACTTTCCTGCTGACACCAGTATGCCATTAGTCATCCCCTGACTGGGAATATCTCAGGACAGGACAGACCACAGGGCTGGCACAGGAAGGGAGGAGGGGGGTGACCCACGAGTCTGAGCTTTGAGTACAAGAAGGGTTCCTCATCTCCAGAAATCTGGAAAGAGGCTCCCCCAGAAATGGGATGGAGAAAGTGAACTCTGAAGAAGGTTCCTTGAGGACTCATCACCACCCCCCCGCCATGCTAAAAAGGAAAAAAAAGAAAAAAAAAAGAGACATCTTAAAATTGATTCCTTCCTTCTTCTTTGTTTGTCTGAGGAGGGACAAATGAGATTCCTCAGCTTGCTCTGAACGTGGGCTGCCAGTGTCACACTGCAGTGTCAGAAGGCCAATACCAGCCCAGGTGTCTACAAGTTGACTCACAATTTTCCTCTGTTTAATGAATAAACAAGCGTTCCTCTGTCAGATTGATTTAATTGGAATTTATTTGCCTAGGTAGAGACGTTGCAGACATTTTAATTTAGGCAGTTTGTGCTGTCTGTTGGCTGGACTGGCTCAGCCTCCAGTTTCTGTCCACGCAGAAAGAATCCAGAGTGGCTGTTGTGGGTTATTTGACCATAGCAAGGACAATTCCAGCTGAACACCATCAAGGGAAAGGAAGTTAAGTGAAGTTTAACTAAAGTGCATGGAGTGGTTGCCATAGCAAAAGTGATGGAAACCTCTTTGCTTTATCTGTTGAGAGCAGGACTGACAAATGCATGTGATGCTACACTCTCAGGAGCATTTCCCCAGCTGACATGAATGTCTCCTCCAATTTCCACTTTCCTGATCAAAAAAAAATGAATTGAGAGAGAAAGGGGAGATTGTAGAAGAAAACTTCCCCCTGCTGGAAAGGGAACCTTTCAGTCACAGGGGAGAGGGAAGACGTCCCACTCCAGCAGAGACCCAAGTGCAATGATCCAGTTAAATGCTCTTTATTTTGCCTCCAGAGTTACTCACCAATGGATGTGCTGACCCAACCTCTCTGTGATTCTGTCTTCAGCTGAGGCCTCAGATCCTGGGACTGAACACTGCTGAGAGGTCACAATTCTCAGCTGAACCCCGAGGCCCAGGAGGTTCCAGTTCCATCTGATGTGTTTCTTTTACCTTTGGCTGAAAACTCCATAGGCGACTTTGAACCCTCATTTGTTTCTGTCCCAAGATGGAAAAAGATAGAACCAAAGGAAAAAAACGCTTCCTTTTCAATGTTCAGTTTTGGTATTTCTTCACTTCCTCGAGGATTTTGTTTTCTCAGAATCATATCCCATCAAGGGCTCTCGTTTGTGGGTGAGTAATAGGTTGTTCTCTGTCCTCTCATCATCCACCCACACGAGCACTCCTGCCTGGATCCCAGTGCCACACCATCCTCATGCTGTGGGTGGGTGTGATAGAGCTTCTTCAGAGCAGTAGTAATTGGAAAAAACCCAAAGTGTTGGTGTTGCCTGGGCAGTCACTGCTAGAGGAGAGCTCAGAGCAGGGGAGAGCACAGTGCAGACAGTGCAGAGCCAGCAGGGACTCCCGAGTCACGGGGCACCAGCTACAGGTGACTGGGCCATGTAATACTTTGACAGATAATTTAAGTTCCATCTTACAAATTAATACTCATTTTATGTGTTCCCTTTATCTCTAATCAATATTACAGAGTGTTGCTGCTCTGGGAGAGCTTTCCAGTGAACAAACAGTTTCCTCCTGCCCTTGCTAAAGCTGGTTTTCCATCCTACCACATTCTGGACTCCCAGTGGTGTTCCCAACCTGTCACCTCCACTAAATAATATATTTTGGGGAAAAACAAGTTGCAAGACTGTCAGGAGACAAGACTCTTGTAAACCTCCCCTTCTTATAGGTCACACATCTAGTTTCCACCAGTTGCCTTTTTTCAACCTCTCATTGGCTGTATAATCAATTTTAACCTCTTACATCTGCATCTCATCTCCCATTCCAGCCCACCTCCATGGAAAACTAGAACATAAGAGATGGCTCTGAGCTTTATTCTTTCCAAGTCTTTCCTTACCCTCCACTGCCTTCTCTCTTGCCATTTGAATTCTGTTACTACAGCAACCTTGTATTTCTTGCTTTGGCAAAGTTGACATGGCAGCATGGGACACACACAGGGCCTCTCTAATCAGCACTTATGTGGCCTAAAACATTTAGCTCATCTGCTCAGAAGACTTATTAAAATATTCAACCCATCTGCCGTGGGAGGCTTGAGTGAAAGCCAAGCCAACACTTCCCCACTCGGTTTCCTGTCAGGCAAGTGGACCAAGCAACCCCAGCACTGGTGTCTCCACCATAAGGCAGAGCTCTTGCTGGGACGTGGCCTTTGGACACACTTAAAAGGGTGTCTGCTCAGTCTTCTGCAGTGGCTGTGAGGTAAAAGCTGTGCTAAATGCTAGAAAAATCATTGGACTGCAGCACAAGAAATTCAGAACGCATCCTTCGCCCTCGGAGGGAGACATTTGTGGCAGCAGGTTTCCAGAGCTGGCTCAAGGGATGGGACCAGTCCCGAGGGGGACTTTCAAAGGAACCATGTAACCTGTCTGGCAAGCTGGGATCCCCTTTTCCTACCCTTTATCATTGAATTCTCTGGAGAGCAGTGCAACTTGCTCTTGTCACTCCCAGAGGAAACATCACAATTCCCTTTCATTCCCTCTCCATCCTCTGGTGCTGTTCAGGCTGCCCATGGGTGATCTGTGTAATGCTGCCTGAGCCCACATCTCTCCTCAGGGACTCTGTGAGATGTACAGCTCCCATCATCTGACAAGCCACAGCCATGGCTGTATCTATAATCGTTTATTCCCAAACACACTCCTCTCCAGCTGGCTGCCACTCTGACTAACAGCAAAATCTGAAGTTTGCTATTGTCTTCACTCAGCAGTTGTGCAATCCCTCCCGGCCGTGGGCTACATGAGGAAGCAGAAGGTGGTTTGATGTCCTAAGGCTCATCTAAAACACCGATGTCCTCGAAGGGAACGGCAGCAAGCTGGGAACAGGATATAGGATGTGCAGAAGGTGAAGATCCAGCCAGTGGAATATGGATGAGTCTCCAAAGGTAATTCCAGAAGAGGATGAACAGCAAACACAAATACCTACCGGCCACTGTCTGGGCAACCACTGTAAATCAACTAAGGCACCTCACAGAGCTTTAATCACACAAAGCTGCCCTTGCTCATCTCACCTGATGTGGCTGATGGGCGTTTGTAGTCAAATCCCCTTCACAAGGATCCTGTTTAGAATCAAGTTGTATCGAAGGGAAACCTCTTAACAGTCAGTTCATCTCCCCGTTACCGGTGGAATTTACTTCTTTA
Source organism: Pitta sordida (assembly GCA_013390025.1). Lineage (NCBI taxonomy): Eukaryota > Metazoa > Chordata > Aves > Passeriformes > Pittidae > Pitta > Pitta sordida. The sequence goes on from WEKX01005975.1 coordinate 1,377,122, forward strand.
AGTAGCTCTAGGGATTACTGAGGCATTAGGAAAGTGCTGTGACATTGAACTGAATTCCCTCTGCAAGAGGATGGCAGGGTGGTGGTGTCCTCTGTGGAGACCAGGAGAGAGAGTCCATGATGTTTGTGAAGGGATTTTTTGTGTGTGTGTTTGATGCTGTTATCCTTCAGTTTTTTAATGAGGAAAGAAAAAGATCCAGTGCCACTTCCTATATGAGGGATTTAGAGAAAGCACTAGGAAAATGCAGCCCTCATCCTGGAGATAAAGCACCCACCCAGAGCAGAGATGCTCTGATGCCGTAGATGTATTTGTTTGTTTGTTTGTTTTAGAGGGGAGAAAAGAATGGGATGTTTTACTGCCACAGCTATTAACCATCAAGATTGCCCAAAGGCACCGGCAGGTTCATTTAAAATGTAAATGAGCTTTTCCGGCAGGCATTCAGTCGTTCCCGACTCTACAGGCTGCGATTATGTGAAATTGGATGGGGTCTTCCCAGGGCCCAGCTGAACACTTAGGCTGGGCTCCCTCTGTCCGGAGCCAATGGACACTCCAGTGGGTCCCAGAGCTCCTCTCACATTAGGAGAGTGGCTTTATTACAGAGGACAGGGATAATGAGCTGGGTCCCTCTGCTGGGGTGGAATGACCTCCCTGGGAAATCCCACTTAGCACCGCAAACAGCAAACAGCATTTATTCATGGCCTCCCTCCACCCTTTGGGGAAGAACCATTCTCCTGAATTAATGGTTGGAGGCTACTGGCAAAAAGCGAGGGCAAACACTACAGTGCAACTGGACTGGGGAAGACTTTCCCTTTTTAATATTTCATTACTGCATTCCTTGAGCTCACCTGGAGGTGCCCCCAGCAGTGAGATTCCTTCCCAAATAACACACTGGAGGGTCACTGGGAGTGAAGGAATATTTTTGTCTTGGAGTGATGCTCAATCAGGGACACGTTAAAGACTTGCACTGTTGTGTTTTAACACTTGCACTGCAAGTGTTTCAATCCATAAAAGAAGGTTTGGGAGGCAAGTCACCCACTGAACAGCCCAGTGGTGCTGGGGTGGATCACTCAGATCTCCCGGAGAGCACCGGTTACAACACAAGGGTTTGGCCATTGGGAATTGTTGGGATGTGGAACAAAACACAACAGCATCACCCTGGAGCTCGGGGCTGGCAGAGCTGCTGGAATGTGAGCAAGGGCTCAGCTGCAGCAGCAGGAGACTCAGAGAGGCAGAACTGCTTGTGGCACGGAGACAAAAGTGAGCGGAAATGGCAGTTGTTGTAATTAAATGCTCATGGAAATGACCATGGGATCCTGTGTGGTAAGGCCTGATCAGACCAGCCTCGAAAAATCCCACTCACTTACCAAACCAATGTGTAAGAACACATTTTGGTGAGTTATGAACAATGATCTCCCTCTGAATATAATGATGATGATAATCTCCACTGTGGAAATGCAGGATTGCCAATGTCCCCAGGCTGGCCAAGGTTTGTCACAGAGCTCAGCTGCACACGACTGACACACCTGGGCTCCACCACCACTGCTGTGTTTAGCAGAGGAACAGTGGCTGCATATTGAATTACCTTTTTAATTTTTTTACAGTTTTAAGTATCACTGTACTTTTCCATTTCCTTTTCTTTTTTGTGTGCGTGAAAATTGCTGCATTTTTCAAAACGTGTTGAGACTAATTCGGATGAATGGCCCTGATGAAGAGGAAAAGGGTTTGTTATCTAGAAACAAGTTTCCCAACTGGACTGCATTTTGTATAAGCAGGGTTAAACAAATCAAAGAATGCAGAAACACTAAAGAAGATCTTAATTTCTGCTTCTATATCAGTCTTTCCATTACTTCTGCATATTGTGGCTTGCATTCCAGCCTCCGGATAGGACTTGCATAGCCCCTATTAAACATAATCAAGCACTTGTAGAACTTATTTCCAAGTATCTAAAATGGAACCATGATTTGCATGTCATTAAAAGAAAAAAGAACCAACATGAATCTTCTCCATCATTTTTGAACATGCTGTATCCAAAAGGAACTCACCACAGACTTTTAAAAACACTGCAAGTGGGACATATTAAAAACCTTTAACAAGTAAGAAAAGAGCAGGTATATTGTTATTTTCTAGCTCGGCTTCTTGCAGTACAGGACGCTGGCTGGCATGGAATTATTTGGATGGTCAATACTGAGCTGTAAAACGTTGCTGGAGCTCCATCACCCATTCAATGATAGAAGGATTTATTGTTGACAAAGTCTCCTACAAAGGATCCAACAATCTAAGCCTCAGCATTCAATACAGACACATTGAGTTCTTTCAAAAACTAAATAAATACATGTGATGCCAGGTCTGCCTGAAACAGCTGATCTTATCTCATAACATCAGCCTTGGGATTGCAAAACCACCTGGCAATGCTTCACGTCTCTTCTTTGGTGGAGAGGGGAATAAAAAGGAAAATGGCAAAAGAACAGGGGGGGAGGTGAGTTACACACTTGAAAATAAAACCTGCCTGCCACAGCAGGGCAAAATGTGCTGAATCCCACTCGAAATCCACACAGAACTTCTGCTACTCCATATTTCTATTATAAGGCAAGTTCTCTTTCCATTTCTTATCCTGAATTTTGTGGATCATGGGTGGGTGTCCAGACATTGCACCTCTTTGTGCTGATGGGCTTGTTGGAAATTACCTCCCTCTGACCTCCTTTTGTGTCCTTCCCTTCCACTGTGGGATGTCGTTTTGGTCCAAGTAAGGAAGATTTTCTTTATTTCAAGAGATAAAGAAGTCACCATTTATTGGTGCATCCTTTCCTCCTTTCAGACAGATGTTTCTTTTGTTCCTGGGGGAGACCCAACCCCTCACATACCATAGGGAGAGAACATCTATCACCGAGTTCTACAGATCTTTGCCTTCTCCAAAACCTTCCTGAATTCTTTGCGTTTGTAGGGGATGTGAAGGACCCTTTCCTGTCTCTGCTGTTTCTGCATCTCTTCCTTGCCTGAGCATCCACTCTCTGGGTGTTCAGCTAAGGAGGAGAGGTGTAAAATTCTCTTTTACTTCTCTGCAAACTTCTCTGGGATCCATCAGCCTGGAGCTGTCCAGTGCTCTGATGAAATAAAATCCTCGACACAGCTGGCTGCTTCAGAGCAGGAATATAGAACCCTAAATTCTCCTTAAGGCAAGGCTGACATTTGATTTTATTAACAAAACAGAGAAACTGGTGCAGAATTAATGGTGGGAGAGATCAGATTATGGGAACAAATATGCTCTGGTGAGAGGAGCACGGGTGTGGAAAACTGGGAGTTGGGCTCTGCTTCACTAAATGGACTGGAACGGATTGTTCCTCCTCACCCCTGTTTTCTAACTTACACTGCCAAGAATGTTCACAGCCCCTCACAAAAGGATGTGCTGATATTTATACATTTGATTTAGGACGAGGCGCTGAGATAAGTCAGGGAGTGAGAGGACTAATGACACAGAACCGAATTCCACTCGTATTTCCCGGCAGTAATTGGGCAGTTATAAAGCTGGGATTATCACCCTCTCTTTTCTCCTTGCAGGAACTTGTGGGGAGGGGGGATGTAGAGGAACACAGTGAGGAGGAACTGGTGGCTGTGTCACTGTCACTTGGCTGGGGAGTGGGAGCCCTTTCCGGGAAATCACCAGATGGCGCCAGTAGAAACAACGTCCAAACGTTCTTTCTTTTTCTTTTCTTCAGGCAATTAAAGCTGGAGAAAGGTTTATTTGTGAAACTGTGACTCAGTTCCTTCAGTAAGAAGCATTTGCATCAGTCAGAATTTGTCGAGCGGCTGAACAGAATAATTCCCCTAATTCAGGGCTGGTGCCGGGAGGCTGCAGGAGCAGCAGCCCCAGGGAAAACATCGCCTGGTGTCATCAATCACTGCAGCAGGCACTCGGCTCCCCCTGCTCCTGCCACCCTCACTTCAGTTCTAATCGATATTTGTTAGGCTACACGGACAAATGCTAAGGGCTCCACTCAATTCCCATCAGGGCACGGTGGTTATTAAAGAGAATGAGGAGTTTGCTTGGGTGACAACCGTGTAATAAAGGGAAAATTTTGATATCTGAATTTCTCGCACTCCTTCACTGCTCTACGAAAAGATTGGCTCCCCCTTGCCACCCTTCCTGCAGAAAAGTTTGCTCGTTTTGGAAGCTGGAGAAGTTCATTTTCAAGTAGGTTAAGCCAAAAGGTGCCAAAAATGCATTTTTCTCCCAGTCTATTATTGTATCTTACACTGTAAGTGAGAAGTAGCTTCACCAAGGAATTGATTTCTTGCAAAAGAGACTGAAGCCATGACTGGAAGATGATTTTCGTAACAGATGTAGCCCTTCAGCAGGGATTCTCAGCTCCTTTCACTGCTGGATAGAAGCATGTCTTGAGTTCAAAGCTTCTATTTAAATGTTCCATTAAGGACATGTATGTTTTCTACTGCCCTCTCAGGGTTCCAGCTTTTAATTTCTAACTTATGCAAAAATCCACCTTTATATTTTTAACTTCTATTATCTCCTGTGTCACCTTTTACTCCCAGAGACACCCAACAGCACTGGAAACCCCAAAGTCTGATCTGGAGGTTATTTCAGATCCTGGAACTCAAGCCACAGTCAGAGCTATGTGGAAAAAGCAAGAATTAAAAACAAATCCCTTTCCTGCACAGGAATTTAATTACAGCAGGGATCCATTTCTCTACGATTTGGAGACATCCATATAGGATGGAACACTAAGACACACCACATTTCCATTCAACTACTGCACGAATAGATAGATAGATAGATAGATAGATAGATAGATAGATAGATAGATAGATAGATATCTCATATATACGCAGAGCTCAAGAGATCTTTTTGAACTTACCCTTCAGGCTGCATGAACTATATGATTTCTAGTCCGATTTCACGTGGTTGGCTGGCCCACCTGCAAACAAAAACACTTCAGCTTAAAACAAGGCAAAGTGTTTTGTAATTATTTGGTTTTTTCCCCCAACAAAGTGAAAAGATTTTCATCTTCTCAAGTCATTCCAAACTGAAGGGGAAGCCAAAACAAAAGAGAAGCCAAAGAGAATATCCCAGCAATCTGGGACCTTGTGCTCCTCTTACTCTGGTTTTTTTCACAGGCTCTTTTAAAGGTCTACTCTTCAGATACTGGAATTTCCTCTTTTCCCTAAAAAAGACTTTTTCAGCTATCTCGATTCCCAAACATTTGAGATGATTTCCCTGGAAAAAGGGGAAAGAAACACTTGCTCCCACCACAGACCCTTCCCATGCTCAAACAGCACTTTGCCCTTGGTGTGACTTAAGTTTCAGGTGAGGACCAGGTGACATTTGTTACTATTGCCTTGACCTCCCTCCTCTTAATTCATATTTTAAGAGGCAGAAAAGTGCATTTCATGCTCTGGCCATTAGAATTCCATTTTGCTGGGGAAATAGAGCTGGGCCATCCTTTTCCTCGGGAGGGCCGTTCCTTCGGTGCCTCTCACGCCTCATTACCCTGAGCAGCACAACTTCTGCTGCAGGAGCAGCAACAAACCCAACAAACAGCACAAACCCGAGGGCAATCATTGCCTTTCACTTTAAACCAGTCCTACACGTCGTGTCGATATTCCTCTGGGTGCTTCAGCGGCACTCTTCATTACCTATTCATTTAAGAAGTGCTAATGAAGGAGAAAAACCCAGGCGATGGGCAGGGTCAGGCTGGGTTTGAACAGACTTTGCTCCAGTCGATAGCACAGTTCGGTGTGAACATGCAGCTGCAGGGCTGGGACTTCTGCATCAATAAAACTCACCTATTTTTGTTGGAAGTATTTAATTTACCCAAACAAGACTAATCTGCATAGAAGCCCAAATAAAGTTCCACATTTCATGCACTGGCCACTGGTTTATCGGACACAAAATCCTAGTCCTCATAAATCTACAAATAGGAGCAAACCCACAAACCCCAGCTTGTTCCCAGCCCTCTGCACAGACACAAACACCCTCACATCGTCCCTCCCCACAGGAGCAAAGGCAGCTGGAGCAGAGCAGGTACGAAGAGCACTTGAATATCTGGGAGTGAGCTCAGCCTCCCGCAGCTTTGCCCAGCACCGGAGGGTTGGGGGAGGTTTCAGAGCCGCATCCTGGCACAGGGAGGGCATCCAGCATCCCACACCTCCGGGGAGGAGAAGCCAGAGCTCTGCCCACAGCCAGAGAAAGGGATTACACAAACCAGCTTAGCAGAATCCCAGAGGAAGGGCAGGGGGGTTTTACAGCGAGGATTTTTGGCTGGTTGTACTAAAAAAGTGACTTACAAATGTTGAGAGACAGGTGGCAGGGGAGAAAAAAAAAAAAGAAGTTTCTTTTTGCCATTTGGTTTCCATCCAAATTAGCATCAAGCTGGTGAAATGAACATCTTTGTCAGCAGTGTTCAGTCAGGGAGGCTGGAACCCACTGAGCATCTGCAGGGGCCTGGAAGCTTCTGCTCACCCAGTTGTTGGGTCCCCAACATTTCCAGGGCAGCAGGCACAGCACACCCCAGGACTGGGGTCAGCAGCCACCACACCACCTGCAGCAATCCAGGAGGGACCCAGGAAAAGTTCATCAGTTAAAAAACACCAAACCTGCCCTTTTTGTTGGTGTTTGTTTTTTTTTTTTTTTATTATTATTAAATGATTTTCCTGGGAAAACTATAAGCAGGTTTACCTTAGCCCACGCTGTACCTGGCAGCTCCCTGCCTCCTCCCTCCGCCTTGCTGCCTTTATTTCTTTCATGTTCTTTGCCTGAAAAACCTCTTTCCTGGAATTTGTGAAGTATCTGGGATGTGACCTGTCCTGTGTGTGTCCACATTAGCACATCTGTGTGACAGAAATAATGGCTTTTGTCTCCCAAAGATGCCGAGTCCTGTTGCCAGGCAACTCCATCCTGAGGCACCGAACCAGAGGAGTGGGTGTGTGGGAGGACCGAGAGCTGCTGCTTGTGCTGCTGGGAGCTATAATTGGGGGGAACTTGGAATGCACTGTGCTCACCAGAGAGTCAGGGCAACAGAGCCCTGACAGGCTCCGAAACTTTCAATCAGGTGCCTGCAGAGTGTGGCTGGTTTCTCTCTTTCGTTCTGATGTCACAGAAATCTGTGGGAACGCTGCAGGTTGGGGGGGGGGCTCCTCCCAGAGGTGCTAAACCCACTGCAGCAAATCCACACCTTTCCCAAAATCACCCTTCCCAAACCCACGTCAGAGCTCAGCCTAAACGTGCTTTTGGGGAGTGATTCCCCCTCAGGGGGCAGGTCCTTTCCACCCTCCACCCTCAGGGACTGCTGCGCTGTTATTTGTGTGTCACTTGGTCACAGCCTGGCACTCTCAGCTTCAGGTGTTCAGAAAAGAGCATTTCACTTGACAACCAAGCCTTGATTAATTAAATATAACCCCGTTCCTCCCAGAGAGAAAGAGGAGTCCCTAAAATAATAGAGGTGGCTGTCGGCATAGATGGGAATTTCTTTTTGTCTCTGCCCAGGTAAAAGAGGAAAGGCTGACACATGGAGAGGGGAAATTCTTTTGGATAAAGGGATATTGCATCCTTAGGGATGACCTCTGCCAGAAGGAAACCTGGGAATTTTGACTTCTGACTGTTTTCATTGATATTGGGTAAATGCAGTTTGAGCCCTGGGATGCTCAGTTGTGTGTCTCCTGCACACACGGGGTGCGTCTGGAAATGCATCTCTCTGCTCTCAGCCTCACCGAGGGGAAGTGGAAGTTTTCCAGTGACCCAAACGACCTGAAATCAATAGCAACCAACCTCTAAAATGTCACCATTGGCTCCTCACTGCATGACAACAAGACCCAGCGTGCACAGACATTCATCAAATAAAGGCTGCAGGAAAAAAAAAGCGAAGAGGTTCCTTGCATAAATTATTTAGTGATTGTTATTCAACCTTCTCCATTTTCACACAAGTCACTACATCCAACTGGGTAAAGAANTTAATTAAATATAACCCCGTTCCTCCCAGAGAGAAAGAGGAGTCCCTAAAATAATAGAGGTGGCTGTCGGCATAGATGGGAATTTCTTTTTGTCTCTCCCCAGGTAAAAGAGGAAAGGCTGAAGCATGAAAAACCTTGGAGAGGGGAAATTATTTTGGGTAAAGGGATATTGCATCCTTAGGGGTGACCTCTGCCAGAAGGAAACCTGGGAATTTTGACTTCTGACTGTTTTCATTGATATTGGGTAAATGCAGTTTGAGCCCTGGGATGCTCAGTTGTGTGTCTCCTGCACACACGGGGTGCGTCTGGAAATGCATCTCTCTGCTCTCAGCCTCACCGAGGGGAAGTGGAAGTTTTCCANAATAGAGGCAAGAAAGGAGCTCCTATTCCTTTTAAGACCCCACATTTTAAAGGGTAAAGAATAATTATTTCCCACCTTATAAAGAGGAAACCAGCAGGGCTTGTGTGCCAGTCCCATGGCAGATGTTATCCGGGTTATCCAGGCTTTGCTGCCTGCTGGAGAAAGACAAAAAAAAAAAAAAACAAAACATGAAAAAAGTCAAGTGAAAACTGGGGAGCATGTCAAGAATCCCAGGGAGAGTGCACTTCCCAGGCACAGAGGGTTGGAGGTGCAGAGACACCTCAACTTCTCAGCGCTTCAAAAGAAGGAGGTGGAAAGGAAACCACAGGTATGGGTCAAGGAAGCTACTCGGAACACAGTCTTTGAAATACTACAAAATCTTTTAAACCTATTTAAGAGAACAATTCTGTCCATGTCAACCACTGTTTGCTCTTTCATCAGCCTGGAAAAAAAGAAATGCCCAGTGAGCAGAGCTGTGCAGTGAGTTGGATTCACATGCCTCCAGGACTCGTTATAATAGTGCTGGAGTTATTTGTTAGCATGAAATGCCTCTCCACTGCAGTGGGGGCTTCACTGCAGTACCTAATTGAATCTTTCAATGAATGTATTCCCTTGAATTCAGTGTATTTTGTTTGACAGTTCTTAAACGCTTGGATGACTCTAAACATTGAAGAACTGGAGTACACACATTATTTTTCTGCAGATTCATTTAGCAATCCAAGCTAACAGCTAGATTATTAATAACAAGCTAAATAATATACTTTTCAAAGGCTTGATGGGCATTTGAAACCTGAAAAAGAAAATACAGCATTTGCTGCTCAGTCCCTGTGGGATTTCATTTGAAAAACATCCAAGATATCCCCTTAGGAAAGAGGACTTTTTCTCAGGTATAAACTGACATCAAGGAAACTAATTGCAAGGGGGAAGTATGAAAGCAACATTACCATCACTAACTTCCCTAACATGTGTTTTGCAAAGGCACAGACCTATTGTTACATCAGGATTTTGGCTGATGTTATGGCAAAAGCTTCCCCTCCTCCTGGCTGCATCCCTTCCCACCCAGCAGCACCTCTCCAGTATTTTGCAGATGTGGCCGGCTCAGCTTTACAGCTCAGCTGCTGGGCACAGCCCGAGTGGAGAAGCAAATCCCCACAGAAGTAAATTTTTTAAGACAGTATCATTGTGGCAGAAGCAGTTCCTGATCTATCCTTTCTATTCCAGCAGCTCTTTAGAGCTCTGGGGTGAACCGAAGCCTTTGGCACTACACCACAGGTACAGGGAGAGATGATCCCTTTTCCTGACCACTCCTGTCATTGCATCAGTTAAAACAGAGCAAAAAATAATGGAGAAAACGCTGAATTCACAAACCTTTCTGCCAGATCAAAGCCCACTCCACGGTAAAGGCAGGGGCAATTGTTCTGAGTAACTGGGTTGTGTTTGAGGCTTGGAGAAATCAAGCAATAGCCAAAGGAATGTCTGGCTGAAGGTATTGCTGGGTAATCCCTTCCCTACGGTTGTGCTGGTGATTTTCCAGAGATTTTAATCATTTTAAGGTTTTGTGCTACAAAATCACTGCAAAGTGCTTACCAGTCACAGCTGAAAAGGGAATTTGAATCCGAGTTAGAGCAGTGGGATCTGGAAAACCTGCAGGCAAGGGAGGCAGACAAAACACAGCAGCACAAACTCCTGGACTCAGCCTGATGTGCTGGAAGGACAGAGACTGCCCTGATCATCAGCTCTGGGGCAAACAGCCTTGGTGTGAAACAGAAGAGGCTTTACTGCGAGATCTCCCCAGTCTCTCTCTGTCCAGCCACAGCAGAAGTCGGAGGACTGAACTACATTTGTTCCCTGGATAATCCCTTTTCCCCAGCCTGGGACTGAAGGGTCCTGGTGATGGTTCCCACACAGAGATGCTCCTCCTTCTCTGGGGAGCAGCAGCAGCTCTCCATTTCTGAGCTGTAGTTACCAACTCCCTGGGATGTTCTGCCACTCCCACTCACAGTCCTGCATCAAAAGACCAGTAATGAATCATTTTAGTATCCAAACACCTTATTATTTGTCACTTGTCCTGAAATCACCTTCCTGGGAAGCCAACAGAGACAATGCAGGTTCTGAGGCTCAAAGAAAAGGAATAAATGTAAAATGAATTTGAAAGATTTTCGTCACTCTGTGTCATCCATTGTTCTGCACCCAAACCCTCTGTAGTGGCTGTATCACCCCCAAACTGGTGAGTCACAGGGGTCCCCCGTGCCCCCTCCCCACACAGGAGGGCTGACTGCATCTCTCTGGGTAACAGTGATGCTCTCTGACTGGGCAGAATAATCTGCTACCCAGAGCATTCTAATGAATGCTGCATTATTTAATTGTCAGCAGACGTTCACCTATTGCAAATTAAATGTACTTTTCCAGCTGGGAGAGCAATATTTAAACTTCAGTGCATTGCTTTTTAATATAGAGCCATAATTTATCTAAGAAAGCAGTGACTCCTCGAGCAAGTTCAGAAGGAGGAATAAAACATGCTGTTCATTACTAGGTTTGGATTTGGAAAGATTTTGTTTGGGAGAAAAAGTTCTCTAACTATAGGATATTGTAATGGAAGTTCATATTTTCAATACATGAAAAAAGCTGAAGAGGTGCTTAGAATTTCAAAGGGTCATTACAGACCAAGGGATCTTACAAAAATAAATAAACAAATACTATGTAACAATATTTATATAGAGAAGCAAGTGAAATGTAATGGAATCCTTGTTCTCAGGGATGGGCCATTTTAGCTTGCTTTCATGCTTCCAGGAATTCACAGAAAAGCACCAGATTAAAAAGAAAATAAATTAAAAAGATATGAAAGTTTTTAGGTTTAAATAAAGTGCTTGGTAATGACATCTTTCTTAGCAGCCAGTTGTTGCTGAAATGAAATTGTGGTCCACGTTTTCATGGCAGTTTCACACTTGCTCCTGCTCCCTGGTCTTTAAACTGCAAATCAATCCTGTTACAATAGATCTGCAGCTCTTCCCATCTTAACAACAGCTGCATTATCACTGATTGCTGAATCCGAACATTTGAGGAGTTTCTTCTCAGCCTAAAACCTGCCTTATGTGTGGATCTGTGCTGCAAGAAACTCACCCGGGGTGTTTGCAGGAAACAATCTGTCCCCATCACTTCACAGGTGATGAATGAGAGGGGAGACATTAAGGGCCTTCCAGTGAGAGCAAATCTTCTGCAGAGCCAGCACTGAACCCTCCTCACTATTTGTTCAGCACCCGAGTCAGGAGCTCATCCTGCTCCTGTGCTGGAATGAGATAACCAGAAATGGGACCAGGACAAAAGTGCCACATCCTCCTGCTGTGGAGATGTGGAGGTGAAAGCCACGGCCTCACTTCAGCCTCCCCCACTTGTTGTCCATTTTGGGAAGCGTGTAGGTATTGACCAATTAATCATCTCTGATGTTTAATCAAGGGTTGAAGTTGTAATCAGTTGGCAGCACAATCCAGCCAGGGATGTTTGTCTGCCTGGCTGCCCCATGGAGCATCATTAGCAATTATCTCTGCTGAGTGACCCCCTGATCCTGCACAGTTCAGCTGAAAGAGATGTGTCCAAGTAGCAATTTCACCTTTTGCCTTCATTGTGTGGTATTATTCTACCTGTTCATTAAATTCCCAGCCTCTCCCCAGCTTGCACAATAGGAAAACCTTTAGTTAAACCTGCAATTACTGTAATGGGGAGATATAACGAAATTATCAAAGAAGATTAAATATGTATTTTCTTTTTTTCCCCTCCCCCTTTATTTATAATCATCTTTTTTTTTTTTTTTTCCTTCTCCTCAAACTGCAAAGAACTGGAATTTATAGTAGAGCCCACCAGGAAGAATCTGTGGTAAGAGTCGTAGCAGAAAGAACCACAAGGAAGGAATCCCATGTCAGACCACCAGGAAGTTTTCTGGAGCAGCTCAATTCCTCACAGTTTAGCAAAGGTAGATCTCGAATTCCATATCTTGCTGCCATGTTACCAGATCCTGACATTCCCATCGAAAGGCAGGAGACACAGCTGTAAAATTCTTTGTTCCAGCATATTTGACTCTGGTATATTTATTTCATTAAAAACCCCGTTTTCCCACCTCTTTCTGAAGTACCTCTGTAGGCAGAAAATACGCTTTGAAAAGCTGAAGTGAGTCACTGAACAACCAGTCTGAATCTGAGACAAACAATCCAGAAACAGCAAGAAAACATGGAACACTTGATAAAACGTGGAGAACACATTTCAGCTTTGGGTAAGGGCTCTCACACTTGCGTAAGGTGTTGCAAAGGCTAAAGGCACTAAAATAATCCATTATTCCCCAACCACTGGTGGACTGTTGAAGAGCATGTTCTGCAGCTCTTCCCAGGCATTGACATCACTCAGAGGGATTCAGCAACCTCCACACTTCCACCTGCACAAACACAGCCTGCTTCTAGGAGTTCAAAAAATCCATCCTGATTACATGCCCAGGTACTTGAATAACTTGAGCCAGACCAAACTGTCCTGCCCAAGGCACTCAGTGACCCTCTCAGCAGGACAACAACCTGCCTGGGATCCACATCCTCCACTGGAGCTGGACTGGTGCTGTGGGAAATATGGATCATCATCATATGGGATATGTGGGAAATATGGGATCATCCCCCAGAGGGGCTCCTCTCAGTTTCTAGATGTTGGTTGTGAAGACAATCTCCCCAGAGCCATGGAACTGACCCTCCCCTCCCTCTCCATCCTGCACAAAGGAAGTTCGGGGCAAGGTTGGAGGCTTTGGAGATAAACAGCAATAACAGCACAGCTGTGTCAAACTGTCAGAAACAACATTCCCATGGGACAAGCGGATAAAACACTGACTTTACACTGAGCAATACTCCTGGGAGAAGGCCCCTAAATTGTTCCTTGGGGTATCCTGCTGTGAGCCAGGCATGATGGATGCCCGTGGTGCCATCCCAGGCCATCACAAGCGCTGGCACAGATGGAGCAGTTTGATTTAGTGCTCCTGTTCAGCTTTTTGTACAAAAAAACCTGCAGTGGGTGGAGAAGCAGAACTCTCACCTTTGCTCCACCTTGATCTGCATTCCCAAAATGTAACAAAAATAGAATAAAACAACTGAAAAGACGAGACTGATCCCAACAGCCTCATGTTCACTGGGGGCAGGACCTTCTTTTGGTGGCTGTAGATCCATCCAATTCTAGGGGTTTGTACCTCTTAAATTCACTATCCCCTGATGTCCTCTTGAGGAATGAATTGTTCCCCTGCCCCTCTTAAGGAATGTGCAGCACCCAGCAGCACCCAGCACAGGGGCTGATGAAGATAATTCCTTTTCTCTTTCCCCCACTCTTCCTGTGCAAAATCCAGGGAGAAAAGTCTGAAATTAGGAGTGGCTGCTTTGATTCTTCATTTGCTTCAGGAATGATTAAGTTCCAGTGAAGAGCTTGTGAGTGGCAGCTGATGTGCAGAGTTTTGGGGACTGACCCACAGAACATCCCAAGGGTCAGAGCATCAGTGTTTGCTGATACCTGTTGTCTCTGACAGGTTGTTGTGCCACGTTTGTAGAGGGCATTTGCTACTAATAATGATTGAACAAGAGCAAATAAAATCTCCCAACGCAGAACAAATTAACAGGCAGGGCAAGAGCTGTAATGAGGCTGTAGAATGAAACTCAGCACCCTCAAACACAGCTGTATTTGCTGGTTTCTCACTTTCAGGGATCTGATTATACTTTGTTTTGATATCACCTGAATTAGGAAAAACGCTGGGGAAATTGGAGGTGCAGGAATTCTGCAAGTAGGTGTTCTGTGTTTTCTTCACATGGAGAAGGACAAAGATGATATAAATTCTGGAAAGCACTATAGAATAATTGCACCTTTTTCAAACAGAAATAATATTAACATACATTACATGCGCATAAGTGGAAAGACTAAAGACTTACTTGGTAAAATAAATGACTATTGGCTCTGTTTCCTTGCTCATAAACTATGTGGTAAAGACAAATCTCACTTCCAGTGAGTGTACCAACCTCATCACAGGTGAAAACAGGGCTCACTTTCGCTTTTTAAATTCTGCCTTTACAATTATTAGCCCCAAACCCAAGCACTCAGGATAGCAGTGCAAACTTCTCTCTGCCTTCTCTATCTCTAATGAAATGGCTTATGTGTCCCCAGAGGAGGGAAGGATATTTGGATCTCGCTCTCAATTATTTTTCCAGTCTATTAAACTGTCTAAACTCCAGGTTTTCAGAAATATATAAATACATAAATAAAACAAACCCCAGAGAGAACAAATGAGAATTGAGGCCTCTGCTCACATCACCCAGCCTCGTGGCTGATCATTCCCAGGGGATGCCTTCAGTTGTATGGCTTTGTGACCACAAGAGAAAATAATGATGTGCTGAGAAAACTTGCAAATGCACAACCCTGTTGCACATGAAATGGATCCCCTAAGTGATTCATCATTACCGTTTGCAAAATAAACAGTGGGGGGAGAAAGGGAAGGGAGGGCTCTGTTTAATTGGGTGTCTTTACACAGCTTGAAACTGCCACCGAGGGTGGGGACGGGAGGGAGCAGTGGCAGGAGTGTCAGGGAGGAAACAACTCTGTGTCCTCTCAAATCAAACCCATTGAAAGGGAGTGTGCTCCCAAGACAGGGGGATGCAAACATGTGTCACATGGAAGTTCAGCTATCCCAGCCTGAATTCTCTTTAACTCCCTGCCAGTGCTCTGAGAAGATGTCCTTTGAGTGTCTGAGACTGAGCAGAGCCAGGGCGGCCACTGCTGCACTCAGAGCATTGCAGACTCGGGATCATCTGGAGTAGCTCCACCCCTGCCTGGAACAGACATGGACCTGTCCATTATTAGTGAGATTTGGTTCCCCAGCTCTAGCTCTCGGTGACCTTAGAAGGACAAAGTGCAGCTGATCACAAATGTCTTCCAGACCGAGGTTATTTTTCCCTGCATTTATCCCATCACACTTTAAACCATCCCCCCACCATGTAACTATGCAAGTCAGTGAAGGTCCTCCACGTCACTGTCACCTTTTTGATGTTCCTTTTTGTCTCCTGCCACTCTGTAGCTCTGCTCAGGTGAAATTCCTGCTCTGTTGAGCTTCCCTGGAGTAGGTTTGGGGGATTTTTGCTAAATCATGGCTCCAGCTCTCTCCCAAATGTGCATCTGTCCCAGTCCTCCCATGCCAGTAAACCTTTCCACTGGCTGTTGGCTGCATCTCCACATTTTCCTGCAACGAGAAAACCCATATGTTTTAAGGAGCTTTCTACTTTCTTGGCATTTCAAAGAACAATTGGAATAAAATAACAATAAAGATAACAGAATAACAATAAAAAAGAAAAGATATCCAGAACTAGGTTGGCAAACACAATCATAAGGTATATTAAAAAGTTAAACATAGCTCTGTGCTTTGGAAATGCAGCGCCATGGGAAGCCGGGGATGTGCTGTCCCTTGGCTTGATGTCCCTTTTTAAAGGGAACGCTGTAATTGAGTAATCAGCTCGCTGGTTGTCATGGAAATCACTGCTGGCTGCTGCGGGGAACCAGCCTCCACTCTTTGTGTTGGTGGTGCTGAGGGCACCCTCAGCAACCCTGTGCCCCAGCCCCGGCTCTGCATCCGGCAGCAAAGGGGAATAAATGTACCCTGGGGATCCCATCCTGGAGGGGGATTTGGTTCACAGACCCGACAGCACCTCCCGCTGTCACCCATGGCTTGGGCTGTGCCTCCCATGTTTGAGCAGATGGTTGGATCTCACACTAGTGGGGGGCTCGGGGGGTTAATTCAGAGTTTAAATGCAGTGTGCAAAGGGAGAAGCATGTGCAGGATCCAGAGCAGGAGGGCTGTTTGCCAGTGGCCTTTACGTGGTGACAGAAGCAGCTCCTGCTGCTCAGCATTTAAACCTTCACCCAAGGGCGGATCTGGGAGCACCAGGACACGTGTGTGTGCATGAAAGAAGGAAAAACAGGTTCAGTTGAGGTTTCTAAAATGCACAAAGGAAATTATTTCTATTATTCATTGCCGGAACTTTACCTGCTGCTTCTCCCAGGGAATCCTCTCATTGAGAGCCAGAGTTTTTTGAAGAGTGAAATTACTGTATTTTCTGAAGAGAAAGGCACAAGAGAATAAATCTCACAGCAAGCAGGAGAGCTGATCAATTGAGGGTAACTCAGAATCCTCCATTGTCCTGGCTCCCCTCATTCCTACCTGTTAAATTGGCATTCCCTCATTACATCAACCTAGAGCTGGCACAAGTGAACTCCCAGACCTCCGACCAAGCCTTCCACACGAGGTGAGAAGACCAATCTATGGAATAGATGTGCTCTTCCTCCCACTCCCCTTTGAACACAGCCCATATTAAAAGTATTAATAAACCCAGACCTACCTTCCCACGTGCTGGGAAACACTCTCTGGTCACCCAAGGGCACTTTCAGATTCACAGCATGAAGTGCCTTCAGGGGCTGCTGAAGGACCACGAGGAGCTCAGAGCACTTGTGACTCCAGGGCAGAACTGGTGAGAACCAGGACAGTGCTGAACCCCTGGGAACAGAAGGATGAACCATTCCCAGAGGGGGAATCCCTGCCCTGAGGTCACCTCCAGATCCATATCACTGGGACAATATTTGAGCTTCATTTCCCCATGCAAGCATCTGCTCAGGTTTTGGCCTTACGTCCCCAGGTGCAAACTGAACATCTGGATAGGAAAAAAGATAATTTATCTTGATAGGAGAACAGATAGTTAATTTAGATTTATCCCTCTTCAGGCACTGGGATATTGTGGCTATGACATACAGAGAATCAAGGCAAAACCCAAAGACCTTTAAACACAGAATAATTAAATCCTGACTGTGGTTACAACGGCATCACTCACAAAAGCTGAAGTTTGTCCTAAAAAGAGCCAAGCACATATTACCTGTCCTCCTAAATGATCAGGCAAACAAGCCAGGAGAGACCAACACAAGCCTCCTCAGATTAGGGTTCTTAACAGTATTTTTTTCAGTCATGCCTCATTTTAGAGATTCATAAATAAGGTCTAAAGTAAGTGACCAACAAAAGACTTTTGTCTCTCCAACACACAAAAAAGTTTTTCCCTAATACATCTGAGAACACCTCAGATGAAGATTGTTGCATTTATTTGCTGCCTTCTGCATACTCAAAGCTTGTTAACACACATCTGGAAATGACTCCTCATGATGTAGATGCTTCTTTGAGGGCCAGAGGAGGCAGGATGAGACACTGTTACTCAGCAGAGTTTATACACACAGTGTTTGTGTTCCTCCTCCATTTTAAAGGGTAAAACGGTGTGTGGTTAAAAGCCACCTGAACTCTGAGCCGTGACATTATGCCAGCACAGCATAAATGAGTGAATATTAAGGCTGATCAAATTTCAGTGCACTACAAATCTTGAATAAGTCCTTTAAAAATTAGTCTATACGCTGGAAAAATCCTTCCCCTCATTTGTAATAATCACATTTCCCTTTGCCTCTCTAAGTTTAGCACGCTTTGTTTTACACTCTCATGTCCTCAGCAGAATATGCCATGCTCCAATCTATCCAGCACGCTGGAACAGTGAGAGCAATTTTAATTAATCACTGCAAGGTTCTCTTTTGCTTGAAGATGGCTCAGCCTCTTTGACCCATTAATTAAATTGTGGAATTTACAGTTCCTTGAAAATGTTGAAGAAGCAAAAGATTAGTCAGATCTGAGCTGCATTTGAAATGGAAATTGAGACACATTGGACTGTGGATAGGGAGGAGCAAAGTGACACGTTAAAAAATACTTCTAGTTCAACAGAGACCCACTAAGGCAAAGCCAAGTGAAAACATGAATTCTCCGTGACAAAAATAATTCAGCAGCAAGAGGCAATAGGTCAGAACTTCAGGGGTGGATTGGCCAAGGGCCTTTATTCCCAACAGAAACTCCATTCCACAGCAACAAGTTGGTTTTCACACTTCTGTGAGTGAAACAACCTAAAATGATTCCTCTTTGTTAACAAAACTCAATCCTGACATGTTTGGGCAATGCCCTGGGGAAGAGAAGGTTGAGTGATCAAGAAGAGCGAGCAAAGAACGTGAGGCTGTGTGGCCCAGGACAGTCACTGCTCTTCTCCTGCTGCAAATGAACCTGCACAGGTGGGCAAAAGCACCAGGGTTACCCTAACTCAAAATATCCCTTCATGCTGAGGTAGAAAAAGCAAATATCTTATTGAAAATGTAGTTACTTATAATGTTAATTCCTCAATAAGGAAGCTCTGGTTCCTTTAATTTCTTTGTTGCTTACTTGCATAAGAATCAGTTTGGTACATCCAGGAGTTATTTTTTCTGGGAAATTCTTGTGGAGTGCAATAGGGAATAGTAGATATCTCTCTGTTCTCTCTTGTAATACTGAATTAATTAACACAGACCTGCTGTGGATCCCACTCAAACACAACTGGAACTCTGATTTAGGTAAAGCAGAGGAGAATCTCTCCAACCATCAGTGCCTGTGTGCATTCCCAAGCACTGACCATCTCGGTAAGAAGTGCATCAGAAACAGGGAGGGAGACACAGCACTGACACCACCTCACCCAGGAAAACATTCCAGGCCTTGGCCAAGTTCAAGTGTTCAGCTGGGTTTGGGTACAGAGCCTGTGCCTGGCTCCAAGGGGGGTGGAAAGGAGGATCAAGGAGATGTGGAACATCAGGAGCACACAGGGACTGCAGAGCACACAATTCTGACTGAGTGAGCTTGGCTTCCCTGAATCCTCAAGGATTACATCAAGAAAAATATTCTTGACAAGAAGTTAATGACATATTTTAATCGACAAACACTTTGCAGGGGTTTTGCCCCAAAAGAGGCCAGGAGAGATCAGTATTCAAAGAGTTGAGAAACTCTCTATCAGCAAAAGTAATTTCTCCACGAAATTTCAATCATTGCCAGTATTCAGTACTAATCTACTGCTTTCCACCTCCACAGTCTGTCCATGTTTATTGGCCCTACACCTGTTCCAGCCCCAGGAATGTGTCCCCCTTACCCCCACTCCTGTAATCCCTGGTCCATCCCCTGGGCAGAGCAGCTGCTCCAGGCCCTGTGCTCAGCTCATCTGGGCCAGTGTCCAGGCACAGCAGACATGCAAATATTCAGCTTTGTAACATTTGGAGGCTGGAACTGCAGATGCACTGTGAAAAATCACTCAAGAAATATGATTCTGTATTTGGATTAAAAGGATTAGAGTGAAAGTCTATTCTGCATGACCAGATATTTGTGTTTTCCTAAAATCTTTCCTAAATACAAATACATTCCCCTCCCCTGGACAGGGATCTTTCCAGGATTGCTGCAGCCAGTTCAGAACAAGCCTTTGGCCTCATTAATCTTGGCATGACAGTATTAACAATCCCCACCAAAAAAAAAAAAAAACCCCAAAACATTTATCCACATCTTAAGCCCTCTTGGCAGCATTAAATCATCTCCCATCCCACGAATACAAGGTGGCTGATGGATGTATGCAAATGCCTGGGGGTAGGAAAGATGTTTTAATATACAGCCCCAGTAAATTACTGAGATTATTACAAGAAGGGAACAGGCATGATAAGTTGTTCTGTTGTTGACTATATATTCCCAGGATATGATGGTGACAGACAGGCAGGCGGGGATGTTTGGGATACCTATCGAGCTGTGAATCTCAAATATAAATAATGTCTGTTACCCAACTATTTGCTCTGTAGCTTCTCAAGGGCCACGAGTACGTCTCTCTTTCCATGTCTCACAGGTTTCTGAGAGAAGTGAATAAAGAATTAAACCTTTCCATTTCTATTTGCTTCCCACAAACAGCTCCCATCACGGAGCACCACGTGGAGCAGTGGGTATGAAATACCTGGGTGTGCTCCTTTGCTGCTTGGGCTTCACCCACAGCAATTCCTGCTGTTCCTGTGCCTGGGAATGCCATCAGTGTCCCCCTGGGAGTGCAGTGCTGCCACATCCAACATCAGCAGTTACCCCAGGGCTGTGGTGCCCGAGGTCCATAACACGCCTGGGACTGGGGAAAACCTTTAAGCCTGTTTTTTTTAAGGTATTCTTTCAAATGTCAGGCTCAAGAAAACAGGTTTCAGTTTGTACATGCCTTGATTCTAAGGGGGATTGGGAGCATCAGCTGCAATCCCTGCTGCTTTCCTTTTGGAAAGGTTTTCCCAAAGCACCTCCAAGGCAGCAGCCTGGAGTTCACATCCTCCATGGAAACTTCCCAAACCCTTCCTCTTCTCACTCTTGACTTCCCATGACATCTGTTACCAGTCTGTAACATCAATCAGCAATTTAGCACTCAATACCAAAGGAGAAGAAGAAAAGCTGTTTACATTCTTATGACAATGTGTTAAACAATTTTTCCACTCAGGGCTTTATTGCCTGGTTGACCTCCCATGCTGTAAGGACAAGGGAAGCCGAGATGGGAAACATATGCTTAAGATTTCTGCTGTCAGTATTAATAAGATCAGGCACAGAGCAGTGTCTGTGTGGAGTGGGAAACAGTGATATAGCTGTAAAGCTGCTCAGCCTTAAATTAGGGTGAAAGGATTTTCCCCTGTGACCAGGAAACATTGTCAGTGAATAAGAAATGCAAAGTCTCCTGCAGTTATCTGCCTTCTGGGACGTCACCTCCACACACCCAGTTTAGTATCACCATCTTCAGTGATTTTACTACGTGTTATTTAAGGAAGTGAGCCTTCAAAAATGTAAAATCACGGCAAATAACGTTCTCTATGGGACCATGTAATTAGGTCTGGTTTCAGCCTGATTTTTCAGCTCTGCTGGGCATTTGCATTCCTTTGGGCCAGTGTGTGCACCCTCATGTGCAGTCCTGGGCAGTCCATGCCCTGTGTCATGTGCTGGGTAAAAGAAATGAGAGGGTTTCTGCTTGCTCGCTGATTTCTTGGTGACAGCGGCAGGCTGAGAGCACTCCCTGTGCTGGCCCTGCCAGGAGGGCAGGAGATCCCTGGGCTGTGCTGCTCTCCAGAGCATCAGACCTCCTGGTACTTGGAGTCTGCCTTGAGCTGAGCTTTGGTGGGCAGCACCTCGTCCTGGAGCTGAGAGAAAGCATTTCACAAGTATTTGCTGAGGCTAAAAGCACCCCAGGGGAAGGTCAGGGGGTGCTGAGATGGTTTCTGCACCATTCCACACATCAGTGCCTCAGACAACCAGCCTTCCCCAAAAGCCACTTGAAAGTGTTCTGATCATCCACCATTACAAAAAAGGGAAGGAGAAGATGTTGGGAAGTGGGAGCGATTACAGGGAGTAAGAAGCTGTGAGCTGGTAGAGAAATGTTTCAGGGATAAATCTTCCCCTTGCTTAAAAGACTCTGCACAGAAAATACAGAGAATTTCTGGTGGCTGGTGCGTGTCCCCAGCACTGCAGGGCACAGCAGGATTTTCAGGAGACATTCCTGCAGGCACTATGTTTACAACACACACAGGGATGAGGGGGGTGGTTCTGTTTCCTTCAGTGTCACATAATTCCCTCCATTTAGTCTTGACCCATTTTTTCCATTCATGTTCTTCGTGTTCAGTTTCCATCGACTCTTTATTTAACTACAAAGAACCTGCCTTGGATATTTCTCTGTAGATTGGAACTTTATGTTCCCCTGTAGGTATTTTAATGTTTAAATTAAAAAAACTAATAGGTGAAACAACCTTCCTTGATACAGAAACCTCCATTTCAATCAAACACTTGTTACATACATAAGAAGTTATAATCTATTCTGTTCCTATAACTTTCCATAGGTACCAATAGAAGAAAAGTTTCTCCTGCCTCATATTTAGAATTTCCTTTTCTATTATTAAAGGAATCCACCACATGAGTGACATCATTAGTGTGCACAAGGATCAATTCACTTTTCCCATCATTTTCCATGTCAATTGTCTGACTTCAAAAAGCAAACCCACAGCAGCTGAGCACCAAGAATTCTTAAATTCTGTGTCTTTTGCAGCTAAACTCTACCATCAGCTTTCACTGCAGTAATTGTTCACTCTCCTATTTTGTCTTTCCATTTCAATCCTTACCTTCATCTTTTTTCTTTCCCTTTTCTTGAGTTACACTTTAAGCCTCATGCTGCATTTGGCTGCACAAATGCAATAAAACAGGTTAAAAATATATACCTTCATCTACCAACACACTAATTTTATTTCTATCCACATTTCAAAAGAGCAAATTCATTTTCGGACAGAAAATATCTGTGATGCAATTCTGGTTTAGGCTGTGGGTAACACACTTTAGCCTTTGACAACACTTCAGATAAACCCACCAGGGCCTCCACAAACCCTCCAAGCTTTGATCTTCCTGAGTTTTCCAAAAGATTGTTCCAATGCTCAGAGCACCTCGATAAAATAATACCATAAAGGTTTAGTCCTCTGAAATATAAAAGTTGATTCCTTCTCGCCTGTTATTCTTCCCCCCATCCTCCCCCCCACAAAAAACAATGGCTGTATTTCATTTTTATTTGTACTTTCTGAAGAGTAATGCATTTCCTAGAAAAGGATTAAATCTCTCCAAGTGAGGCAATAAAACTGAACCTGCAATGAAACTCACGAGATGTACAGGGAGATATTTCACCGAGGCATTGGAATAAAACTCCAGTTACAACCCTGAGCAGAATAATTCATGACCAAAATGCCTCACACGAGTTTTAATTGTCCTTGTTTTCCCAATAAAAGTTAGAGATGGTTTGACTAAATCATTGCCTGTCAAACTCAGGCTGTGAATGGCTCAGTGGATCCCAAGGGGCACTTCCAGGTTTTAGGGCAATTCATTTATTTATTTGGCTATGCTAATAAAGCACATATCCAAAGATTTATATTCTTATTATACTAAAAATGTAGGAACCATATGGAAGTGACAGCAAGGAATGACAAGAAGGAGCTTATAGAGAAGCTCAGAACAACATTGCTGTATTTTCTCCTAACAAGACTTGAATAAAAGCTTTTCCTTAGAATTCTGGGGAAGAACATAATAGTTCCATAATTGAGATCTATTCCTGCTTTTTGAAAAGTATCTGAAGCACTTGATTAAACCAAGAATCGAAGAATCCTGACACATTTAATCTGATTTATTAATAATGGTTTCAAATACGCAGCATTTAGTGACCTCACCCAATAAATTGTTTGGAAACTGAAGCAAGGAAAAGACAAAGAATGCTCATTTCAGAGAAACATTAAAATACAATGGGAGAGACAAACCAGAATGCAGTGGGAAAGTTATTGTGCCTTATAATGTACTTTTCAAACCAGCAGAGTTACATTCCTTCTAGAAAACATTGTTCCCTCAAACCAGAAAGATTTGCAGTAGAAAGGGAGGTAATTGTCATATTATCAAAAATCAAAGTGTTTTTCCTCTCTGCCTATGCTGAAAGAAACACCTTTCTGCCAGAAACTCTAATGGAAGGTCAGAGATGCTTTTTCTCTCCTCAACCCCCAGAAACACACCATGTGAGATATTGCAGCAGCTTCATGAATTCCTTTAGTAATTTAACTGCATCTTCCTAGTCCTCAACTTCTGTAACTCTTTGACTGCCAAGGAAATACACATTTCCCAGCAGGACTCTTCCTTTTCTGGGGAGCCCCATGGCAAGACAACCCCAGATCAGATCAGATTTGCTTTGGGGCTGCTCCCCACAGGAGGGTTTCACTCCCTGACCCCACCACCATTGCTCCTCCTTTACCCATCAGTCAAATTAATTCAAAGCACTGCACAGTGTCCTCCCACCAATCCTCCCTCTCTTGGGCTGGTCACACCAACAGCCACAGCTCCAGCCCAAATCCCCACTTGGGTGAAACACTTCACTGATTAATGAGTTCAGATGTCCATTAGTGGATGAGTCCCAAACATTACAAGACACTCAGCAACCAGGTCAAGCAAGTCAATCATTTCAGAGACATATAATCAGTTCCTCAGATATCAGATCACGCATTTTCCTGTTGATTATTCTATCATTTCTCTAGCAAATGAATCAGTTAATTACCTGTGCCAGGGGTCCACATAAGCCCCAATGACTTCTACACTATTTCAGCTGCTTCTTCCAATCTGCACATTCTCATTTCTACTGTCCTTTCATACACCAATCACATCTTGCTCCTTAGTTCACTCTCCAACTTACCCATCACACTTTTACACATCCCATGAGTTCACCTGCAGAACCAGAGCAAGGAGAGTTCAACCCCCCAGCCCCAACCAGTGGGTCCTTCTCCAGCCCTGAGCACTAACAGTGTTATCTGGAATAAGTTACAGAATGCACAACTTCATTTATAAAGTAGGATGTAAAGCCAAATAAAGATGGGAAATCTGCCTCTATCTTCAAGCCAGAAACTTCACTCTTCAAATGCACTTCACTGAAATCTGATGTATAGTCTAACAGATCTAAACTAAACAGCCCCAGTTCCTGGTGTTTGGTGTGACAGAGACCAATGCTCACCCACACAAACCACGGTCTGCAAGGAAGAGATGCACCATTGGCCTTGGCATGTGGAATATATTCATTTATCTGACTAAAGCTGGGGAGAAAAAATGAAAAAAAGGCGTTGCTGATGAATGAAGGCTTCATTTCTGCTCTACCACAAGACATTTCTTCTGCAGCTGGACTGTTGACGAAGATTTGTCGTAAGATTTTAGAGCATCCTCTCTGTAGTTGTGGGGACGAAATTACATTTGCTCTTCATTACCCAACACATCTTAAATTGCTTCCTGCAGCTCTGATGGACCATTGTTCACTGGCCTTTTGTTGGGTAAAACTGCAGCTTGAAGATGAGAAACAATGGGATGCTCAAGTTGTTCCCTTCATGACGAGACTGAGCAAAACCAACCCAACCCCACCATGCAGCATAAACCAGGAACAAGAACCTGAGCAGATTAATCACTTTAGAAGCCAAGCATCTCACCAAACACCTGTTTATCTCAGACTGAATGAAAGCAGAGGGAGGTTGCACAGCAGTTGTTCTCCCACTGAGTGAGGAAAGCCATTGGAACCCCAAAGCAAAGCAAGTGCAAATCTGCTGCTGCTCATCCAACTGAGCCCAGCCCATGGAATGTTATTTCTCAGCTTCTCCAAAGAGGAGTTTGTCAGATGGACCAATCTTAGTGAGGAAATGAAGATACAGGAACGAGATGTGGTGGACAAGAGGATGCGACCAAAGTTAATATGGTTAGAACAGCATTTCAGCCAAGAAGAGCCAAGTGAATACAGGCTGTAAGAGAAGAATGCCCTCTGCCAAAATATGGAAAGTGGGGGAAATCACTGCCCAGCTCTCTGCTTTCCAGCATTTACTGACCCTAAAGATTTAAGTGTCTGTGATTAAGCAATGAAAAACAAAATTAAAATAGTTGTAATATACAGGAAAGTGGCTGATTTTGACTGCAGGTTCACACAGACAAACCCCAAAGTGTCATATGAATGACAAGGTAAAAAACAGTTCTAATTTATTTAAGTATCTATTTTTTCTGGGTTAGAAATAAGTAACTGAACATAGCAAAGGAGAAAACTAATAACCCTTTAAAAATGGCAGCGTTCAAACAGCAGCAAAACAGAAACAAAAGTGCAATATGTTCTCCAAGATAGAGGCAGTGAGAATATTTAAGGCCATAAAAGAAAATAGGAGTCCCTGATGGAGAGGTTCCCTGAGCTCTCTGCAGCTCTGTTATCAGTGCTGAACCATCAGGCAGATGCTCTCCATGGCATCTGTCATGGCAAATGGATTCCAGCAAGTTTTATACAAATAAAAAAAAAACAGCCTACCTGTATAAGCAGTCAGTACCTTGTCTGACCTCGATCTGAGGATCTTTGGCCATAAAGGCAATTTAAACTCTCAAGGTTTAAGCTGAGCCCAACGAGCACAGCCACTCCTGACTGTGGGGATGGATGAGATATTCTGCAGTTGTGTTTATAAGGTGGTCAAACGCTGTAACAGAACTGTCAGAGCTGCTGCAGCCTCACCTCCCTGGCATCCAGACACGGGTTTCAAATATTCCTGTGGTGCTCAGGGAGCTCAGTTTGCAGTGCACACACACAGCAGCAGGTCAGAACATCTGCTCTGGTCCCAAAAATCATCTAACTTCTCACTGAAGCACCCTCAGCTGTCCCTACAGAGAGACCTCCTGGAGTCCCTTTCAGTTCCCATTGTCCTACAAGCTCCCTGGAGGTACCAGCTCCCAGATCTTTGAGAGCTCTGTACCCAGCTACCCACTCCTGTAATCAATCCCAGATTTTAAATTCAGTTCCAACAATTAAAATAAAGTACATTCGTATTTCTCCAGCTGAGAAATGCAAATGGCATG
Source organism: Pitta sordida (assembly GCA_013390025.1). Taxonomy (NCBI): domain Eukaryota; kingdom Metazoa; phylum Chordata; class Aves; order Passeriformes; family Pittidae; genus Pitta; species Pitta sordida. The sequence continues at coordinate 1,403,740 of WEKX01005975.1, forward strand.
AGTTGCTCAGTCAGCAGAATGGACAAAGGAAAGGAAAGAAAGAAAACAAACACATAATAAACGAGGCTTTGTCTTCTACAACACCCATCAAGCTTTCAATGTGCAGCTGAGCAGGTCAATTTTAGTTTCCTGGAAACATTTCCAAATGCTTAAAGTGACTCTATAACTCTTAACCACAGTTAATCAAGCTCAGAGTAAGCAGATTTCCTAATAGCTTAGAACCAGAACCCTTCCAAGCAGGTATTAATTGCAGCTACACAGCTCTATTTCTCCATCAAATTTACATAAAGTGATTTCCACTGTGCTAACCCAGGGCAAGGTGCTGGGCAGGCAGGATTTATGTTCTGCCCACCTGTGAAGTCCTAACAAACCAGGAGGAAGACTGATGGAAAAGAGAACCTGCCTGTACCATTATTTATCTCACTGCAAGGCAATACTGCAGTTTGCCGTCCCCTCTTACTGCTGGTGTGTGCTGCAAGCTCCTCCTCCAGAATAATTCCCGGTTTTTACTATAAATGGCACAGTCAGCTGTGACTGGTCTTTCCCTCAACTTGCCTCTCTCCTCTTTCTTGCCCTCTACAGCCTTTACCCACCAACTCCTGCAGCAAAGCCCATGAGAAAGGAAACAAGGTCTATTTTACTCTGCTCCTCTCCACAAAAGCCAAACTCTTGGGGAAAATAGATCAGGAGAGCCAGGGGCTGGCAGGGATGGACTGGTGGAGACTGGAGCCGCCTGGGCAGCCCCAGTGCAAACCTGTGCAACTGAGCAGGACCTGGGTAACACTCCTCTGTCTGTGCAGGGCACGGCTGGAGTCCCAGGGACAAGAAATTAAAACCCAATCAGCTTTATTGGCCTGCTGGTGCCAGGGCAATTAGCATTCACTGCTGGCAGCATGTGCCCATGCCCTGCTCTGCCCCAGGTGAACACATCCCCCCCTCACAGGGCACAGCAGTGGTGCCACTTCTTGGAGCCCCCGCTCCACCAAAGACAGAGGAGCAGTGACATGGGAAGCAGCAACATCCTCCATCATCACTGAGAGATATTAAAACACCCAGACAAGTCAGGTCCCTTTGGGTCCATAAAACCAGCAGCACTAAAAAACTTGTTTTGTTAAGTGGAGGACAACATTTCAGACACAGAAAGGGGCATTTGGGGTGAAAAACAGGGAGGATTCTTGTTTGCACTCCACGAGAGGTTTCCCTGATGCTTTAATTAAGTGCATATATTTGGAAGTGCTTAATGGTTAAATTAAACCCAGATATTAGTTCTCTAGGAGGAGCTGTGTTTTTATATCAGAGTTCTGCATTTATAATTGAGTAGAACACAGCAAAACAACATGTATTTAAATCAGAATATACTTCTAAATATACCTCACGTCCCCACTTGAAAACTCCCAGCAGGTGCCTTGTTAAACAATAAGGAGCAGAGGAGGCAGATTGCTGCTCTGGAGCCTTCCGTGCAAACCAACTCTAATTGTGTGCCTGCAATTGGTTTTATCAATTGCAATAGTAAATCTCCCTCTGGTGCAGAAAGACTTTTGCACTCGAAGGCAGCGAGCCAAGCAGTGTGAGTTCATCTGCCTTAATATTTAGGACTTAAATCTCAGTGTATTTATTAATATTTGACTCTGTGAGCACCAAGGTATCTTTGAGAGCATAAACCAGGTCCCAAAGTTTTTACTGCCTGTTTCCTTTTTTCCCTTTGTGCACCAAATTCAAACCCAGAACCTGGAACTGTTCAGAGAGAAACCTCCACCTGCACTGTCCTGAAAAAACCCAAACAACAAATCTAGTGGATATAATGTAAACATCACTGGGACATGAATTAAGCTCCTCATGCAAACCTTCTGGAGAAGGCTCTGATGTTAATTAAAAGCTCTTCTATTTAGCTTCACTCTTCTTCCTCCTTTATTAAAGCACTTAAAGAATATGGCCAGGTTTTTCAGATGCTAACTATATTTACAAGTAGACCCTGACAAATCCACGAGTCTCTGAATCCCCAGCTAACCCAGCCCATAATTTGATCAGCAGCCTGGAGCAAGAGAGGCACACACTTGTCTGGAAACAGCTTGGGAGATTTTTCTCCTTGGGATGTTTTGCCTCTTGACTCTTTTCCTACCTGAGCACAGCTGGGGATTTTGCTACATTTCAAATCCTCTTCTAGTAAAGGCCAAATAACAGAATTTTTTGGTCAAGTTCACATAAAGCTTTAATTATCTTCTTGTGAGAATAATAAACTATGAAAATAAAAGGTTAAACTAGCAACTCCAGAAATAGCAGGGATACTACGAGAGATTACAGGTACCTTATTTTCATTTTTTGTTAACGCTGCTTTTACTCACCTAAGAAACAACAACAACCTCTGAGATGTGAGATGGCATCACCACTCCCCCAAACCATCTGCAAAGAGCCTGAGGTGGCCACGAGCCCTTTTATAGCAGGAAATTCAGTGTGAAATTTGATCTGAGACCTGTGGCCTCCTGGGAAATGTAGTTTCCTAACTGGCTCCCCATCTGATCACAGACCTTGTTTTCATCACAGAGGAAATGAGAGGAGACGTTTTTACCAGGAGTTTACTTTTATTTACCCTCTAATCCCACATGGCAGGTCCCTGAGCAGTCTCTTTTTAGATACGACTTGCTGAGCCTTTTTCTAAAGGAAAGAAAATTTGAATTCCTAGGGAAGGGATTGTGGATAATCTGCTGCTTTGACAAGGGATGAGTGAGCATTTTGGGGGGTTTAATTTAATATGGGGCGCTCTCAGGAGAGAGGAGTGCTGCTGCTGCTGGCATCAGGCAGGAAAGGGGATGTTCTTGTCCATCAAATGAGAGTTCAGAGATGGGATCTTTTGTTGGGGGTCTTCTTCGAGTCTGTGGAAAGAGGAAATCAAGTTATGAACAGCTTTTAGGTCCACATAGAGTGGGTAGTAAAAAGGTTAGCAGAGAATGAAATGAGCGAATGAGATTTTCTTGGGTTTGTATTTGTTTGGGGTTTTTGTGTTTTGGTGTTTTCCTTTTTATGTTTTGTTTGTTTTGTTTTCCTTGATAGGTTGCTTGGGTTTTTTTGTCTCTTTTGTTTTATTTATTTTACTTTTTTCAAGCTGTTCAGAAACACTCTCTGTCCCTCTTCTGAAGCCCCTAAGTGTCAGACTTACAAACGCTTTCTCTGGAGCTACACGAGTCTCTGCCAGAAAAGGGAAGTTATTCCTCTCTAGTTGGTTTTCCTTCTTCACATGGCTCTGACCTTCACCTTTCCATTGCCAAAACCCACCCAGGGAGGCTTGTTGCTTAAACTTGAGGGGTTTCCACACCTCCTGCCTGGCCTGAAAATGCTTTGAGTGTTCCTGGTGTTCGTAATGTTGCATTCATTTCTCAGGCTTATGTGGAGAAGCCAGAGATTGTCACCTTTGGAAATGTTGTAAAAATGTTGTAAAATCAGCCCCCTCAGGGATGTGTGTGCCTGGGACAGAGACTCCGTGCTGCTCACCCAATTTTTGAGCAGGAACGTCCTGGAGCTCAAAGCCTCCCGAGTGTTTTCCCTTGGTCTTTCTCAGGTTTTTCATTGTTGCTGAGTGGGGAAAAAGAGCCCAGGCACGGGACATGCTGAAATCAAACAATTGTCCCCGTTCCAGCCTCTTCCCCTGCAGCACCTTCGGGGAGGGGCATGAACAGCAGCACCTGTAGCCTCATTTATTAGAAGGGATTAATGAGCATGTTCAACTAAAATCAGGACCCTGTTGGGCACAGGTCAGCTTCATCTCAGATCTAAGATACCCAGGGAACTGGTTTGCTGCAAGATGTTAATTAGTTTTATTGAAAGCAACAGCAGTTTAAGAACAGAGCAAAAACCCAACTTTTTCTGTGAGTGTTTTGTTGAGAAGGTGAACTCACAACTAGTGGCTGGGAGGGAGAAAGGAGAGCAAGAAGATAACCACTGGATTGAAAAAGGCTGGAAAATATTACCATGGGCTTTAACAACTTATTATAATAGCCAATGGTATCATCTCGATTTCACAGTGAAACTCAATTTTCTGTGTCAGCAAAGCAATCTGAAACTGCTGAGCAGATGTCAGCTGTGGCTCTGCCCTGTCAGGGAGCAGCAAAGATGTTTTTCATGAGCAGCAGCAGCAGAGTCATTGCAAGCAAGGTTATTTTTTCATGTACTTCGCAATGAGTGTGGAGGGTTGCGAGGCTTTAAAAAAGTAATTCCTAATCTCTGCAAGCCATGGATTTGCTTCATTTATGAGGTTTTCACAGAGAATGTTTTCTACAGGTAGAGGGAGATGGGTCGGGAGCCTGGAGGAAGCATCAGATAAGGGGCTTTTGGAGAACACTTTAGGGAGGGCTGGTATTTCAGTTCATTATTCTCAAACTAAATTCTCTTGCAGATCTTTGCAGTCTTTGTAGAGCCTGGGTAAATTCATAAAACTCTCCTGTAAAGTACTCGCTCAGCCTTCTGAAAATTAATTTAGTTCTGCACCTGAGCATCCCATTTCAGCTTCCTCTCGTGTGGTGCTCCTGTGAGTTCAGCCTTTGCCTGATACAGTTCTTGGCAGCAGAGTTTAAATTCTTGTGCAGGAGTAGTGATGCCAGAAAGGACTTGCAGCCACCTCTCCCTGTTCCTGGGGGTCTATTGTTGCTGGAAGGGCTTTGGAACAGTGAGCCAGAGATGAGAGTGGTGTGTCATGAAAGAGAGAAAACCTCCACTCCTAAGAACCTGTTATTCCTCAAACCCTGCTGGCTGTAGGACTAAAGGGGCTGGCACTGATCTCATGCCAGTCTCCAAACTGTGGATTTTGTGGGATCTGTGTGGAGCTCCTGCATTCCCCTGGCCAGTCCCATTCCTGGGGGTCCTGCAGCTTTCCCTGCTGTTCCCCAGCAGGAAGGAGGGCAAGGGAAGGCACAAAGGTGGCACAGACCCAGGGCACCACCAGCTCCTCCTGAGCAAGAGCTGCTGGAGGTTGGTCCAGTCACTCCTCGTTAATCTGCACAAAGGTGATTGCCACAAATTCCCAGGCCAGCCCAGGGCAGCAGATTCCCTTGCAGCCATTAAATAATTAGTGCTGGACTTTAATTTGAGTGAGTCAGGCTTTATCTTTCATCCAGTGGCTGGTTTTGTGCTTTTAGGATGCAGTGAATAGTCATTTACCGCTTGATATCTTCTCCCTCTGAATATATTTGTGTTGTAGTCAAGTCACTTCTGGGTAACCTAAAGAGATTTTGATAAGTTAAATAAATCTTCCTGCTGACGCTGATCACACAGATTGGATTTGAAGTATAATGGCATCACTCTGATCTGCCCATGAGGAAGGAAAACCAACTTTTTTTCAAAGACAGAGTCAAACACAGTATTTCACATCCAGCCCTTGCTGTATCATCAGGTATTCCAGAGAGACTACATTTGTCTAGACATTTTATAGCTGCCCTTAAAAATCCCCAAACAAAAAAAACCAGCCCGAAATCAAAAATAAAACTCTGCTTCCTGTGTTTTAACCTGACATGGTTAAAAAACATTGCTTTTACTTGACCCTGAGGACGTGTCCCAGCTGACTGAGCTGGTGGATTATTTCATGGCAGACGAGCTCCCTTCATCCTTAACCATTCCTGTAACGGACTTGATGCACTGTTGGAGTCAGATCTGGGTTTATACAGCACAGATCCCCATGTTCTCCATGAGAAAGCTGCTCTGCTCATGGCCTCGTGTCTGAACTGCAGCACAAACTGGGCACTTCCTCAAGGTTTTCCATTTGAAATCCCCGAAATCTGATTTAACAAATTTGTTGCATTGCAGCTCTGGCTGCAAAGGTTAATCCCTTTGAGGGATGTGGATTCTCTCGTGGAATTTGTGTCCAACTAAACAAACGCCTTGTGCTTTTCTTAGTGGGAAAATATTTGTTCTAGAAAATTTACTTCTTTACTGCTCACATTTGTTTGAGTTTGGGGAAAGGAAGAGGACAATGAGTCGCTCTTCTACCCTTACATTTTTATTTTCCAATTTGAATATCTATCAGATGACTTCATTATGAGATGCAGAAGCCATTTGTGATGTTTGCAACACAAAGACCCACCCTGGATGAGCTACAACATAATGTAGAGACAGGAGTCAGCAGAAATGACTCTGGAGCTCATTCAGATTTCCATGCAAGGTAAAAGAATGAAGATATATATTGTTCATTAAAATTGCTGAACTCTTCGTGGGAATTGCATAGACCAAATAAAAAGAAATACTCCGGATGTGCATAAAGTGCCCCATTCCTGGTTCCTCCCTGGCCATTCTGGCACATGGACTCGGTGTGGGCTCAAACACCATGTACCACTCATTAGAATTACCCGGAAACATCTGTTTCACATCCTTGATGGGATGTGTGCAACTCCAGCTGAAGGCTGGGAAAGTGCAGGATATTCTGGTTTGCATCAAACGAGCAGTGTGGAATGTGAGTGAGGGCCTTCTGTGCCCAATTTAATTATTGGAAACACAACCCCCTTTGAACCTGAGGCCAGGCCACACATTCCTCTGGAAATGGATGAACATTCTCTTCCAGTGCAATGCACTGCAAAAGGCTCCGAGAAAATCAACTTCGTCACCTGAAATACTTTTCTCTTAGAGTAGCTCCTGTAAGGGAGGAGCGCTGGAAATCCTCTTCCAGTAACATTTGGATTTGATATTGAGGATTGTCAGAATATCCTTCCTCTCCCTCTTCCTCCCCCTCAATCACTCCAAGGAACTGGCAGCTTGGATTTACTTTGCAGGAAGTTTGTGCTCCTCCCAGGAATGCGGGGCAAAAAAGGAAACAAGGAAATGTACCTGTATAATAGTAACTGCAATGTTGTTTCAGTTTCTTTTCATTATTCCATTAGAGAAATTAATGTTCCATATCAAGTAAATGTTCAAACAGAGATTCATGTTTTGGTCAACATAATCCAAAGATCATTTTTATTTTCTCAAGGACTCCCACTCCGAATTGGAGCTCTCCATAGGACTGTTGGATTTGGTTTGCTTCCTCTTAGGATTTAATAACTGGATTCTTATTTCCCCCATTCTCTCTGGTTTTGCACAGTGTACTTCCCACTATTTACAATCTAGTTGTGTACACTTGAGTTATCCAGGAAATTAAAAATTCAGTGGAGAAATTACTCAGGCATTTGAATTATTTAAAGGAAAAAAAAAGGAGGAAAATTCCAGCCTAGAAGATTGTTAATCCTGACAATTTTTAGCTGCAGACACACACTACATGGGCTGCTCATAAAAATTCCATTTATAGTGCTGGAGGCTTTGCCTCCCCCAGCTCGTATTTATACAGTCCCAGATGTTGTAAACACCTTTCTGTTCTACTTTCCTGACATAATATAGGGAGTAAAATGTTCAGTGATACCCTGGCCGAGAATTAAGGTGTTCCCCACTCACCTCAGAGCAAACACATAATTCAGGGGATGAGCCTGGGCAGAGATTTCCAGCTTCAAAAGCTGTTGTCCAAGTGGAGGTGATGCCCCTGTGATCCTGTGAATCACAAGGCAGAAAATGTCTCCCTTTAGTGTTGTGATTAAAGCTCAAAATATTCCTGAGACTTGCAAATGAAGAGCACCAAAACCAAACGCTGCCCGTTTTTAGCTGAATCGCTGAATTCCCCCGGGTTTGCAGGAGCAGAATACAAATGTCTGAAATACTCAGCTCCCCTTCCATTAGCTTTTTTTTGCTTTTTTCAGCTTCTCCAAATAGAAGAGGCGGAGGCACATGACAAGTTTTAGAATGTGTGTTTAGAATCTGTCTCTTGGAGCTGCAGCCCGGACAGGAATGCATTTTCTCTGAAGGACTCAAATTATGACTTTAAGTGAAAGAATTTGGATCAATGTGAGATGAATGCTTGGTTTGTGCCTTCCTTTGCTGTGTTTTTGTTTTCCTGATAGGAATAAATCAGAGCTCACCAAATGTCTGACTGGTACAGGAGCAAAAACCAGCTCAGGATTCAGGGCACTGCCTCCATCCCCTGCTGTGATCGGAGCCTTGGGAAAAATCTCCTCCTCGGCTTTGGGTTTGTCATTTGCCAAGTGTCAGGAGCAATTTCCAGGCTGGGGGGACAATGTGCACTGGGTGGCTCCCTGCAGGTTCAGCTGGATGAAGCAGGAAGGGAGGAAGGCCACAGCTATTCCATCATTTCAGCGCCGTGTTTGTGCATCCCTTCTCCCCAGGACATCTGTCATTCACCATCGCACATCTCCGGTGCCTCAGTGTCCCTCTGTTTTATTTCCCCTCAGTGCTGGGGACAGCCCTGCTTCCCCAGAACAGCTTCAGTGCTGTGCTGATGCAGCCGCTCCAAACCCTTCTCTGCTTCCCAGGGAGGCTTCAAAGAGCACCACAAACTGTTTGTTTCTCACCACGAGACCCCTTCCAACTTCTGAGGGCTTCACTAAAGCATTTTCTGTGTTTGCATTTCCAGATTCCCTGCTTGAGGGAGAAGCACTGCTGCAGCAAACTCTTTAAAGGGAATTTTAGCAGGAATTTGCTGCCTCGAAGGAAGCTCCAACAAGAAATCTCTTTCCTCTCCTCTCTCTTCCTTCCCCAGTAAAGAGAAGGAAAAGGAAAAAGGAAAAATATTTCTTTCTTTCTATAATACTTTCTTCCTCAAATTTACTGAGCCTGTCAAAATTGCTGGGAGTGTCTGAATTTCGGAGCCTTTTGATATTCAAAAGTCCTCATCCCAAATCTCCAAAACAAGGAAGAACTCAAGATTTTTTGACATGAGCAGTGAATAGACACAAATAAACTTATTCAAGATCCAGTCCTGATAAAAGCTGTGTGTGGGCAGGATTCTAAATTCCTGGGCTTCAGGCAGAGCCCTCCACAGCTCGGTGGAAACCTCTGGAAGAAGAGCTCAGAAGAGCTTGTGCCCTGAGATGTTTTGTTTTACTGTTTCCTGCTCCTACCAGAAATGCCATCCTGGGCCAGAGGCCAGTTCTGTGCTGGGATGGTCATTCCTTCAGACTCGGCATTCAGGAGTTCAAAGGAAATAATCAAAGCTCTGAGGGGCTAAAGGTTCTCCTGTCCAGTGCAATATCACTTAATGCCAGAAAGTAACTCAGCCCTGTGGCCAAACCTCTGCATTCCATGGGATGGCCAGCAATTCTTTTTTTGGGGTAGAGCAGATAAAACTGCAAGACCTGTGAGCAGGTCTTATAAAATGAGAAGATATTCTTTTTCAGAGCCTCGTTTCTTTCAGCTGCTTCAAGTTTAGTTGTTTTCTGGGTTTTGTGGTCCTGATTAGCTCTACTAGAGCATCTTCTCCAGTTCTCATGCCCCTGCTAGACTGGAGTCTGTCCAGTTTTGGGGTGGGAAAGGCCGGGCTGGAGTGTCCTGTGAGGTGGGAGAAAACCAGGAATGTGTTCAGCTGCATTTCAGTTGGTTCCTGGGGCTGTTTATTATCCAGCTCCACACCATACTTAGATCAGAGTTTTGAGCACTGTTGGCTCAACACTTTAACCTGCCCCCACCACACATTTTGGGGATTTACTCTTTATATGAAGCTGTGATTACAGGGGGCAATTTAAATTCAACATGCACCAGAAAAATCCTGTTGTTCTGGAGGCACAGGAGAAGTGCTTCATTTTTCAAACCTGAGGTGGCCCAGGGTGGCAGGATAATGAGGTCCCTTCTTTGCATGATTCCAGCCTGAGCTGTTCCCCAGCCTCTCAAGAGGTTTGCAAACCCCTGGAGAACAGTCCAGAGCAGAGAGGAGAATGCTCCACTCCCCATCTCATCTCCACTCAGTTATTTTTTGGGACCCTTTCTCCAGAAAATGCTTTAACTGTGATTCTTGTTCCCATCAGCTCCAGGGTAACAAACAAATAAATACGAGTCAGAACTGGTGAATCTGAAGGAGCTGAGTTAGGAAAAAATAAACCAACAGGCTTCTCTTAACTTTGTGTTCACAGTTGACAGGGGAACATTTTACAGGGTTTTCTCAGTTTTCTGGCTCTGTGTGTGTCTGGTGACTGAGGAAAGTCTTGATTTGTGTTCTCCCAAAGGTCCCTTGGCTGCAGCACCTCATCATCCCTTGGCCTTTGCAGTTTTTAGAGAGCAGCTTCTGTAAGAAATACTCTGGGTTTCTAGAAATGGCTTGAGCAGTAAAGACTTGCCAAAAATGTGCTGGGAAGAGGTACTTGCTGTATGAAACTAAAGCCAGTGGATTAAGAACTACAGGCCTCTTCAGCAAATATCTCCTCGTGTGTAAAATCAGGTTAAATTCAGCTCCCCTGACACATCTGGGGGTGGCCCAGCCCCTAAGGATGACACATGAGCAATAAATTAGCTGCAATGGGAAGAGCAGCTCCTAATATTTGTGATGGTTTGACAGAGTTAGGTAAATCCCATTTAGATATCTGAGCCTAGGAATAGGCCTGTTTGTCACTGTCAATTGAGGAGTCTATACATTTCAGACTTTATTTTGCAAAGTAATTCAAAAGAGAGTGTTGGCAGGAGGTAAGACCTTGCTAAACTCTCAGAGAACAGTAAAAGAGGAGAAATGGAAAATGCAATGCTCTGACTATGGAGCTGGAAGCTTGTGCTTGTTTTATTTCTATTCCCTACAAATAAAAAAAAAGATAGTAAAAAAGAAGAAACCTCTATTGTGAATTACCACGGGGCTGACACTGAGTCTTGTTTTTCTTGAAAATGCACACTGAACATTGATTTTCTGTTCATTACAGGTATTAGTTAGTACATTTAACAACCTGTGATTTTGCTGTAGTCACCATCCCTCTGGTTAACGAGGAAGGCAAGAGAAATGTTTTTACACCAAAAGCTTTAGGCTGTGTCCAGCACAGATGGTCCTGCCAGGAAGAGAGAATCCTACAGGGTGTTACCAGCATCTGAGAGAAGACAGACTCAGAGAGGTGGAGAAATTGCTAATTCTCTATTTTCCTCCAAGAAAGGTTTTTTTTTTTTTAATAATGTGAATGAAAATATTAATTAGAATGTTTAATGCTAACTTTAGCTTGGATATCAAGACACACTTAAGCCTCTGCTTCAGCTGAGAGTGTGTGGCAAGAGATTCTTCTATGCTGCTTTCGTAACTCTATCAGGGAGATTAAGTTATGTTGGCACACAAATTGCTGCAGGTTTGTGATGTCTGATGGGTGTGGGTTTCATTCTTTCCCTGGGAGATTCCTGTCCATGATGAAACCAGCCCAGAGCTGCTGTGTGCAGGACCCCACGTTTGCCTTTTCACTTCAAATGTGCCTCTCCAGCACCTCTCGCTCTTCCTGCAGGTGGAGGTTGTAGGAGGAAAAGGCATTTTTGTGTTTTACACTGAAAATGTTCAAGGCCATCAAACTCAGTTTTTGTCCCAGACGTGTGACAAATCCCCGGGGACTTCACCCTGATTCCCAATTCCCATGGAGAGAGCAGGAGCTCTGAATCTCTCCCACCCATCCTTACCGATCTGAGACCCTGATATTTCACTGTCACCTCGACTTGAGATGATTAAGTCTCTCAATCTTTAGTCTAAAGGAACTGGTATGAACTACCCTGACAGGACAAAGTCTTCCCTCTTCATCTCTCCTGCATTTCTAACGACACCTGAAATGAGCTGATAAATGGGATTTCAGATGATGGAAGAGGCCAGTCAGCAAAGCCTGTCCTGCCAGACTCCCTCATTCTCAAAGGTTGCAAAGATGCTGACTCCTGGCAAAGTTTTACAGACCTTGGATGACTAAGCAAGCTTCATTAACTCAGATTTGACTAATTGCTCGTTTAGGGAAAACAAATAGAAACAGAAAAACTCAGAGCCAGCAAGCCAAATGCTGTGAAGAGAATATAGGGAAAATGGCTCAAAAGCCATCTCCAGGGCATGGATGCAGCTCTGCTTTTACTTGCTGCCCTTCCCACCTTACCTGCTGCTGCATTTTTGTCACTAGAGACTGGTGTATCAGCCAGAATTTCCAGTTATTCCTTTGTTACCCACTGACTGCACTCTTTCACCTTTCTTCATTCTCTTCCTCGGACCATTTCAGTCAAAAGGAGGCAACAGAAAAACGTCATATCCCCTCTGAGCAACTGAGAAGCAGACAGTCTGTATCATCCAGTTGTGACCTTATTTTCCATTTACTCACCTCCCTGTTTTACCATCCCTAATTTTCCCTTGGTATGTACCATGACTCTGGCACTTTCTGATTTAGTCACAGATTTACCCAGAAGTGTTGTTCATCTTACACTCTCCTTCCTGGAGTGGTTTTTGTCTTGGGAATTTAGTTTACAGGTTTAGTGGGACTGGAGATCTGTTGCCTTTCTCTGTTCAGAGTTTTTTATACAGTTCTTTCCCAAGGCCCTTGTTCTACCCACAGCCTCAAGTACTCCAGTAATATCCCTCAGAAAAAAGGGAGAATGTGTTCATCGGGTAATTTATTCATCACGAATAATTTGCCATTGTCTCAGGTACCAGCTTGACTGTCAGGAGCGCTCAGCTGGTTTTGTAATGAGCTTTGAAAGGTGCTTTATTTAAAGAAAGACAATTCTTCGTAGGCAAGCAGCACTTCACAACGGGAAAATAAACACTGAACTGATGAATTTAATTTATAAGAACAAGCCTAATTTTTTTCTAGGCAATTCGTGAGCATCTTAAGTGCCTATCCATATGTTTCCAAAGGTGGGTTTTTTTTGGTTTTTTTTTTTTTGTGCTTCCAAACAGATAAGTTAAGAATCCACTCTGAGATGAACTTTGGTAGTTTGGTTTCAGTGGGAATTAAGCCCCTGAACACACAGTTAACATCAAAAATTGGTCTGTAAGTATTAAATAACAATAGTGAGATTCTTAATTTTTGCTTGAAGCTGAGGAACAAAGTTGTTGCTTTGCCAGTTCCAGACACAATTTCCTTTTAAACGTTCCCAAGTCTTACAGGAGACAACAGGCACAAAGCACTTCATGGATTTTGGCACTTGCCTTCGTGTTGGAGGCAGCTCTCATCCTCTCAATTGCTGGTATTTTCATTAAATTTGTGATGATGATTATTATTATTAACTAATGCTCCCCCCAGATCACTTTCCTGGCTCTGCCTGGCTGCTCTTTCCCTGCCTCTGGGCTGTTCCCAGCAAACTGGAGCTGTTGCTGTGCCTTGTTTTGGAGCCCCCAGTGGTGCTGGGCACCTCTGCACCATCCGTGTTTTCCTGCTGGGGCTGGAGCTGCCAAGGCAGAGGAGGAGGGAAAACTCTTCCATTTGACACCAACGTGTCGAAGCATTTGTTCCGAACCGCGACTCCTTTAATCACGGATGCTGCATCTTAATAGAGAGTCTTGTTGAAATTAATTATTTCTGTTGGCACACCCCGGCTCTCAAGATGTTCCAGAGTGAATCATGATGGAACCTCTCCTAGGCTCGGGATAATTTATTAAAAGCTACATTTCGTTTGGAGGTGAAACATTGGCAACAACCTTTAATTTAAATCCGGGGATGGTTTTGTCAGTTTTATACACTGTGTAGCTGTGGAGTGAGGGAGAAAGGGAAGAACTTGTAATTGTCATAGGAGGCACATCTGTAGAAAGAGAGAGAAATTGCCCTTATGGGCTGGAATGAGAATTTGTGATGTTCCTTGTGCCCATAGCCTTGAAAAGCTGGGCAACTCACAATGACCTGCATCCGTCTCAAATTCCTGCTAGAAACCCATCAACTCATTCCTGCTGGAAAATTCTAGCAAGACCAGATTTCTGAGCCACGCAGCAGCAAGTGAAAATGAAGTTAGGGCAATGCAGGGCAGTTGATATCAGAAGGGCAATTTGTTAAACAACAGTGGAAACAGCAGGCCACAGTGTAAAGCAGTGGTGGATTTAAGATGTGTATTTGTGTTGGATCCTGTTACTCACAGAAAGCTGCAAAACGGCCCCCAGGAGGAAAGAAAGGAAAAAATATTCAATTAAATGGCTCTGTAGTTTTTTTTACTTTGACTGCTACAATATATTTCACCTGGTTGTAACTGCTGAAAATGGTGAGAGGCCTGAGCTGAAACTTCATTTAAAAGCTGAACTGTAGACGAGAATTTATGTCGCAATTGTTGTTTGACAACTGAAAATGAAATTTGATCAGGAAAAACACCAGTCAACCTTCACTTGATGGGATGTTGCTAAATTCCCCTTTGCTCCTGCGATCAGGACTGTTGCAGCAATATTTGATTGCAAAATACAAAAGCTGAAAAGGTTGCCTGAGGAAGTGTCTGCTGCACGTGTGGAGAAGGCCAAGGAAATCCTGATTGAGACAGCTCAGAATTAAAATATTTGCCACTTCCCACTTAGCCAGTTCCCTGCTGGATGAAACGAGTCCCATTCCTCCTGATGGAGCAGTCCAAGGTAACGGCGGCACTGGGGATGTCATCATCCCCCCTCCAAATAAAGGCAATCAATTATTGAAAAGAATGAAAAGTTACATGGAAAGAAACAGTGAAATGGCAAAGTGCCAGAAAGGGAAAAGACTTGGTTTCATTTTGCTTCTCTGTTCCCATAAGACGCATCAAATGACATCCCCCCCATAACATACACCCCTCATAATGGCAATAATAGCAGCACTACATCTTATTGCAGCCAGCACCTGGAAGCAGGTGACATCCTTAGAGCTTCCCAGTGATTTAAAAGCTCCTGCAAGATTAAAACAAGGGGCAATTAAACGGAATTCAATACGGAAGTAAAATCAGTGTGCCATTACAGAATCATTTTGCAATTAACCCCCCCCTAACACATGTATAATAATATTGATGTATGATTCTATCTGGTCCTGGAGCTGTTTGCAGACTTGCTGCCCAAATCAATGGCAATCCTGTAACAAGGTCTATGTCAGCTCCAATCCTGTTTTCCATTTAAACATAGAAACTAATGGGCAGGAGTTGGTGCTGTGGTGGTGCCTGTCAGGGAGGGAAATGTTCCTTTGGAGACTCAGTTACACCCGAGGGCTCCCCTTAATTCCCTGAACTTTGAGGAAAAGGGAAGGGTGGGAGCAGATTTCCCCTGGCCTTCCCTGAGGAGATGCAGCCAAAGTGCTGCCAGGCTAGGGACAGGGACAAGTCACCAACATCTCAAGGCCACAGAGAGGCAATGCAGCACCAAAGCCCAGGTGAGAAACTTGTGGTTTCTTCCCAAGAGATGCCACCACCCTGGAGCCCTGCTGAGTTTAGATCTGTTCTGGAGGCAGCAGCCTGGAGAGCTGGGTTGAACCTGAAGTGAGGTGGGGAAGTCACTGTCACAGCATCCAAAGGCTCAACAGTTTGTCTTATGGCATTTATAGGAAACATAAAACTCTTTGCTTTTTAGCTTTCAGGCAAATAATTATCTTCCTTGTGCTGGAAGTTGATGATAATTGCAGGCATGGTTTAGAATTATTTTTCATTATTTTTTTTTCTTTTAATGGAAGAAACTAATTTTTTAGAGGATTTGTTGACATAGGTCACAGAAATGAGCTTTCTCTTGGACAGGGTAACTGTTTTAAGATGACTTGCTTGCAATGAGCGCAAATCCTCATCCATTCTTAATTGCACTTTCGGAGCCCCCCATTAGTACCAGACTGTGTTATCCCTTCTAGACCTTCCTACTTATTCTCAGGCTTTCATTAAAAAAGTAAAACTCAGGCTTGGCTTTCAACATGAAACTCAGAAAATGCCCATAAATCTGCACTACAGGAACACCAGCCTGAGAAATCTGTATCTACACAGGACCCATTTGTAGAAGTACATGCTCTTTTAAAACCAAATCAGAAAAAAACAACTAAAGAAAAACTCTCTGGGAGCTGCCTGATCCCTGTGGGTTTGAAATGCGTGTGTTCCCCTGGGTTCTCTCTGCTTGTTTTGGCAGTGAGGAGCACAGGAGGTGCTTTGGGTGCTTACCAGGTTGAGTTTTGCATTGCTCAGCGTTGCCTTTGCTCAGCAGTGCTGTGCTCCAGCCCATTTGAGAAGCTGGAGGATGAACTCCCACCATTTCCAGTCAAACCTCCCTTGCAGCTCAGCAGGTTTGCTCTCCTTCAAGAGAGAGGAGTGAAGCCCCAGCTCCCCGAGAGCACCAATAGGGAAGCTGCCTTATATTTCTTTTTCTTTTCCCTCCTCTTTCCCTGAAAGACAATTCATTTGAATTTTTTTGGCTCCAGCCAACACAAGCAGATCCAGCAGAGAGAAGAAGAGCTGGCAGATAGAAAGCTTGTAAAAGCCATTGAAGCACCTAATGTTTTCTCAAATACGTGTATTTATCTCCTTCTCATTAATTACTAGGAACAGTTGCAATTGTCATCACTTTTTTCCCTAAAGTCCCTCATCCCATCACTCCATCAAAAGCCACAGTGAATTTCTTAAAGGACGTAAGTCTGATTTCCTCCTCATCGTGTAATGTCACCAAATCTTTCTATTGTCATAGTGGTGACAAACATTTCACCAGGTGAGGAAAGCACATCCAAATTTGGGGTGTTTCAGTGCTTCTTCTCCTGTTCCTTTTCTTCATGGATGATCTACTTATGATGTGGAACTCATGAGTTCTTAACCATTGCATGGCAGGAGTGACATTCAGACCAGTAGGTCTCCAAAACCAGCTTGTCCCATGTTGTGATTATACCCAGTGACACTGATGTTCTTGAGCACTGAGCTTTCCTGGGCAGTGGATGCACCAAAGTAGGTACGAAGCCAGTTGTGTTGGTTATTAGTGGCAATGTGGCAGTGGCAGAACAGAGCACAGGGCAGGAACAACACCTCTGTGACTCCAGCCTTGGGAACACTTTGGAAGCCTGGCCTGGGGTGTTTGCTCGGGGGATTTGGTGGGTTTTGGATTCCTCTGGAGCTGGGAGAGGTGCAGGTGCTGCTCCCAAACAGAGAAGACATGTTTTGATGCTCCATTTGCCCCTAATGAGATGGGGGCCGTGCATCCATCTGATGTCAACTGATTGCACGAAGAGCACTCCGCTGAAGTTTAATTAGCATGTAACTGATAAGTCCAATTACTCTGTAATGATTTGGAAATTACATGAGCTACATATTTTGTGATTGTGGCCTCATATAAAACATGAAACTTGCGAGGAAATTTTAGCTGTTTAATGAACACTTAAAAAAACCTTATTCTGCGTTTAATCAGATATCAATTAGTTGGAAAGGGGAAATCTTAAATTAACATGTATTAGCAGTGTTAATTGGCAGCAGCCTTAGCAGTGAGTCAAGTGCAGCCTGGAAACCCATTTCCACCACGGTGTGGAGTGAATGTGCAGCCCCTACAATGCCTCTTATTGTGCTGCAATTCTCTAAGAAATTAAATTACTCCCTTATACTGGGGGTGGATCTGATACATAATTAATTCTGGCTTGTTTTAAAAGTTGCCTACGTAATTAGCAATGCATGGAATACATTATCCCTGGAGTATTTTAGTACCTTACTGGTTCCCCTTCAAAACTAGCCCTTGGTCTTTAATTAACAGGCAACGTATTGCAACGTTCAATTTGAGATGTTGCCGTTTTGGCAGGATTTGAAATTAATTTGTTCCTTATGGTTGCCATGGAGCACCCTTCATTTAATTTATGATCATGTGTCCTTATTGATGGAAGAATATCTTGGGGACAGCACCCACAGTGTTACTCCAGAAATGCTCACTTGTATTTAAATATGTGCTCTGCAAATCAGGGGATTGTGGGCAGGGGGAGCATTTTTACTGCAGGACTCTGGTGTTTCCTGGTTATTTGCCAAAGGGCTGTGCAAGAGCTCTTCATTCTGGGGTCAGAGGTTGTAGGTTTGGAAAGGTGCTGGAAGTTCAAAAAGGGTTTGCAGAGGAAATATGAGAGAGTTGAGGATGTGAGGGTTGGATGCTTCCAGTGACTTGGCAGCTGAAGGAATATGACTCTTCCCATTAAACCCTGCAGGGATCCCAGCCAGGCTGGTCATTCAAGCTGGATGCTAAACTGCCTGAAGTTAAAGGTTGTTAATAACCACCAAGAATTGCCCAAATATCGGTATAACCTGGGAGTAAAGCAGCCTGACACACCTTTCCTTACATAAGTTGGTAAAAACCATGAAAAAACTGCAGGGAAAAAAAATCACGATTGTTGAATTGTCTCATTAAAGTTAAAAAACCCCAAGGCCTTAATTAGCCTCCTAAAGTGACATATGACCCCCATTGCTTCTGGTCCATCAAAACATTATTAAAATGTTAACCCCCCAAATATTCTTTATTTATTTGTGGCAGGAGGAGAGAAAGGGAGAGCTACAGACCTATTATTTCTCTCTTTGCTCACGACCAAAGGGTTTTTTATTCTCTAGATATATTTGGGTACCAGATGGCAGATTGATTTCAAACTTGTCAAGCGGATTAAGTGAAGTTAAGATCCTAAATCCGTTTGGGGGCCTGATGATCCTGCTTAGTAAAGATGACAATGAGCTCACCCAAAGTTAGGCATGTGGTGCTTCAGAAAACAAGACAGACTTGTAAGTCCAAATGTAACTCAAATTTAAAGCTTTTTTTCTGAGAAAGGAATGGTGGAATCTTCTGAAACAGAGGAGGCAAAATGTTGTGTCCCCCACTGAAATATTTCCCTTGTGTTTCTGTAACGAAGACTTTTGGTCTGGATTTCAGGAATACCAACTCTCTCTCTTTGTCTTCCCTCTCTGAGCTCCCTCGAGCAGCACATTCCTCTTGTTTTCCACAACTTCTGTTGCCCAAAGCCCATTTTGGATTGAGTCCTCAGAGCTGTGTAAGGTACTGCCCTGAAATTGTGTGGCATCAATGTGGGTTTGAGAAGTGCCCAGACAGGAAGGTGATTCCAGTTGGCTTTTTGGCCGCCTTTAGTGCAGCAGAATCCTCTCCTGGAGTGAGCTGGGGATGCTGCCAGTGCTCCAAGGCTGTGCTGTGCTGTCTGACACTGCCCTTAATGGAGCAAGACGGTGGGATCAGAAATGCTGCCTAATGGTGGCTGTAATAACCACTTCTGCTGCAAAGAATTTAGAGCTGCGCATGAAAGGGGCCACGGGGAAACGTTAGCTTTGCACAGGAAAGGATCTGCTCGTTGGTTTATGTGTTGATCTGATATTCCACAGGAGATACCACTGGTTTGGGGGGTTGGTTATTTTCAATTACTTTTTCTATTTCTCCAGCCAGATTTCCCAGGATGTTGAAACAGAATAGGAACAAATGGGAAAGATTCGAGCCAAAGCCAATTTTTTCAAAGTGGGAATAAATGTAGGTACATTATAAGTTATCCTTAGCTTAACACAGACTTTGTCCACAAAACCCCCAACCAATTCAGACAGAGTTTTGCTGTAGGAACACTTGGAGGAGAGCAGAGATTTGGGGGGAGGGGGGGGAGATTTTTGTCCAGCCTGCAGGACTGAATCTTCCCTGCCCAAGCCCTGTCCCCTCAAGGCAATTGGGACTGTACTGCAGAATCCTGGGGAAGGCATCACTTCTCCCTCTTTTCATTGCTAAACCCGAGGCAAAGTGGTTGAGAGATCTGCAAGCGTGGCTTTAATGAGCTGCAAACATGGCACAGTGATTCAGTCTGAGCCAGAAATTAGTCAGGCTGAGTAGAAAAATGACACTTTCTTTTAAGAACGCTACAAAAGCATACTGTAATTTTGTATAATTACTGATCAACTGCCATTGATTTATGCCTCTCATTTGCCATCAGAGGACCAACTAGAATTTAGCCCAACCACCAAAAAGCAACTGGATGTGTCTCTAAAAGAAGGTGCCAAATAATGATGCCAGCTGCACCTGGACTTCGGAGCCACGGGGACCTCTCCATGGGAAACTGTCACCTAAGAGCAGGAGCTGCTCCCCAAAGGGGGAATATTTTCTCCAGTGGAGCAAGGCTTGTCCTTTGCTAACACTTTGTATTCCCCCTGCTGCAAGGACAGGGAGGAGATCAGAGTCTGGGCTGGACTTCAGGTGTCATGAGCTCCTGCTTTCACTAAAGAGGTGGGATGGTGCCCAGTGCATCATGAACCCAAACCTGTTCATTCCTGGCTGCTGTCATCACAGGCACTGCCTTTTTTTAGCCAGACTTGTTGCTGCTTTTCTGAGTGGTGTTTGAATCAGCACTCCCTGGACTGTATTTGTTCAATATTCAGGGCCACCCTGCAGGACTGGGGTGAGGCTCCTGTCCAGTGCCCACCCACACTGGAACTGCTTCCACTGCTCAGCTCTTGCTGTGGGTCTGTACAGGGACAGCATCCATTCCCTGGCCAAAACCAAAGATCCATCTGACACTGCCGTGACCAAACGTGTGCACTGGTGGGGATGAGTAACAGGCTCCAAGCCTGACCTTCTTAGGGTTCTGAAGGATAATTTAAATCAACATTGCTGTGTGACAAATTATAATTTCTGTCATCTGACACAATGTTCCTTTGGAAAAATTGCCTCTCTGAGGAGCATAGAATGTGTAATGGAATCAAGAAAAGCTTAGTTTTCATTTCTGCTCATTCCCTTGACACTGAAAGGAGACCAAAACCTCAGGAGAGATGACAGTGTGATTTTTGACACAGCTCCTGTATTTTCAAGTGCCACTGGGCTGTGTGTGTGGGGATGTACAGGCACTGGAGGTCTGTGTGGAGAAAATGCCTGCATGCACTTTTTCTTCCTTCCAGCTGAGATGATGGAGTTCTGAATTGATTCTTATGAGGGCAGAATTTAAATAAAGTAAAAAAGGCAGCAATTCCACAGTGCAACCTATTGATTTACAGTTTCCTTTTTGAGCTGAAAGTGGCAGGTTACAGGGCAGAGAGGTACTATGAGAGAAGGCAAAAGGATAAAAAAGGGTTAGAGAGAAAGGAGGAGAAAGAAGGTTAAAAAGAGAGGCTTTAGAAGAGGAAGAAACACTACAGAGAATGGGGCTCGCAGGGAAAGTGCATCTCCAAGCATGCCTGGGAAAAATATGGGGGCAGGGTAACAAAAGGAAAGAAAATATCAGGCTGAGTAGAGGGTGGGCAAGCCAGACAAGAGATGGGGGGAAGAACTAGAGGTCGATAAGGGGAGCTGAACCACTTGTCAGTGGTGAACTGTAACCCTGTCACCCTTCCCTGCACTCCTGGGCTGTTCTCACAGGGCTGGGATTCTCAGCGCTGCTGGTGGGAGCTGCTCTCCCCTGGCACCTACTGGGGGCACTGGGCTGCTCAGCCAGACCACTCACAGCTCCCACCAGTTCTCCTGAGGAGTATTTGTGATTCCAAGGCCTGGAAAGTTAAATCTCTAAGTGCAATCCAAGAAGCAGAGCGAAAGCCAGGACCTGTGCACAGTGAATGCACAGCCAGGTACAGCACAGGTAAAACACACGCACTCATAGAAAGGACTGAAAGGGCAAAGCAACAGCTCAGGGAATGTCATTGTCCCTCTGCTCCGGTGTCTCATCTTTGACACAGCACTTGTGGCTTTTTTTGGCTAAAAGGCAGTGGAGGGCCAGGGTTAAGCCAAACAAACTTTCCCTCAGGGCAAATCGGAAGTTAGGGAGGAAGGGAATGATTCATCATTCCCCATTCTCAGAATAGATTTGCTAAATTTACAAATTCCGTGTTAATTCTGATTCTCTTCTCCAGCCTTGACTGGCACCAGCTGTTTCCTTTGTTCTGCCTCATTCCTTGGCTTCATCATTTTCCCATAAAAACGTACCTGTTTGTGTGCTGTGAATGCAGGATTGGCTTGGGAGATGCTGCAGGAGGGGAATCAGTCAGCACAGAGGGAAGGAAAGGAAGAGAATCGTCGTTGCTTTGTTTCATTTCCCACTGCCCATTTTCTGTAATTACTCCAGTGAAGATTGTTAGTTGGCATCATTGTGGAAAGGACAAAGTTTGGATGATTGCAGAATATTGGGACAAAGAAAACTTGCATTTCTTTGGGAAGCTTCTTGGCGAGTTCTTTGCCCTCTCTCAAACACGAAGCCTCAAAGCACCGTGACCTCGTTGGTCAATCAAGCAAAGAAAATTAAATTTAAAGTAATTAATACTTGCCACAATGTGCTTGGGAATATGCTAACAACCAAGAACTATTCGCAAAGAATTAGTGCAACTAATTAAACAGACAAAGATGAAACAAATCAGGTAAAAGATTCTTTTGTCCAGGTCTAATAATAAATGTCAGTGACAGGTTTCTCTTGGCTGTTGGACTCCTGGTGCCCTCATTGATGAGTCTTTGGTTCTCCCTAATCTGGAGAACCATCTCCTGTCTTGAACTTCTATATTTTAAACTGAATGAAAATTAATTAGTGTTAAGTGATTGGAAATTTCATAACCAGAAAGATGAGAAGAGCTGGGGCTGCCCTACTTCTGAGAAGGGGAATGACAAAGGTTGTACAACCCCCCCCAAACAGATGTGGAGGAGGAGGAGGAACTCTTTTGTATATTTGCTTGGGCTGGGATTAATTGCCATGGAATAAACCAACATTGAGAAGTTGAAGAAAAGTAATTCCAACAGGAAGGTTAATTAAACCTGGAGGGGCTCATCTCCAGTCCCCACCATTGGGATGTTTTAAGAACAAACTGTAGGTCTAATTTGGTCCTCCTTGAGACATGGGGGACAGGAAACGTGACCTTCATCCATTTTACTCTCATGTCTGTCACTCAGGTGTAAGAATTTAAACAATAATATTTGGGTTTCCCCATGATACCTATGGATTCAAAGCCATCTGAGCATCATCTACTTAAAACTGGTATAGAAGAAAATAAAGGGGTCTGGGGAGGAGAAGGAAGTAGCTGCACTGTGCCATGAGACACCCGAGACAAGTTTTTGGGACACTGGTGTCACAAGCAGAACTAACTCCAGAGCCCATTCCATGCATCTCTTATACAGTACTGAAGTATGAAAGACTCAATTAAAGTTTATTTGATAGAAAATTAACACTCCTTTCTTCCTCCTCACTGTGCTGATTACGTTAAAGCAGAACAATGAGGCAGCTGCAGTGGAACAGTGGCAGGGAAATTTCTGTCAGCATTTACTGGAGGGGAAATTACAAGGCTGGGTTTTCTCAGCCAGTTCAGCCAACTGGCTGCACATGCTGCAAATGCTTTTTCATCCCATCAACCTCAAAAAGAATACACTGAAATTTTCCTCCTTTTTCAAAAGTAAGAGAATGGTGCAGACACAGGAAAAATTGCTCTATTCAGCCCTTGCTTTGTGCTTCTCCTCCACAGCCTCCCAGGGTTGGATCCAGTGGAGTTTTTCAGTGCTGGTGCAACTTCAAACACTTCAAACACAGGGTGCCTTCGAACCCTCCGTGAGTCTCCTTTAAAAACTGCAGTTACACACACGTCTCACTTGAACTTGAATTTCAATGTCAGAGTTTTCCAAAGGAAAATACCACTTTTTCCAGGGAATTCTATTCATGTGATTTTGGTGTGTAGGGAAAACTCAATGGTCGTGATCACCTTTGAAAACCAGTCGTTTGGACAGTCTTTCTTTTTTTGTTTTAATTTTCTTTTTTTTTTAAATTTTAAATGGTAAAACTTCTCTAATCATGGTCACTTTTACAGGGCCTTTAGTGGAATCTCTCTGGAAGCTTTTTCAATCCACTCCCATTAAATTGTATACACTTCCATCCCATGAGAGTGAAAAGTAATATTTCAAATGATAAGTCTGTTGAAACCCTTATTTTTTTATCACGAGGATATTTTTTTTAAAAAACCACATCTTTCAATCTATTTTTTCGCCTCTCTGATGGAGTTGGAATAAGAATAGTAATTTGACAATGTAAATTTACATGGAAATATGCTGCCTAAGAAGCCATTTATTACCCCAGTTATAACTCAGGCAGATATGAAATGGCCCAAAGGTAAAGCAGAGCTGGTGGCAGAATAAAAATGAGCAAATGCAACTTTATATGGGCTGGAGTTTGTTGACTTTGTGATTATTTTCATTTAATATGTCTCCAGATGAATATTAACATTTTTTTTGGCTGGATGTTTCCTTCTGGCTCCCTTGGACTGAAATAAGAATTGTGGGTGATCTGATCAACGTTTGGTTTAATTTAAGTCTTTGTATTAGAAATAGAACTTTATGGCTTTTTTTTAAGGGTGATTTGGTTTTTCTATTTCCCAGTGGCTCAGAAGGGATATTTCCACACCAAAAGCAATCCCACATTGTACTTAGTTACTATAATTTTTCTTCCTTTGCAATAGTGGACGTGTATTTCTGTCCTTACATCCAAGTTCATTGAACATGATGGCAAAAGAACAAAGTTCTGTTCCAATTCTTGCTTTCCCCCCCTCTTTTTCTATTTTCTGACTTACAGAGAAAATTAATTCGCTATAAATTTTATTCAAGGTATGGAAAAAGTGAGTTAGTGTTTGATAAGAGAGACCAGCAAAGGCACCTCTTCCAAAGGTACCTGAGCCTGCTAAAATAACTTGAAAAGGTATTTTAAAATACCTTGAAAGGGCTGGGGCTCCTCAGCTCCTTCCAAGCTCGGGCATTCCAGGCAAATATGACATTTCCTGGAGTGGAGATAGGAGAGGAAAAAGAGAGAAAAATAGGTTGAGATTTTAGATTATTTGCCCCCACTTTTGATGGCGTATTTTTTCTCTCTTATGACATAGTCAGAGAGGTGGTTCTGGGCCTCCTGCAGCTCCCAGGGAAGTCAGATATTGCACATATATATAGAATATATGCATATATTTAATGATATCAGATATCACTAAAGTCTCGCTGTCCTTCTGAAGAGTCACCAGGCTCCCAAATCCGACTGGAAGCTGAAAATGGAGCTGAAATATCATATGATATCACAAGGGTTAATTGGGCAAGAATTGCTTTTCTGGTCTCTTACTAAGGACAAATATGAAAACAAAAAGAACCCCGAATAGCTGCTGTTTCTGTAGTGACCATCACATGGGGTGTTACAATCATCAGAGATTTGTGATATGTTTCAGCTGAAAGTCTTCACTGTTTTTTTTGTCACTGACTAGTGTTGTTTGCTGCTTTAGAAATTAGCTCTGTAATTTTAAGTATCTTTTTATCCAACGTGTTGTAGCCACATAAATAACATAATGTTTTTCTCTCATTGCTTTTGTTTGGTTTTCTGACTCCTTCCAGATCGATTTGTCTCAGTGCCCTGTGAAATGGATTACATTTGCTTGTTTAGAGATGAGGCTTCTGAAATCCCACATTGTATTTACCACTCCAGAAAAAAATGACAACAGAGAAACAAGTTTGTTTTAGAAATGAAACAAAAGCTTCATTCAGATGAAAGTTAATTTAATGAAAGTATTTCATCTTCCCTTTTTCCCTATCCTAAAGCAAGAAGTTATGGCACTTCTTTATGTTAATATCTCCTTGCCATGTTTATTCTGAGTCACTCTCAGTGTAGGGGCAGAAATGAATTCTTATTCTCACAGGCCTGCTGAGTTTATCAAGGAGCTTCAGTCCTTCTGCTGGTTTGAGAATCACCAACAGACAGAACTAAAGGTCTTGTTCTAGTGTAGTCTCTCTGGGTCAGCTCTGTGCTCAGGGACCCAATGTCTGAAGTGGAAACCAAATCATCCCTCAATGTAAAATGTATCTTACAGTGGAATTAAGAAATTCCACTGAAGAAAAATGACCACAAGCCAGGCTGTTCTTTCTCTTTCTCCCACGTCCTGCCATGGTTTTATAGCTATTATTGAACAAAATCCGTCTCACAACAGATTAATCACTTGGATTATTCTCACTGGAGTAGGGAAAAGTCTTGGGCCCTACGTGAATGTGATCAACAAGGTGTCACAACAACCTGCTCATGGGGGAGGATCGGAAGGAGAAACTGCTTTGAAAGTGCTTTGTTCTGGGGGTCACCTTTCCAAGGGATCCCTGGAAGAAGCAAGAGATGGGAGACAATTTCCATGTGGTGGGATCAGAGTGCACAGGTCAGAGAGCCAAGGGGGAGAAGAAGCAACAAACACCATCGTGGCAAAGGGGTGCAAAGTTGGCAAAACTTGATCCCTCAGTTTGGAGAGCTGGAAATGCAGTGTGAGCTCCACAGACACGCAACTGCAAGGACAAGAACTGAATGGAGACAGATGGAAATGTCTTGCAAAGTGATTTGCTTGTGTCAGAGATGGATAATACATGGTTGATTGGACAGAGGTCATCAGTCAATTCTCGTTGAATTTTTACCAGCTGGTCTGTGTTTCAGCCAGGGATGGGATTCAGAAGTGGTTTTTAACACCCTGGAATATTTTAACCCTTTCTCTCTGCTCAGACTCAGGGGCTTGGGGGAAATACCTTTGTCCTTGTCAACCACTCCCAGCTGCCACAGGCTGTGTGTGGTTAGTGATGGGCACACTCAATTTGCTGTACTTGTGTCTCCCACCATCACATCCCATCCCATTGTCTGGCTGTTTCAGATGATAAATAAACCCCCAGAAGTGCCCTGTTAAAGAAAATATTAATTTATCTGTAGGGAGAATTTTTGTAGTCCTCAGTCCTGATGAGCAAACCATTACAGTTGGATTATTTAAAAAGTGGAGTCAACCTCTTCATGACAAGCAATGAAATTACTTTGTCCAGAGCTTCGTGAGCTCTTAAAATCTATATTAACTAATATAAACAAGTCATCAGGGAATATGTTTTTACTGCTGTACCATTGAGAGAGGCCAGAAAGCATGTGCTCTCAAACCATTGCTAGCTCGAGATGTAAATCCATAGTGATCCCATATATGTAAAGCTTGTTTATTATTTAGACAGCTGTAATAGTTGTAATGTTCCAATGAAAACATGCTCTGAACAGAAGCTGCTGCACTTTCTACTGCATACTCAATCGGATTTTCATGCAATGTATTGTGAGCAAGATTTTAAACCTCCCAAACCTGGAGTTTATAGCAAATTATAACGTTTGACAGAGTGAAACCACACTCCTCTTTCAGTCACTGTCATCAGCTGAACTACACCTGACGTTTACAGTCCCAAACCTTGAGCAGTTTTGTCTGTGGGAGAATGCAAGAGGCTGTGCATCCGCCTCAGTTCCATCCCCTTTCCAAAATAATCCCTGTCTACATTTGTATTGTGTCTTTCTGGTTAATCTTCTTTCTCCTCTCACGTGCTCCAAAACACCCCTCTTCTGGAGACACTGCCTCCTGCATCCCTGCAGCTCATTTCCCCTTGGAAATCAGCCAGTCTCAGATTAATCTTCAGCACAGAGAGCTGGCCCTTCCTGCCTGGCTTGATGGGTGACTCATGTCTGTGCCGCTGCCATCCCCCCAAATGTGGCAGCCTGAGTCACTGTCCTTCAGCACATCCCTCCTTCCCTCCCGCAGCCACACATTCTCAGCCGATGTGTGCATGGGATGCCTGAGCTGTGAGACAGTGCCAGCCCTGAGGGGACAGTGACAGGCTCCCTGTGACCCCCTCCGGGGCTCTGCTGCTGCCCTCGGGGACAGGCTGGCTCCTTCACCTCAGCCGGGACAGGGTTCCTTTGCTGAGGGAAGTGACAGAGTCAGAGTTTGGTTCCTCAGCCATGATCACTGGAGCTAATCATCTAGTTAATTAAACTGTCTCAAATAAATGCCAGCATTGGGCCTTGGCCCAGACCTCTTGTTTATGTTTTTGACCAGCCCCAATTCTTCATTTGGCAAGGCATCAAAATGTACAGACAGATCAAAATAGCTCATCATTTCCCAATAAAATATGATTCCTTGCAAATACACCAGTAACCCAATCTGTCAGAGCTGATACAAGACCTGAGTTACATCTGGGCAAGCTGGAAGTGCTTTGAGGGATCATCCCCCCAGAACAGACACAGGACACTCCCCACCCACATCCCACCGGCTGCCCAGAGTCCCCTGGGGATGTGGTGGCAAGACTCGTGTCCTTCTGCCAGGCTGTGCTGGCCCTGCACAGAGCTCAGCCACTGTCACAGGGCTCCTCACCCCCAGCTCAGAGGACTTGCCTGACATTCAAATAATTCACATACATATATATTAGAGGAATTGTTAGTCTTCAGCAAGCAGAAACATCTAATTTAGTCAGATAAATGATTCATTGTAAATAATTTGTTCAGCTCCGATACCCAGCAACAAAAGGGTTGATTTGTTCCTTCCTTTCTTGCAATGAGGATTCTTCTGTCAACATTAAGGAGTGATACAACAAAAAAAATCACATTAATATTGGGGTTTTTCTTCTCTGTGTGTTCTTTGGGATGGGAATCATGTAAAACTGTGGATATATTGGTGTTGGGTTCCATCTTGGGGATCTGTGCCGAGAAATCCCTCCGAGGCATAAGCAGTGGTGCACATTCCAGTGAGAATGTGTTTCACAGCTCAGTGGGCATTAGAAATTACATTTTCTGGTTAAAGTGTTTTCATGTAAGTAACACCTTCAGCTGTGTGATGAAGTCTCTGTATTGCCCCAGTTAAAAACACAACAATGTAAGAACTGTGTGAGACTGAAGCTCCAGCTAGTCAAGTCCAGC
This sequence comes from Pitta sordida, assembly GCA_013390025.1. Classification (NCBI taxonomy): domain Eukaryota; kingdom Metazoa; phylum Chordata; class Aves; order Passeriformes; family Pittidae; genus Pitta; species Pitta sordida. The sequence continues at coordinate 1,432,092 of WEKX01005975.1, forward strand.
TGTCCAAGGAGAGCTGATGAGAAAGAATTGGAAGAGCAAGGCAGGCATAGAGCAGTGTTCCCTTTATTGCCAGAAATTAATAGCTTGGGGTCATTATGAGTTTCTGTTTAGTTATCTTGGGATGTTTCTTCTGGGAGCTGGTCTCCTGTTTGTGAATCCATCTATGGTTGGGGCAATTCCTCTCTTTCTCCTTCTTTAGATTTACGAATGTCTTCTACTCTTACCAAAAGCTACAACTGAATTTTTTTATTCACCCACTTAGACTTGTCATTACTCTGAATTTCCCTGTCAACCTCTTCCAATGTGGAATTTCCAAGAAAACAAATACAGAGCTCCATGCTGTCCTGTCTCTTCAGTCACTTGAAAAAGAACCTGTGATTTACAAGAGAATATGTAGCAAATTCCAAGGCCTGATAACTTACCTTAATTGGTTTTATTTCTGGGAGTGTAAGTTATCTCAGCAGCCTTTCTGTGTCTCCAGGTAGAAAAGTACTTTGTCTTGCAGATCAATAATGAAACCTTTGATGAATATTTTTGCATTCTATATTCCTCTGCTGTGATTACCTTCTTCCTTTCCTTCTCCTTCCTCTGATTCTCGTGATCTCAGCATTACTATTCTTCTGGCAGCCCCATCCCCAAGGTAGGCACGACTTCAGAGGCTGCTGGGTGACCTCAGAAGAGATGTTGATAAATAATACTGTATTTAGGCTGTGTAAACTGAGCTGAACTTTGCTCTGCTCTGTCTTTGCAGCCTCCCAACTAAACAAGCAGAGAAGAAAGGCTGTCTGCTCTGCCACCTCAGGCTATCCCTGCCTGAATGCTTTGCTCCAAAGGTTACTTGGAAGGGGAGAGAAGTGAATCTGTATCTGCAAATGAACAGGAGGCAAATCAAAAAGATGAACATCAGAGGATGTTCATCAAGGGTGAATAGCACAACAGTTAGCAAGAGAGGGAGATAACTCCTTATACACCAAAAAAATCCCCATGGTACCCATAAATAATTTTTTCTGTGGCAAGGAAGAGTAATGAAGAAATGCTGGAGATTCAAGTTCAAAAGGCCCCAGGGCTCAGTTCCTTTCTGAAGACCTCCCTTCTCTCAACCCATGGAGGAGTTTCACTAAAGAACTGGCAACAATGTTTTGCAGGATTTACTGTGGCCAGATATTCAACCACTGAGATTTCAGTCTCAGCAAACTGGAAATGACACACTTGCCATCCCCACTCACCCCAGTGTGGAGGCTGAAGAGCTGAAGGTGGAACAGCTCCTTTTGGTGGTGGGGATACGGAACTTACAGGGAATTCCTGAAGGGCAGGGCCAGACTCTGAGCTCGTGGGTCTGGAGCTGAACCAGGAACATTCAGGGACCAAGAACATTCAAGAACGGATGGTATTTTGTTGAGTTGTGACTGTGCTGGACCAGATGATTTACCAGCTCAACTGGAATGTGAATCCTGAGAGAGGGTTTCAACCTGGCCTTCTGGTTCTTAATTGCTATTCAAAAGGAACAAAATTATCCACTTCCTATTCCTTTATCCTCTTCTGCCCCTGCCACTGACTTTGAGCAAGGCTAAAGGTTCTCTCACCACTTTAATATGCAGAGAATCCTAATATTCACTGAAATCAGCTTTTCTGCAAAGAACATTTCCTGTGTGCTCGGTGATGTCACCCCTGTGACTGCTTTGCTTTATTTGCTATAAAGCAATTGAGATTTATGGTGCATGTCGCTCCTTTTTATGAGTTTATTTTATGGTGTGGCTGATCCTATGGCAAACAAAGCTTTGGCTCATATTTCTGGGGCTTTTTTCCCTCATTCCCTCCTCAAGGAAAACACGAGAAATGGGGCATTTTGAAAGCAGTAGCTTTTTAAGAGTGAAAAATATATTTTAAAGCTTCAAAGTATAGGATTCCCCCAAATGTTGCTCTGTCAGCCAATTCTTCATTCTGTTATGTTCCATTTATGCACCAACACTAATTCAGTTTTTATCAGTGCCTTCACTGAAGTAGCATCCAGGCATTTGCTTTCTCAAAGGAGTAGAAATTATTAAAAAAATGAAAACCAGACCAACAAAATTTGCTCTCTGAACTGTTTAAACTCTTCTGTGGGAAGACACGTCACCCAAGAAACGAGGTCCCAGACTCATTTCTCCATGGGAATGGCAAACACAGGATCATTTTGAAGGCAGGGAAGAATCAAAGGTTAGGACTTGGATTGCAAAACAACTTTGTGTTCCCAGCCTGCTCTGATGAAGGCAATGGTAGTGGCTGCTACTTCAAGGCCTCAAAAATTTATGTTTATTCCTCAAGCCTTTTTATTGAAACATCACAAAATAGCAAAATCTCCAGCATTCCACTTTCCAAAGGAGAGGCTGACTACTGTTCTCTTCATTGAAGCCACATTTTCCACTCTGAGTTGCTGTTAGTTTATGTTTTAATGCTGCAGAGGACACAAAAGGATGAAATCTTTGCCCTGAAGTACTCAATAGAAAATGGATATGAGAAAGGGAGTCAGAAGGGCAAGCTCTGCTTTAGAGACAGGAAATGGGGAGCAAAGGGTGAGTGGTTTTGTTAAGTCCTTGCAGAGGGAAATGGTGATGCCAAGTGTGTGTCAGTGCAACAGAGTCACTATCACCAAAGACACAGAGAGGGAAAGATGAGGATGTCAGATTTCACGAGAGTGCAATCAAAGCTACTTTGAAATAAAAGGCGACCTTTGGATGGGCTGAGCAGAATCTGGGTTTATTTGTAGTGATTTAGTCAGTGACTGGGGCTGAGGGTTTTACCTTTCAGAGATGTCTGTCTCATTTTGATACCCTGACATCCATTTTGCCTTTCAACATCCTTCAGTGTGGCCACAAAGAGTGTTGCTTATCTGGGAGTCCGTGGAGCTCCCAGTCCAGGGCTATTGCAGTATCCGTATGGAATGATAACAGCAAATTACATGTTCAAACCCATATATTGGACCTGAAGTGCATCTCAAAGCTGAGTTGTTGCTCAATCCTTCCTGCCTCAGTTTTCCCCAGCTGCCTGTCCCAGGCTCTGCTCTGCCAACAGCTTTGCTGGAGCTGTCGCTGCCTTTTGTCTTGCGAGTCACTCTCTGTGTGTGGCAGTGGCAGGGCTGCAGCAGGTTGGAATTTCACTTTCTCATGTGGCTTTTACAGCTCCGAGCTCAGACCCTGCCCAGATGGTCTCTCTGTGTCAGAATCCATCAAGCATTTCCTTTTCCGTCACTCATGAACAGGATCTGGGGATGTGGGCACACGGTGCTGCCAGAATAAAACAACTGCCAAGCACAGAAACGTCTCTTCTTCTTTTTGCCTCCCTGATCTATCCTTTGGGAATGAATGGCCCTCCTCAAGGGCCTCACATTCAGTTATCTTTGTTTAATCTTTCTTTTAATGCCGCTCTCCTGTGTCACTCTCACTGCCCACTGTCACCCTGTCACAAACAGCCCCACTCCTTCAGCACCAGATGGAAGGAAAACCCTGTTTAGGCAGGAAATGAAGATAATCAGGCAAAAGATCCGTGCTGACATATTGTGAGCTGCCAGCATGGCAAACCTAGGCACTGTTTCCTAAAAAAACCCCTATAAAAATGGCAATTAGAGGAGCTTCTACTTTTCTTTGCTCTTCCCCAGTGTTTTTGTAACACCACTAATTATTTGCACAAGGTTTGCCATCCTTAGCTCAGGTCCCACTCCTATTCTCTTTGGTCTGTTACCCATTCCCAAGCTTGAACAACACTAAACAAAGGGCAAAGACACGGATATAAAACTTCTGGTTCTGCAGCACATTGTGCTTAAACGGATCTTGCTTTATGCCCATGTGAATTCAGCTTGGGCCAAAAGATTCTGTGGGGTGTCAAAAATTGGAGCCAGTTGTGGACTCAGCCTTACGAAAGGGTTTGAGGGACACAAATATTGGATCCTGTTGTCTGAGTTTGTAGAATCTGAAACAATAATTTGGAGGCTTGAGCAACCTCAGACCCAGGGTGAAACCATCAAGCTGTGGAGGGTTTTCAGGCTTTTCCTTAAAGGAGGTTAATTAGGGAAGCAGGGAATAATCTTGGACACGATTTGGAAGTTTGTCAGACACTCGGAGAGAAACCGTCGCCCTCTCCTGTGGAACCAAGATCTGTGATGTTCAGCACAGACCAAACACTGCAGAAGTTATCAAAGAACGGAATATTTTGCCCACACTGTTTGTTTTCCCTCTTTCCCTTGTAGGTTTGTGCTCACTTGAAGCACAAAGTGGGGGAAGAGCTGCTGCAATGCAGTGTGAAAGTTAAACATCAAGGGATCTCTGGAAGGAGAGAAGTGGGGACAGGATGTTCTCCTGGGATTTATTAGCTTGGTTTTCTCTTCTAGTACAGAAGTAAAGGAATCCACATCCAGGTTTTCCTTGGCCTCTTCTCCAGCTGAGCACTGATCCTTTCTAGCTTTATTCACTTCCAGTTTTATTAAGTTTTTCCAGCATTCTTCAAATTTGACATTGAATCCTAATCCACAAAAGGCAAAAAAACTGTGGATGCTTCAGGTGTTTTCGAGATGGATAATAAATAGCCAGAATTTCACACTGCTCTTCATCACCCACTTGACCATCCAAGGGCAGAAAATTGAGTTTTGGGAGTAATTACCAGCGTGAAATCTCCATCAGTTAAAATAAGGCTTTTTTATTTTTTTTTAATAGTGAAATGGGAAATTCTCTTGCTCTGAGCAAACTGAACATATGTTTATCCCGTGTGAAAATCTGCTATTAGCGCCCACAAGCCTCTAGTTTACACAACATCTATTTTCTTTTTCAGTAGGTAATGAAAGAAGTGTCAGAGACACCCAGGCTCTTCTGTAGCAGCACAGATTTTTATTTCAAGGACCTGGGAGCAAAGGGAGCAACATCCACTCCTCTCAGAATATTCCTAATGTTGTGCACAAAAGGGAATCTAATTTTTACGTCTATATTTTAAAAATTGGTGTTAAATCCCCTTCAAAAGCCCGAAACAATACAGAATGGGAGAACTTTCCAAACTCTTGTTCTGTTTATTGAATGTCACATTACAACAAGAGAAAACTCTTCTGTTGGATTTTGTAGCATTGTTAATTTTGTATTTGTTTTTAATAAAAGAAAACGCCTTGGGCTGGAGCTGTATCTCATAAGCCACAGGAGTGAAGATTAACTACTGGCCCTTCCTCTTTTGTGAGGCTGTCAGAAAAGTGTCACTTTTCCCTTCCACTGTTTTTCCCCCCTTGAAATCTCGGACACATCCCTGCCCAGCATCCCTCAGATCCACAGAGCTGCTTCCCGGCCTCCTTTGCCTGTTCCAGTGCGAGGAGAAAGGACATTCCCAGCGGGAAGGGACCAGGCATGTCCCTAAGTACCACCTGTCGCGCAAATCAAGGTGCTCTATCAGTCACTTGTCCTTTGAGACTGTAAGCTTTGAGCAAGAAGCCCTGGCACACACCCACATTACTCCCCCTCACTGTGTTCTCCTCCCAGCCAGACTCCGGTGTGACCAGGAGCAGGAACAACACACAAAATCCATCTACCTCAATAGTATTTCAAATCTAAAACTTAACCTGCAAATAAGTGACTTACCCCTGGCACCTTCACAGTAATTGGACTCAATTTTAGATCGCTTTCAGCGGTAATACCTGAATAAAAGGGCAGCAGCTATAAATAACCCGGGATCGAAGATATTATTAGAAGATGTTATTAGAAAGACAAAGGTAGATTAAGTGGAAGGATGAAAAAAACCAGCAGCCCAGCCACTCCAGCATAAACAAACCAGAGTAAAATTAGAGCTGGCTGTGGGCAGAGCTCGGGATGACTGGGGAGTGCATTCAGGCAGTCCTACCCCCACACTGACGCACGGAGGATTTGGCTCCATCTCAGCCCAGACAGGTGGAACAGCTGCAGTTCGGGGCTGACAGCTCGGCGGGAAGGCAAACCAGAGGGCTGAGGCAGACCTGAGTGTGCTGCACCTGCTGCGTAACAGAGATGTCAATGCCAGAGCAGGGGCTGCCCAAACGAGTCTCTTGAGCAGCACGAGAGATTCTGAGCAGCTCAGCACGGCTCCCCCAGCCCGGGGCTGCCGGGGCAGGCACTGAGCAGTTCTCCCTGTCTGTGAGCTTTGGAAGGAAGGAGTGTTTATGAGGATAAATGAGGAGGGAGAGATACAACTGAGGTGTGAGGATGTGGATGGCCAGTGAAAAGTTGTTGTGCCTAACGCTTTGCTTTCAGCAGCTGTAAGAGCAGATCCCCCAGATGACTCCAGTTCTCCAGGTGTAAACCCCCAGTGCCATCTGGAATAGGCTGTTTTCCTTCTGTGAGAGTGCGAGGATGGATCACATTCAGAGGGTAGAGTTGCTGCCTCAACACTGGGGATACCAACGTTCTCCATGACCCCCTTGGATGTGTTGTTGATCTGGAATGTTTATGGGATTCCCATTACCAAAACTGTTCAATTAATTGAAGGGCATTGCAGCAAATATGATATAACACTCTATTGAATGAATAAATTTCTTTCACACAAAAGCTCTGGAGCTCTTTAGATGCTTAATTTCAGCATTACATGATAACACCTGAAATGCTCCTGGGCCATCTCATCTGAGAACTAAATTGGCCAAGAGGAATTTTTGGCCTCCCTGGTAGGCATCAGCATTAGAAAATCTGTGATTCTAAGTACTAGTGCTCAGGAAAGGATAAAAGGATTGGAAAGGCTGTAGATTTTTTGTTATTTTCTGGAAGATTTAAACATTATAATCATATTGTTCTCCTCCGAGACTTTGTCTGGCTGCAAGGAAGAATTGAGTGAGCCTTTTGTTCCATCCCATTCCTGCTCTGTCACTGGAGCTGTGCTTGGAACTGGCTCTGAAGGGAGAACTGGAAAGTGTTCAGAAGAGCCAGAGGGAAAAGCACAGCTTGTCTGCTGAGGGGCTCTGTGCACAACTGCTGAGAGAAGTCTTGATTGCTGGGCTCACTTTGATATGAGGCCAAATGTCTGTGTTAGGGGAAATAAACATGAAGACCACATGCACTCCACTTCCCAGCAGGTGTTACGTGACTATGGCACCCACATTTTGAATTTTTGCAGGGTTTGTTGATGTTCTTGGACTCCACACCCCCTTTCCCCCCTCAAATGGCATCGTCCCTCCTGGTGCAGCAGGAGCTTGTTGTGCATTCTGAGCATTTCAGAGCAGACAATCCCTTCAGAAATTTCCATGAGAGCATGACAGCAGTTTTCTGGCCTCATTTAATTTACAGAATCACTTCCTGTTTTGAAGGAAAACTGGAAAGGAGGTTGCTCTGGAGGTGGATTGAACTGGTTCAGCTTTGAGAGTGGGCTGCTCAAAGCCACTTCCAGGCAGCTTCACTTGACTACAGCCTTCGTCCAGGTTTTGCCTCATGGGAAGCTGGTTTTTCCTGTCACACTTGGTCTCAAATTGAAAATACTAACGGCCTCAGAGCCTGTCCCAGACCTAAACTCTGCTCACTGTGGTAACAGGTGTGTACCTACACTGCACAGTAAAGAGGTGGGAATTAACAACTGGACAATAGAGGGGAAATTTGGCCAGGCTCTCACAGTTAGTCACAGGATGAGTACATGAGCTGCTAGATTCAACTTTGGAGAAAACAGGATATGAATGACTAGACAAAAACGTTACGCCTACTTCTTGTCAAACCATAAATCCAGTCCTAAGAATTGGAACGAAAATCTACCAGTCCAGGCTTAAAATTCACTCAGACATTCTCCAAATCATTGGGAAATGAGGGCACAAAGCAGCTCAAGAAGTGATGCTGGGGATGGGTGTGTTGTCACAACACCACAGGCAAGAGCCGCTCACTGGTGTAAAGCTGCCTGTGCCAACCCTGGATTCTTGGGAAATAATATAATAATATACAATCTATAATAATATAACACAGCTGAAGTGTTTCAGATTCTCCTACAAGTGTGTTTGACACACTATTCATGCTGCCTCACATGAAAGTTTAATGTGTTGGGGGTGCCAGCTCCGTACAGATCCGTGACTGCCATCGAGCCACGAGCAATGGCTGGGTGGAAGATCCTGGAAAGGTTCCTTGGCATCTCCAATGGGTGTGTTGCAAAGCAATGACCCATTTTTCAGTCACTGCTTTGGATTTGATATCCACGAAGCCCTACAGGCTACAGAGGGAAAAAAGATGAGGTTGCCTAAGCTGAAAGAAATGGCTGCGTGAACCAAACCCTTGTGAGGTTCTGTACCATGATTGCTTCTTCCTGGAAAACTCTGCCAAGTCTAAAATCATTTCCATAATGGCATGCACTGCTGATATAAAACAGATAGAAAATGCAGTGTTTCTTTTCAACTTTTCAACTTTCAACTTCTTTTCAACTTCTACAAAATATCAAATTCCTTTCAGGACGTAACTTGAACCTGTTTATCAGTGATGAAAAGTGCCCTTTTGGGGTTCTTCCCAGCACCCAAAGCACCTGCACCAAAGAGAAGTTTTCTAATGAACCATTCAGTATGAGCACATTGAAAATACCCATTAGCTGACAGATTTTACCTGCAACAGACCTGACTAAATTCTCAACTATTTTAAATTTTTTTCCCCCTGTTCTAAATGGATTTTAGTGGCATCTCTTGACTCTTGTTGGCAGGAACGTAGATATTTACCATCTGTTCGAATGCACATTGGCCATGGTAAACAATTCAGACAATTCCCCAAGTAAAGGGCACGGGGGAGGCAACCAATACCAGCTGCTGGCTCCTCACCCAGCTGGGGTGCAGGCACAAGACAACCCATTCAGGTGGGTTGTTGGCACTGGAGTGAACTCAGGAGCTGAACATTTCTCCAGGCTGCTTCCCTCAGGAATGGAATTACGAAGGTATTAATGATCGCATCAGAAGATATTTGGGGTTGGCTTAAACAGTTGCATTCTGTTGGTTTTAGTATTCAGGGTGCCCAGCACTTCTTCCTGGGGGGGATCAGAGCAGAGAAAAAAGGGAAGGGAGGAGTTGCATGGAAATGAACTTCAGGAGCAGTAAGACCATGCTGGAGGAGCCCACAGGGCTGTGTTCAATGTGCTTTGCTCAGAGAAAGCTGCAGGGAAGCAGAGGAACTCCTGTGAGGGTTTAGCTGACACTGCTCCTTGCTGTAGATCTGTGAAGGGAGGCTGAATTTTGTTACACTCTCAGCAGCAGCTTCCAGACAAACCCACCCCAGTCGTGGCCCTGCCCCAGGATGTGCCTGTGAAGGTGCCTACGCTGCCCGTGTATTTGTGAGTGCAAGTGCAGCATTTAGGAGGGAGGAGGGAGAGTCTCTCAGTGGTGTCTCTCCTCCAGAAACACCGACTGCTGCCTGTGCCTTTTGTGCAGCAGCATTTCAGATGAAGTCTCTGCTACTCATGGAGTATTTGCTTTGTATTTTGCAGAACTTCCCAGCTGGAGCCACACAGTTTGTTCCCCATGGCACAAAATCCTGACATCTTACCGCTTTTCCCCGGAGCACAGGAGCACATTCATTTTTAATTGTTGACCACTATATCAGAAATCCTATTTCCCAGAGTGTAATTGTTTTGCATGATGTTTAATTCATGGCTTCCCTACAGAAATCAGCTGTTAACCTTTTTAAAAAAATAAATGTTTTATTTAGTATTTATTTATTATTTAGCAATAACATTTTTAATTGTACGGGATCATATAATTTATTTATATTTTCACTATAAAATTCCATGTCCCAGTGCTCTCTCTTCCTGCCCTCCCTTTCTTTTCCTTGCAAATAGGAAGAGAAATAAGAGCTGCAGAAATGTTACCGTAAAGGTTTCAAGACTAAGTATTGGAAATAAGATGTTCTTGAGCAAGACAACACTGAAGACACATTTAATGCTCCTGAAAACACATTTAATGTTCCTGAAAACAATAAGCCAATGCCTAAGAGCTTTTGGAAATCAAGGCATAGATGGATATATTTTTCTTTCTTTCTGAATATGCTTTCTGCCATATTCTTGCAAATGAGCTGCCCTGAGGAAAAGTTCAGTGGCAAAACTCAAGCCACAGTTTCAGAGGATTTGTTGAAACAAGAATCCAGAATTTCTGCCAGAGGCCTGATGTGACGAGTGTTATTCATCCAGCCAGGAGCCCGTGCCATCCACATTGTGTCCAGCTGAATTTCACACCCAACAAAGTGCTCTTGGAAATGTTCCAGGACAATAATTATTGGCTACCGAGGAGCTGCAAATAAGTGCTAAGAAATGAGGAAGCATTTGTGGCTGCACAGAATGGCCTTTGCTTTGGCTGCCGTGGCAAAACCTCCATCATCTCTTTCCAGCTCCCAACAAAAGCGGAGCAAGATGAAAGGATTGGGTGCTGGGAGATATTTTGCGGTGTGCCCAAGTCCCAAAGCTCCTTCCAAATGCAGAGACCAGGCAGAGGCTGCAGGAGTCCCAGCCACGTCCCATCAGAACGAAGCTTTCCTATGATGTACAAGGCTGGAAAACAAATCCAGTGGGAACAGGGTCCAGCCCCTCAGACAGAGATGCCAGAGACGGACGAGAGCACAGGGATGTATTTACAAGGTCCATATTAGCACCAGATTCCTTCCCACACATGGGAAGACTTTATATATTCATAGATTTGGAAGTGTATGCATTTCTGATGGATGGGGCTGTGAGGCTGCTGTTGCTGTTTGGTCCAGCACCGCCCTGGAAAAGCACCTTTTTCTCTAATGTGGAGGAAAAACCAAGTTAGTACAGAAAAACACCTGGGACTGCCATGCAGCTCCATTTCCTCCGGTGAAAACCCGACTGCTAAAGGAAATTTCCATATTTTCCTCCTTTTCCAAGGCAAATAGTGCTCAGGAAAGCAAGCCAGGATGGGTGTTTCCTTGGAACCGCTGGACTTCTGCTGTGGTGGATCCTGTGCCCTTCCATCTTTTCCATTTAACAATTCTGCCCACAGCCATCACCACCCCCACAGCAATTGTTTCACTGCCCTCGATGAATTCTCTTGTGCCAGTGCATCAGCAGAGGAGGAAGTGCTACATCTGGGGAAAAATCAGTTTACAGTGAAAGAATCACAGATCTTTTAATGATGAAACAAGGAAACAGGGGGAGCTTTTTGCTTAGGGAGCAGAGCAGCACTGCCTTTCCTAATTTTTAATATAAACCTTGTCAGAGTCGAAGACTGAATGGCTAAAGCAATTACAGGAAAATTCCAATTCAGTAGGAGACAGGAAAAAAAACCCCACAACTACAACTACAAAAAACTTGATCTTTTCTTAGAGATAGGATATCTGATGCAGCTGCTGCTCTTTCAAGAACTACTTAAAAGCATCTCTGACTACTTTTCTTTGGAAAATATTTCAATCAGCATATATCAAATAAAGCCTTTATTCTCTGTTTCACTTTCTTCCTTCCTTCTTCCTTCCACCACAATGTAAATTCTACTGCAAAAGAAAGAGAGAGAAAAAAATCTGTATAGCACAAATGACTCTCACTTCAAGCAAATATTGCCATAAGTAATTATGCTTCGCTCTGTTCTTGTTTCAGACACAGTGATGATGTTACGAATGAATTAAGCAAGGAGCATAATGCCTTACTGCCAAATGAGAGCTAATCCTTGAAGTTTAGTGCTATTGCACTTCACAGATTTCAGCTGGATCTCCAACCATGACATATAGGACTGAGACTAGTGAGGGAGATGGATTTCTTGTTGAGAACAAATCTCACAAGGAGATTTGAATGAAGAAACAGAGTTTGGAGGCATGCCTGTTCTTCCTAGAGAAAGTTAAAAAGCTGGTTGCGGGGAGAAGACAGAGCTAGAAAACATTGCAAAGAAAATTTTTTACTCAAAATTCAAGTTTATCCATTTTTCCACAGGAGTTTTTCACGGTGCTCCACCCATACTCTTTGGGACATTTCTTCTGGACTTTACACCTGAAACTCTTGCAAGAAAAGGAGTTTGTCTTGCTTGAACAGTCCAGATCTCTTGTGATTTCCAGTGGGTGACTTTTCACATGTGCTTCTGGTGCTGGAAGACAAAGGACCCTCTTTTAGCCTGGAGCTCAGTAAGGTGCTGGCATTGAGATAGATTTTGGGGGTGCCAGCGCTCCCAAGTCCCTTGGTCTGTGCCACTTCATCTTCAGCAGCCTCGGGGACAGTCAGGGGGGTGGCCTCACTGCCCCAAGGTGCCTTTCAGAGCCAGCAAGGAGTCCCCAGGGACTGGCTGCTCCATCAGACACAAACTGGTGCGTGGCAGGGATGCAAACAGAGAAGGCAGCAGGGAGAGACAGCAGCAGAGCAGAGAGCCTCAGGTGAGTCATTTGCATCCGCAGAGGAAAAAGGGGAAGGAAAAATGGAAGGAAAAAGGGCCCCAGCACCACCCTCAGCCCAACAGCCCATGTGGTCACTGTGGAGTTGTGAGTGACTCAGTTCTGGTTTGCTTTAAAAATGAGGGTGGGAACAGGTCCATGCAGCAAAGAGCTGCAGAACAGGTGGGGATCCTCTGACAGGACACACAGTGGTTGCTGAGCTGTCCCTGGGAGCTGCTGCCACCTTCTCCCTATTGCAGGATGTACCTCGGACACCCCCAGCCTGCCTGAGCTGTGCTGAGACACTTATTAAATGATGGTGGGCATTTGTACTCAGACTATTATAAATCCATTACTTCCCTCAGGCCGCTGGAAATGGTTTGAAAATGTGAGGCTTTTCTACAGGGAATTGAGAGATAAAAATACTAAAGCTCCGTCCTTGGCATGCACAGATCAATGTGGTGCAATAACTGGGAAGACAAACCAAACCTAAAATATTACAAATGTGATTGCATGAAAGCTTAACGTGACATTGAGTAATTATCAGTACAGAAATCTCCGAAACCACCTTAAAGAAAAAACCAAAACCAAAACCAACAAAGAGCCTGACAGTAAATCATAAAAGAGAAATTACAGTGTTTGCATTTGGAATCGAAGTCTGGGTAATATAATTGCATAGCAGTGAGGGAAACTTCAGATTTCCTTCACTTTCCTTCACTTTTTCAATGCAATGAAGAGGTGTAGGTGAAAAGTCTTGGGATGGGAGATATCAAAGGGGGTTTGAAAACTATTTTTCCACTAAAACTTTCACAAAGATTTTTTTTTTCTTCATCAGTAACTTCGTTTCTCTGTCAGGGAAACAATTAGTTCCAAACCTGACAATTCCTATTTGTGAAGGGAACAATGAAGAAAAGGGGAACAAAGCAATCTTTCAAACAAGATTCAAAATTAGTCATTAAAGTTCCTTCCAAGTTCAGAAGCTGGTGCTGGGTTGAGCTAAGGCACAGTCATTACCCAGTGAGCAATAAGCTTTACTTGCATTTTCAAGGCAATGAGACAATATTTCATCCCACCACAGACAATCATGATGTACCAGTTGAGTCTTCTCATTTTTTCCCATGAATTTATATTAAGCGAAAATAAATACTAATGAAATGTTCCATTTTCTGAAGCACTGAACCACTGATATAAATAATTTTGTAGGGGAGGAGTAGCAAGTGAGTTTGTATCTTAGACTTCTGTCATTATATCACTTGAACAGATGGAAGCTCAGCAACTTGTGGTGAAGTCACTAAAATGAATGGGCAGCACTGAAATGGTGGGTACCCATTTGGTCAATCCCAAGTGAAGAAAATTAGCAAAGGATAGTGGTGGGTGTGGATTTCCTCGAAAGGAACAAGAGCATCCTTTCCCAGCAGTCCCAGCCACTGCAGGTTGTGTCCCCACACTGCCTGGATTCCTGGGCAGGGGTTTATGATCCTCCATTTCCACTTGGGATGCATTCATGAGCCATCCAGGAATACACAAATGCCTTGGAATCTAAATTGTGTCGCAGGTTAAACATGTGGAAAGTCTTTCAGTGCTGCAGCTGCCTGACCCAGAGCTCTACAGTAGGAAGGCTCCCCCAGATGTCTCTAAATATCCTGACGTGTGGGATCATCGGCAAGGAGACCCTGAACACCTTGGGATGCTCAGCATGGAACGTCTGTTCCTGGTTTTGGAACACATCAGTAGCTACATAAGTCCATTTGGGATCTTGAAGGTTTGGATTCTGGTGCCTTCCTTCGAGTGGGGTGAAACTCACAGTCTGAAGGTGTCAGTTCTGTTGGCTATTAACTAATGTGAGTTATTTCAGTGTAGTCTGAGAAAGAGGACTACATCTCCCCTGATCGTGGATTTGGAAGGATGCAGCTACCTTGCAAGGCACAAAAATGTGGGTTTTTTTTTAAAAAAATTAAATCTGCCAAACCTACAAAATACTATTCACTCACCAGATCTTCAATCAGCCCCTCAGCACTCCATTGCTAATTATTTGCCATCTGGTGCAGCCCCTTCTCTTCCAAAGCAACATGGAATGTTGTTCTGGAGCAGGCACACACAGCAGTGCTCCCCATACCCCAAACTACTGCTGAGTGATGCTCCTGGGGAGTGCTTGAGGCAAATCCCCTCCCCAGGGACAGCAGGATTTATTCCCTGCATCTGGATTGCAAGGGAAAGAAAAAACAAATGCTTCCGTGTCATTTATAATGGATTTCATTCCAATAAACGACCATCTTCTGGCACATTATGACTGCAGCTTATCAAATAATAAAACCCTGTCACCCGAAATTGTTGGGACGCATCCAGCCAGTGCTGGTCCCTATGTCCACTTTGTCACACCACAACATTTTCAGTGGTTTGGGGTGTGTAGGTGTCACTGCCATCAGCAGGGAAGAACCTCAGTGTGCCCCAGAGGAGCTGCAGAGACAAGTGGGTGTGATTTCTCAGATCCTGATCCCAATTTTAAGTGCTACCTGACGTTCATTAGGGACGATCACAAAGCCATATGGCCCAACAAATGCAATCCCTAGTTTGGCATGTTGGCAGAATGACTCCGTGTTAATTCTGTCTCCTATTCCACCCTCTGCCTGGTGGAGAGGATAGTGAGGAGGCTGCTTGTGCTGTGCTGAAGAGATGACAGACTTGATAACTTTAGTATGGAGCATTTCCAGAGCTTAACAATGAATGGCACAAGCTTTCTGAGGGGAGAAAAAAATAGACACAGATTTTCAAATGCATCAGCAGGTTGCAAAAATTGTGCTGATTAGCCATTTGTATATTTGACTCAGGGTTGTTGGGACATGGGAGATCTCAATTTAATTTCTCTCCCTGCAGCATTTTCCCTGTGGTACCTTTTAAGCTCCGTGTGCTTGGGTTCTCCCACTCTCTCCCTAGGCCAGGAAGTGGGGCTTGGTGCACACGTATTTATACAGACACCAGCTGATTTTAGTTGGGGTAGGGTTCATGTTCATCACAGTAGCTGGTGTGGGGCTGAGTTTTGGAATTGTGCTGGGAGCAGTGTTGATAGTTCAGGAATGTTTTAATTATTGCCAAGCAGGGCTTACACAGAGTTGGGGCCTTTTAAGCTCCTCACCCCAGTGAGGAAAAGCTGGGGGTGCACACGGAGTTGGGAGGGGACAAAGATGGAACTGCTGAGCCCAACTGAGCAAAGGAACATTCCAGGCCAGGTGGTGCCATGCTCAGTGTGTGAAGGTGGGGGAAGAAGGAGAAAAGAGAGGACATGGATGGATTCCTTTTTGTTGCTCGGCATCTGTGCACAACATTTGATTTAGTTATTAAAATTCAGAAAATTCAGGTATTGTTTCAAGATGGATGGCTTCTCAGACACCCAGGGTTAATGAGAGCAGGTTATCTAATGACCTGGAGGGAACTGGGGGCATCCAGTGGTCCTGGACTTGTCTGGCCTTGGGGCTGCCCTCCTCCCATGGCAAGGTTTGCCCAGGGGCACCCCCAGCATCAGGCCCTGCTACCCATCACAATTTTGAGGCAATGGTGCTTTCTGTTACCCAAGGTGATGGAATGCCCATAAATATTTTCCTATGATATTTCTGAAAATGCAACTTTCACTGGTAAATTTGAGGAAAATATTTCCTCAATATTTCCTTTTCTTCCCCCCCCTTTTCCTCTCCCCCGCCCCCTTATTCTTAACATATTAAATCAACCAGCTCTGATTTATGGTGATTCTTGATCTGCTGAAACCATTGTGCTCAGCTCTGTTGAGTCCAGGACTGGAATGTGTTCTCTCCACAGCCACCGAGTGCCTGCAGGAGTGCAGCCCTTGCACCACTGCAGAACAGAGGAATAAATTTGAACAAATCTCTCATTTGAAACAGACCCCACAGAAAGGAATAAAAACCACCTCAGCAGCAGTGAACTACTCTCACAAATAACAGCAACAGAGTCTTAAAGCAAAGGTTGGCTATGTCTATATAGAGAAAATACTTAGTGTCTGTGTGATATACAAGGCAGCTTATCTCTTTGAAAGCAGGAGACTATAAAAATACAATTGCCAGAACGAAAGAAAATTGAAGCTGATTGCCATAGCAACAAAAGAATTACATTGATGAAACAGAAGCACATAAAATCCTTGTATGCTACATTAAAGACAAAGCAATCAAAAGTAAACAAGAGTGGAATGGAATTTGCTTGGCTAAAGCTGGAAATGATAAATGTCACCAGGTGATGGAGGCAGAAGTGAGCCCATAGGGAGGGAAGGGGCTGGGGATTTATCCCCCATTTCCACTGGAAGCAGGAATAGAGGAGCTGGGAAGGCAGCTGTGGGCACTCCCCAGGCTTTGGGGGCAGTTGGTGGAAGCAAATTCCCAATGAGAAGGTCAAGAAGAGGAGGATCCCATGTGTGTCACGTGAGCTCAAGCATAGCCACCCTTGTTCTTTGGAGAAGGAGTTAGTGTTTAAATCCAAGTTCAAACCACCTGAAGGAAGTGTCAGTATATCATGGCTTGGTCTGGAAGAGTGAAAGAAGTAGGATGTGTTAAATTAAGATCTTTCCTGCATGCAGCTGTAATTAAATTCCGAGTATTTCTTATCAAAACAAAGCCTTGGAGTCAGTCCAAATGTTGTACTTGAGCACAATGAAAGCATTACAAGCGCTGGACTGACGTGTCCTTAAGATACAGGAACATTTAATCTACTGGATCTTAGTCTGCAATAATGACCAAACCTTTCAAAATTACCACAAAAAATCCTTAAGACTAAAATAAAGTTGACAGTTCCTTTAATTAAACTCATCTTCCTTTCAAAGGAAGTGACAAAGAGATTTGAGGAAGATTAATTAAGACTTAAATGCACAGAAATGACTCAAGGCATATTTAAGTAAGACTTAAATTAGTCTTTCATTTGGACATGGGAGATTCCATTAAAAATAATGAAATGAAGAAAGACAGATCTTAAAGCCTTTGCTCTAAGCTCTGCTCGGAGGCTGTTTCCCAAGTCCTGCCCATTTCCCAGATCTTACTCCAATCCTGATTGTTTTTCTTTACAATTTCTATCACCTTTTTTTCACCCTCCAGTTTATTTTTTTAATTTCTGCTGTACTCTAACAAAACTCTTCACCTTATCCCCATTTGGGGTTACATGTTTCCTTGCATGGCAACCTATTCTCCTTTGCAGGACCCTAAACACAAAGTGATTTCCCTTTGGGTTTGGTGCCATTTGGGGTTTCAGGGAACGTTTGTTCCAACTGAAATCTCATTTTCCATCTGGTAAACAAAAGACACCCGTGCAGGTCCTGACTCCCCTGGTGCTCCCTACAGATCTGGTCCTCGCAGGATAACTGCACTAAGGGGTGGCACTAAGTTGGGAGGAGGGAAATGACAACAATTCTCCTGGTTGGCACTGGAGGAAAGGTTTGCAGCATCTTGCCATGCGCAGATTGGCATGAGAGTCATGCTGGTCACCATGGTAATAAGGGAATCCAACCCAACCCTTGAATTTTTAACTGTGGGTGATGAATGGCAGAGACAGGAAGCGCCGGGGCACAGGCAGAAAGGGTGGCAGGGCAAGAGTTCTGTAAGGAGGGTGTAGCTGCACCCATGGGACACAGGCAAACTCCCAGAGGCTTCCTTCCCCCAGGGAGACAGATAACAAATCATTCCAGTAGGAGATTCCTCCCGAAGCAGAAGGATAACGTGAGGGGTTTCCCTGTAGATCACTCCTACACCTGCAGATGTGTCACCTTGTGGCCAGGGTGGCCATGGTGGGGTCTCTGTGCCTTCACCAGGCTGGTCCCCAAGCCCCTGTCACTGCCGTCTTCAGCTCTGCTGTCCCTATCCTCCTAATCCCTGTCCTAAATCTGCCTTGCTCCAGTGTCAGGCCATCATTTCCAGTTGTGTCCATTGTGGATATTGAGAGGGAACTTCTCCCTGCCTCCTTAAAGAACAACTTTAGGACATTGTAACGTGCTCCTGTATCTTTTCTTCAGGACAAAACTCTCAGCTTATGCAGAGTTTCCTTAAGGTTGTGTTACCCAGACCTTTCATTGCTCTTTAATTCTTATTTATTTTCCCTTATTCATAAGAAATGTATCCTTCTTTTCACGTTTACTCTTGCAATAAAGGGATTCCTCTGGCATTTCTCCTCTGTACACTGTATCTTCTGACTCTCATTGATTTCCTTATTATTTTTTTTTTTATCTCCATCAAACCAGATTGTAAAAACAGAGGGCAGGGGGAAAATTAACTTCTATTCAGTTTTGTCGGGGTTGCAAATTGGATCCATCCGTTTCTCTAAGCAGGAAAACAAACAAAATGCCAATACTCTGGGGAGCACAGGGAGCAAAACTATGCAGCAAGGAAATTTGTAAACCTAGTTTCTCTCTGTGGGTGGCTAAATGGCTGTTTAAGGGCATTTAGCATCACACATTCAGCAGAAGAAAGAGAATAGTAAAGGAAAGAAAACACCATCTTCCTGTTAAAGAAGCCTTTTGTTTTATCAAAAATTACTGGATTGCTGATTTAGGATCACGGGGTTTAAACTCTTTATGGAAGGGAAACAAGGTTCATTTGGGCTTGTAATTCCATTAAGGTGCCCTGGTGAACACACACCTAAGGCTGTGCTGTTCTTGGAATTGCTGCTCCTGTTGGCCAGATCCCAAGATCCTTTGGGCACTGTGGAGAAGGAGACGAATGGGGGCTGTTTCAATGGCTAATGGTCCCAGGCATTAGCAGGAACAGCAGCAGGGCTGGGGAGGGAAAGATGATGGAAAACTTGCTCGAGAATAAAGTCTATTGGCCTCCTTTGTGCACGGCAAGCAAAGCAAGGCATTTGTCCGTGCTGCTTGTGTTGGGAACCAGAGTTCTTTTTACTGTAGACATTCCTAAAACTGAGGAACAGATGTACTGCAGGTGTCTGGGAAGGCCTGGGGGAGTTCCAGGGGTTGCTGTGTTTTTAATAACTTGGGGAGGGGTAATAGTGGGTCGCAGCAGTGGAGAGGGATCATTTACTCTGCTAAACTCCATCCTGCCTTAATTGCTCTCTCCTACTAAATCCCAGACCAGTTAGATGAAAACTAATTTAGCTCCTGCTGCAGTGAACTGCTGTGACAGCAGTACCTACAGACCTGTGTGCTCCTTCTCTTGCAGTACCTCGAGCTGGGAGACCTTGCCACAGGGTGACTTCCAGGTGCCACAGGACACAGAGGTGCAGCTGAGATGTGCATTTCAGGCACTTACAGGTGAGTCTGCCATGGAACATCCCCAGGACAAAAGTCACAGTCTGCCTTGCACCTGGATAGGAAGAAGAAATTCAGTGTTTTTGTTTGATTGATGTCCTGCCCTGTCATGAAGGGATTGAGACTTGGATGTTCTGCTTTGCTTTTTAATGCCTCACGCTGAGACCTGGAAAAATAAGTGCAGGGTCCAGGGGACAAGGACGTTTTCCCTGGGCTGAGAGACATCCTTCTTTGGGTCTTTGAGCTGATTTTGACTCAGATAGGGAAAATATCAAACTGGACAAAAACCTCCAGTGCAGTCCTCATGTGTAATTTAGTAAAAAGCAAAGTGAACTCAGGCCTGCAATTACGGAAGTTGTAGCTGCTGATTTAGAGCTGTCTGGGTTGACACATCCTGTTTCCAGATGGGGCAGCAATGCAAGTCCTCCAGTTAAAACACACTTGCACCAGCTCCATTTACTTTGGCTTTTACATTCAAAAACTCCTTTGTATTTATTCTAGAACTAAAGAAAACCTCCAGATTTCTCATCAAATAGAATCATCCCGCAGTTAGCTCAGTATACTCTATCCTACACTCATGGATTTTTAATTTATCCTCCTCTCCAACATCTCAGAAATTCCCTTTTGGAGTCTGAAATAGAAATCAAATCTCCACACGATATTGGCAGCTTGCCATTTGGAAAAAAACCCCAAACCCAACCTCAAAATGAACCACCATATTTAAGGGTTAAGAGGAGGGAATCGGGAAGGATGCTGTGTTTGGATTGGAGATAAAAGCGATGTGCCTGTTCATTGACAGTCCTCTGTGCCTATCAGCACCATTGCAGAAACTGGCAATACAGACTGTTTAAATTTAAACACTGTAGATCAAGTTTTACACTTGCACACAAGGTGTAAAGGCAATGAGCCGGCCAACCTAAAATTAATCTGTGTGGGAATGTGAGATATTGTAGGTGTGCTGGGTAATGGATTCCAGCTCTTCAGCGCAGCAGACTGGAAAAGGCAGGGGATGCCCTCAGTTTGTGTCTAACCTCTTGCACCTTGGCTCCCTTATCATGTTGCAGAGAAGCAGCAATTTGGTTTTACATAAATTGAGGGGACAAACACACCTTCTGTGATGCTCCTGGCTTGCTGGTGATCTTGGCATTGTGGAGGGGATTTGGAACACAGACAGAGGAGCCAATTATGGGGAGGAGATGAATAATGGGGCCCTGGGAGCCTTCTGCTGCCTAAGGAAACCCCAGGATTTCTAAATGTTTCTCAAATCCTCAAACTTTCTAAATGAGTCACTTGAAGGCACACTGAGGTGCTGTGGCATGGTTCAACTGAAGGGCTGGTATGCAGAGCCTCTAATTTTATTTTTAGTCCCTAGATGTAACAAAAAACCCCAGTGGCAGACATCTTCACCTCATTCCCTCTGCTCACATCCTCCTCCTCCTCCCTTGTTCCAGCACATCTGCCACTGGCTCCAGCTCTCCAGCCCAGCACCAAAACCACCATCACTGGGATGTTCCAGGAACCCCAGCAGGAGGTTCAGCTGGTCCAATCCTCCCTGCAGGGAGCCCATGGGATCCCTCTGTCCTTTGCTCCTGTGGGTCAGACCGCAGATATGTCCATGGACCTGGGAACAAGGCTCTGGGACACACAGGGTGCACCCACAAATCTCTGGGACCAGCCTTGTCTTCACACGCAGCTCCTCAGTGCACAAAACCCTCTGAAGTTCCTTTGAAGTTCCTTCATTTGGATTTTAGCCCCTAAAGGGCTGCAGAAAACTCCTGTCTAATAGTGCCTTATGTGCAGCTTCCTTCTGTTCATGGGGATAAATCTCCTGGGGTTCTGCTCTCCTGCGTATTTGACAATGTTGTGCCAGACCATATGTCACCACGTTTGTGGATCATCCTTGGGGAAGCCGAGGGGGTAATTCCTTCAGCCTGGAGAAAAGCAGGAAGAGTGTACAAATTCCTGATCTCCTGGGGAAGGAGGAGGACGGACAACCTGCAGATGGCTCTTGTTCTCCGAGCACAGCCCACAGTCTTCCCTCTCCAGGGAAGAGGATTTACGCTCTGCAGGAAGCAAATTGTCACAATGATGACACAGATTTGATATATCATTAAGCTCAGCTCAAAGGAGAAAGGCAGGAGTGATACAGAGTCTGCCCTTTGCTGAGGCACAGTCCCTTCCAACGCACAGTATTCTGTGATTCTGTGATTATCCTGGGTGGATTGATACACTCAGACAGGCCCGAGGATTTGCGTATGACCACGGACGGGTGGGCCAGGAATGGCTCAGGCCTGATGAGGACAATATCATGTGTGTGTCTTTGTGCCCAGAGCGGGCACAGCCTCGTTTGTTGGTCACTGTTCCAGCCCAGAGAAGTGAGCCCGTGTCTCAGTGCCCTGACACAGGCGTGGGCTCCGGGAGGGCTCGGCCCAGACAAAGGGTCCGTTTCCACTTTAGGCCTCGCTCCCTCCCGTCTGCCTTTCATTCTCACCAGAGATTTGACAAGCAATTTATTAACTCCACAAGCCTTCACACAGTCAAGGCTAAATTTAGAATTATTATTCATGGAGATGAAAGCTAACAGAGTGTCTCCATTACCTCTTGAAATAAAGGGTCCATTAAGGCCCAGTGAGGTAACCGCTTCCACAGGTGCCATCTGCCCATAGTAATCTTTCAGTTCCAATTACCCTCAGAGATCTTATTTGGTTCTCAAAACCATGGTTCAAATACGAAATTGTGAGACTGCTCATTCTTTCACCAACTCCAGTAACTCTTTGGATCATATTCTTTTTGGAAAATGTGAATTCTGTGGCTTGAAATGCTCCCCGAGAGACCCCAGCCCTGGGTGATGGCTGCTGGAAAACTGGGCTGAATCTCGCTCTTAATGTCTAAAAACCATGAGTTATTGCTAAACTGAATAATAGCCACGGTATTTATTTATGGAGTTGCTATGTCACTGCTACCTTTTCCTAACTTATTACTTTGTAAAGCTCTTCGGGATATCCAGAATTTGAAAGGTGATTTATTAAACTGGAGTCTATTGTGTTCCCTATTGCTATCAGCAACTTCCCTTTTGAGGCTGGTTTAAGGCACCCGCGTGTGTTTTGTGAAATGCATTCCTGTGCTTCAGGCTCCCAGGTGTCCATTTTAGATAGTAAAGACCAAATATTAGTAGGTGCCACAACTAACATATTTTCAGAGCACCTGTCTTTATTCCTGTCAAAAGTACTAAAAAAGGAGTTTGAAATGAGAGGGCAGAGATTGGAGCACTGCATTCTTCATTCAGCACTCCACTGCTTGGATAAAATAATATTAAACTCAGAAAAATAATCAGTCTCCTTACCCTGAAGAAGGATTTTATTTTTGCCATTTCTCAGAAGACATTTCTTTACCAACAGCTACAACTTCTGAAATTGTCTCCTCCCCAGAAATTCATGGAACCAGGTTTTCCAGTGTTAATTCCAGCATAATAATGTGGAATTATAACTGTTAAAAGAATGGTAAGAATAGTGACATGACAATGTGACAAAGAAACAGTTGAATTTTACTTTGAAATAAGGAGGGTTTTGAGGGTGACCTGTAGATGTCTGAGGAGATTAAACCCCATTGCAGTGTATCATTTCAAAATGCAGAATGGGACCTGCTTAGAACTGGATGGATTTTTTCTCCAGGGGAACAATTCTCTGCTGACGTTGATGGCATTGAAAAGATGAAATGTTAGAACCTGCCTCAATCATGGGATCTCTGTAAGAAACTAGAGAGAGAACCCAAATGTACTGAGACACAAGTCAAGCACTGCACTGAGCTTTCTGAGCACACGTGGTGCTGGGAAGTGTTAGAGGCCCACAGGACAATTAGGATTTACCCCAGAAGTAAAGATGTCCTTGCTGCAAGCTCAGAGAACAACCATCCCTCCCTTTTGGCATTTCTGAAAAACACACACTGCATTTCCTAAAGATTTCTTTTGTTCCCTTTGTTCTGAGAGATTATCTTCTTAACAGTCTAGGCACTTAGATCAAAGTGTCTGATTTCAGAGGGATTTTATGGTTGTTGTTGCTGGTTTGCGTTTGCTTTTCAAATCATTCTTGATGTGTCTTGCAGCAAGAAAAAAAGCAACTCTCCCCGGGTGGGTAAACTGAACCTAAACCCTCAATCCCACGCGGAAGATGCTGCAATCAGGCACATCCCATCAGCTCCAGCGCAGAGATGAATCCAGCTGAGTTACTTGTAATAGTGGCTAAGAAAACAGATGAGCAGTGGAATCCAAATGTTCAAAAGAGGAAGTTTCCACCAGGAGGCTGCATAATTCTTTGTACAGATGGACATCCCTGTAGACTCCAGCACATTTAACTATTGTTAGAAGGAGGAAAATGAGAAGAGAGTATTTTAATATTTGAGATTTTGTGTTTCCCTTACTATGCTGATCTTAGAATTATAGCTCTGAGACCTTTTTTTTAAAAAAAAATGCTTACGAACACTTTTTAATTAAAAATACACACTCTCCATCCCCTCTTCTTTACAACTTCCATTCTTCTTATGTTGCTGGGATCTGGGGGTGGAGCAGAACAAGCAGGTGGGTGGATGGGGATGCTGCTGTTAAGTCAGAGGCATTAAAAAATCAAAGGCAGCTGAGACACAGATTTGTCCTGCTCAATCCTGGACTCCAGAGCTCATGTTCTGACAGAAGACATTTGGATTGCTACCTTCAAAAAGCTATTAAGATCAAAGATGACTGAAATGTTTCCAATCAGCCGTGGTTGCACACACCCCCACACAGAGGGAACCCCGCGGGTCCTGTGCAATGGTCACTGTTAGTCTGAAATGTTGACTATGGAGACAAACGCCAGGTGATTCAGGGAGAAGGAAGGCAGGTAGAACTGGAAAGGATCCCTTCTGTTCATCCTGAATTCCTCCCTGGCTCCGGCACTGCTGAGGAGCAGCGTTCAGGTGGGACATTACCATGGCTATGGAATGGACATTGCACTGGGGTTTAAGGGCTTTATTTTGTGTGGCTTACAAGGAAAATGCTGCTCTTGGTTCTTTTCCAGTTTCCAGCTGATATGTGTGTGTGCCTCCCCACCACTGATGTACACCAAATCAGCTCTGGATAAATGAAGACCCCCAATTAGGTGCAAAGTTAATTTAGATTTCAAAATAAGATGGTTTTGGTTTAATTCCCTTTCAATCTTGTGCTTTTGTCAAATGATAAAATAATGATTTTAACAGTCTGACAGTGCCTGATTTGCCACAACATGAAGATTTAATTCGGTAGATTCAGGAACAAATAGTTAAGCCGTGACATTTGTCTAGTGCAGTGGAGCACTACCCTGTGGAGCAGAACCAGACCATGGATTTAACAAACCCATGCCACACTCCAGGTGTTCTCTTCTTAGAATAAACAGCACATTTGCAAAATAAAATGTCATTTCAAACACAATTTCGTACAAATGTACAATTTTATTAAATCAGAATTTTCTAACAGAAAGATGTTCTGCCAAAAAAGAAGAAATATTTAAGTGTCTTTGACTCTTGGTGAAAAGATTAACTATTGATTTGTCAGCTAAAGATGTCACTCAATTGAATACTGATATTCTTCCAGTGTAATTAAAATTTCAGTGTATTTAAATCCAGTCTTTGCCAACAGGGGACCAGAGAGGAGGTTCCTCCAGCTGTGCCATCAGGTTCCCACAAGACTTTTAGGAAAAGCTGACGAAAAGAAATGAAGAAAAGGGGAAAGAAAGAGCCTTCACTTTGCACTTCTCTGTCTTCTGGCAATTAGAAGACACAAACTTTCTAATTCTGGCACACAGATTATTGCATTTAATAGAGACTTCCTTATTAAATTTTCATGTATTTATGTAATCCTTTTCAGCCTAGTGGAACGTTATTAAATTCTCTCACATGATTTTGTCCTGCATTATAACAAGGAATATCCCTTTTCCTCATATATCTCTCCTGCTTTCATTTGAGTTCCTTGATTATTTCATGAAATTAAGCAAGGTGAAAATAAACTATCCGGTTTTATCCATCTTGGTCCCACAGCCCAAGGTTGGCACTGAGAGGCTCCTGAGTGGAAAGGGAGTTGAGCCATTGACTTTCACACCTTTCTTCCTTATCACAATTAATCAGGAAGATGGATGCCTCCTGCTCCCCTGGTGTGGAGTTTTATGGATAGTTCTTTGCATTGCCCCAGCAGAGATGCTGGCAAACGTCCCTACTCAGCCCCTCATGCAAATAAATATTGACTATCTATTTCCTGCAACTTATTAGTCACTTCTCTCCCTCCCTTGCCCCCTTTACGTCGGTTAAAATTATTTATTTTTGGGGAGCATTGGGGGAATAATTCACAACCAACAATCTGCCCAGCAGAACAACTGGCACCAGACCCAGGTGTCCCAGGCATTTGACTGGAGGGGACAAACAGCCTCAATAGCTGAGTGACTGTCCCCTGCAAACCCCGTGCAGCAGCACATTTAACATGCTTTAAATGAATCAGATTCATCCTTATTCATCACAGACTTGTTTCATTCCTTTACTAACAGCGAGCCTTGGGTTCATTAGTTTTGCCTGGGCAGACAAGTCACAGAGTGTTTTCCTATCTCTTTATTTGGATGAATATGCAAATATTTCTATGACAGATACATGCATAAGCAAACTCACAAGTGGGTTTTTTGCAAATACACATGCCACTCTCAAATGAGCTCTCTACAAACATTCCTGCCAGTAAAACCCATTGCTGAGTGTTTGCAGAGAGCTAAGAGATGAGAGCATGGATACAGCTGGACAGAGCTCATTTAAATACCCAAGCAAATACTTGCTGAAATTTTCCATTATTCTCCCAGTTTGATTTAAAAAAAAAAAACCATTATGAAGGATATAGATTTGGCACCTTCCTATTGTTTGGATGCATCACACTTCAGAGATACGGTTTTGAAGCAGCAACACTGAAACAGGAATCAATGAAAGCGTTGAAAGAAATAAATTAATTAAGTTCAGATAAATATCTTCATATCTAAGAACATGAAGTGGCTTTGATTTCCAGGTCACATAATTTTCAGAGTAATTAGCAGCAACGCTTTTTAATGTATCATTTAAACTGATTACAGGAGGGAGAAAGTAAGTGCATCTTCACGGGGGTTTAATGCAGTTTAACTAATATGCTTTCACTTCAAACCCTCAGGTAATTCATCTTAACTTGCTAAGATGTCCTTGTGCACCTAAGCAAGCTAAGATGGATTACCCGAGGTTCAGGTGATTTCTTGCTCATCTCCAGCTGCCAGGAGCTCAACTGGGATAAACAGAGAGGTTCTACCAAAAAAGACACCCCGAGGAGTTGTAAGTCTGCCCTGAATTTCTGTGCCTCTGCTGCCTGCAGTGACCATGGGGGGATTCTGTTCTTTGGGGGGCAAGTTTTTTGTAGCAGCTCCTCACCTTGGGTTAAGGATTGTGTGATGAGTGGACACAGGAGTTCTCTCAAAGCAGATTAAAAGGAATTTTTGATGGGGACAACATATATTTGCAAAAATTCACTTCCTATCTGCTTTCATTATCACAGTTATGACTTGAAATGCACTGAAATGAATCAAAGTTTTCTGCTGTTCCCACACCTAATTCCTTTCCCAATTTCTGTGCCACTGGTTCTTTTTATAGAACTATTTTATCCCAAACCGCAACAAAATAAAATGCCAACTGCAAGATTTCTCTCTCTCACTGAGGCACAAATGTCTTTTTTTCCATCATTTTCAGCAGGACTCGGTATCAGAACGGAGCAGCTGTTGTCAGCCCCCTCCTTAGCAGGGAACAGGAGGAGCTGGGGGGGATTGTGGCTGCTCTTTGGTGTTCCTTCACCTCTCCTCATATTAGCAATAATATTTTTTAGCAGCACAGCAAGACACTTGTGCAGCACCAGTTGGATAAATCGCCTATTCCAAGGTATTTCAGTCAAACAGGAACATCTCAAATGGGACAGATGGGTTAAAACCAGGCTGGTATCAAAAAGGAAGAAATAGCCATGAGCAAAATCCTCTGCTGAGATCTCTTGAAAATGTGTTTTTCTGTCAGTTCTGTAGATCTTGTGTCTCTCCCTTAGGCAGAGGCAGAGAAGGGTATTTTGGTTACAAGTGTAGACAATGTTCAAACAGTATTGGCTGCCCAGCTGAGCAATGTGTTATTCTGCTTTTGTGGCTTCTGAAATCTACAGAATCCTTGTTCTGACTTCTAATTTCTCACTTTTAACACACTCCTTATTGGTCTTACAAAATATGGGAGATGTTGTGATGACTGTCTTATAACACATTGTTTTTCTCCTTTCCCCAAATTTAAGTGACTTTACTCTGAAAGGATTGAAGAAAGACTTATTTAGACTCCAGACATCAAAGCTGGAGGAACTAGTCTGCAGCAACAAGTGCTGTACTCTCCTGGAGATACTTCAGACTTCTCTTCAGATCTGGGCTTTGCTGTGTGAGGATGCTCCTCTGATTGAGCGGCCTCTCTTCAACCCCATGGACATCCATGGAGATAAATTAAAACAGGGCCAGTGTTTTCTGCAGCTGCAAAAGATTCCATTTCATTAATTTGTTTTTATAGTCAAAACTGTGAAGGGCTGTTCACAGAGGGACAGCCAGAACTGGGCACAGATTTTATCTTGCAGCAGCAATTTGTCAGGCTCTATGTCAGCAGAGAGTGGATGTACTGAGTTTTCCCCTTTTGCCAGGTGTTGGCCACTTCCCACAACATGGACCCCAGAGTTGCTCTGAGGTAGAACAGTGGAGTGGGATGTGAGGCCACAGCAGGAGGGAGCAGCCAACCCAGAGTTACATCACTCTGAGGAAATAGGAACAGCCCCGATGCCTGAACAGATCTTTGTACAAGGATCATCAGCTGGGCCTCATAGCCCGGACACAGCTGCAGGTTTCTGGAAGGATTTAACACAAAATCCCACAGAATAGCTCGATGGGCTGCACTGGATCCTCAGGCCATGTTTACATCTCAGCACATTTCATTAGCTCATCTGGTTTAAGAGAAAACCCTTCCCCAGCCCACTGCAAGCAGGATCCCTCTTGCAGAGGAAGAAAGTTCCTTCCTGTTGTTCAGTGAAGTTGGTCACTGCCAAGCTCATTGTAGGAAATGTCTCCTGCTGACCACAGAGAACAATAGCAGCCCAGCCACACTAATTGGTTTTCCATGGGCAGAGAAGCTCCCAAGCCCAACCTGAGTCCATTTGTCCCTCAGGCTGTAGCAGTTCTGCACACTCAGGAGTTTCCAGCCTGGTGAGCTCTGATAAAGAGAGACAGGTAATGGCAGTGCGGACAGGCTGCAGTGCCACAGGTCTGCTCTCCATCAGCTGCACGATGACTCCTGCTGAACCCCAGGTTTAATGGCAAATATCTCCTTTCAGCAGCTGTTTCCCCAGACAACTCAAGTACTGAACTGAATTGCTGTGTTTGCCCTGCCTGTGAATAAGCCCCTGAATTACATTTGAAAATAAATTAACTATCATGGGCTTTGAATGATGCTGTTGACGACCAAACTCTGAAAAACTTAAACACTGATCTCCTTTTGTTACTCGTAAGAAATGGAGCCAGAGCCAAAGGCTTCAGATTAATTTCAATATTTGTAAGAATCTCCAGAGCTGAACTATTTAAACCTTATGATTCAGGGAGGCTTTAATATCTACAGAGGAACTTGAATTTTAATTTAGTAATTACGTCTGGAGCCAGTGTCTCAGCTTAGAGCAGCTCAGAACTTCCATTGTAAGATGTGTTTTAAGCTGTTTACAGCTCAGGCAAGTTTTGAGAGCTGAATTGCAGGCTTTTGAATTAGTTTGGTGTTCGTAGAAAAGCATCTGTTAAATTGGTGTAAAACTCGGTCTGAGAGTGAGATAAGAGAAAAATTACATTCTTAAAAAAAGTCCTCATTTGCTTCCAAATTCGAAAGCAGGGACTTGACGTGTACCAAGGGGAAGGTAAGGTGGAGGAGTTGTCTGTTTGCTGTTATTCATAAAAACACCCCAAACAACAAGACAAAACAAGAACATAAGGGAATGTGAACCTGGGGGGGAAAGAAAATCTATTAGCAGAGCTGCCAGAGTCTGGCAACTAAATTTGCTGCAGCGTCTGTCCCAGCCTGCCAGTCCTGCTCTTCGGAGCTGATGAAGACTCCAGAGATCATTCCCTTTCCCCAGGGTGTCACGGGCAAAACAACCTGCATTTGGAGAATTTGTACTTAAATTACCTTAGTTCCAATCAACAAAAACATCTAATCAGTGATTTGTGGGGTTTTTGAGAAAAAAGAATGTACAAACAATTAAAAAAAGCACTGAGGTAAACACCTTTTCTTCTCCAGCCTCAAATGAAATCAAAGGCAGATCCTCCCGCTTCCCGGTGTGAATTTTTCTTTTTTTTTTCCCGAGCCAGAGGATGAGGAGGGGCTCGGCATCATCCATCCCTGTCCCTGGTGCTGAACGCCTGTTCCAGGGGGGGCAGAGAACTAGTCCAGGAATCACCCGGATTTTCCATGAAAACCCATGCTGGATTTTCAGCAGGTGCAGAGGAAGACACAGGGTCTTTTTCTCTCCTTTATTTAATACAACTCACACCCAACAGAAAGGTCCTTGAACTTTATGTGACTTCAGAAGCGAGATCTACTTGCACCTTGGCTTTAAACCGGCTGCTGTCTGCTTTGATTTGTGTTTCTCAGGACTCACCGTTTCCGAAGCAGAGCAGACTCAGTCACACACACTTTCTCTGCCACCTGCACAGTCTCAAAGCAGAAATGAAGGAGAAAGACATGAAGACCTTTATTCCTGGAACTGGGAAGTGGGGGGGTGGAACAGGACTGCACACAGCAGTAACCCATCCTAATTCTGGAGACAAGCTACCACCTCCCTCCCCACTCTGAGAGTGACAGTTGTCACAGAGAGGTCCTGGCAGTGATGATTTGCAGCTCAGCTCAAGCCCTGACAGCAACACCTCTCTGGGAGAATCCCTCCAAACCCAGTGCATGTGCAATGGGACATGACAGGCTGGATGTCTGTGGGCGAGTCCCTCAGGGCTTGTTATAAGACTCAGCTCCATGTTCTTTTAACAGCCTTAGAAAGATTATAATAATTTTTCTGTGCCTGGTGCGGTGTCTTCCCGCTACTATAAAATGCAATTTACAAACAAAAACACAAGAAAAGGGATTTTAAATGCTCTGGGCACTGTCCAGGGCCAATTACAAAGCACCGTTTTTCCTGGTCTACAGCTGTGAGTACAGTTTATAATAATTTACTGATGTTGTTAAAAAGAAGTAATTCTTTACACATCTGTTTTTCATAGGCACTTACTGGCCTGTAGAAAATGTAATTAAGCAGGATTCCTGCCTGTCGATTTTTTTTACACAAGATCTTTCTGTTCCAGTGATGGTGTTAACTTCATCAAGAGGCAGGCACTGAATTTAATCCTAAACTCAGAATTTGTCTTGGAGAAAGGCCACACATTCTGCAAAGCCTCCTGGTTTAGCTTGCCCCATCCCTGAGCTGCACAAACCCCTGCTCACCACGGCTGTCTCCCTCCCCAACTCCCAGGTGGAGGAGTGACTGCAAGTCAGGATTCAGCAAAACTCCACTGCTAGAGGAAGAGTTTGGGCATGGAGAGGCTCCTGGGAGTCTGTAATGCAGTCAGTAATGGCATGGAAAGCCTTTCATCTCCGGGTTTCTAGGCCAGATTAGTTGTAGTGACCCAAAGCCTTTTGAAATCAAGCAAGGCTCTGTTTCATTTAAACTTGTAATAAACAAGGAGACAATTTGACCTGATTTTTTCAAAGGGGTAAGTGTGTGTATGCCCTGCTGGGAGTTCCTCTGAAAATCAACAGCTCGTCTGTGAGTGTAAGAGATGCAGTTCTCCTCCCTGGCTGCCTTTGAAGCTTCCCAGGCAGCCCATCCCCAGCCAGGGCATCCCTCCTGCAGGAGCACTGGGAGCTGGATGCTCTGGCCCTGGCGAGCCACCTCTGCCCTCTGCTCCTCTCCTCTGCCCTGCTGACTCACTCAGGAGTTTCTTACAGGGGGGTATTTCCAAACATTGACTGACTTGGAGAGTGTGTTTGCAGGGGAGACATTTGTAATATCTTGGCATCTAAGCAGGTTTGTCAAATGTCACATGGCAAATGTGGACAGATGACTTTGTCCCTCCTAGAACAAGTCTGGAAGTCACTTTGGAGTATATAATTTATATGGGTATTCATTGGCTGCAACACGCCAGTTTTATTCAGCCATAAAAAAGTGCATCATTCAGTTTATAACAGCGTGACACAGCCCTGACTGATGAAGTGCCGTGGGACACGTTCAGCCATTTAACTCTTCACTGTCTTTTGTATCACAGAATATCCAGAGCTGGAAAGGACCCACAGGAATCACTGAGTACAGCTCCTGGCCCTGTGGGGACACCCCAAGGATCCCACCATTGTCCCAGCACTCCTTGAACTCTGTGACCACTGCTCTGGGGAACCTGTTCCAGTGCTCAGCCACCCTCTGGGTAAAAAACACTTTTCCTGATATCCAACCTGAACCTCCCCTGACTCAGCTCCAGCCGTTTCCTTCAGTGCCAACAACTTATTTTTTTCCCCTTCTTGTAGGCTGCTGTCTTAGGACACCTCCTCCTTGTGAGTGAAGGCAAAATCTGATTTGGTCTCTTGGCTGTATTAAATATCTAGTATGGAAAAAAGGGAAAAAAATCTGCAATTTTCCCCAGTGGCACATTGGCAGAATTTCCTTTCCACCTGTCCTACAGCAAGGAAGATTTCTTATCTCAGCAGTTTTGCTGCTGATAATCAACAGGAACTATCACCACAAATTTAATGGAGCCTGACAATAGTAGGACATCTGGCATTATCCGAAGCTGTTAACCATATTCCCAGTCTAACTATAGCATGGCAGCAAGGAGGTTGTGTAAGATTGCTTGTCATTCTGAGCTGCAAGGAGAGTGGAGTCCACACTTGCACAATCCTGCCACTCGTCCCTGCCTGGGGTTTTACACCAGGATTTACACCTGCCCTACACCAGTCCCTGAGTTAATTGGCCTCAGATTATTTCCTCCCTCCCTCCAGCCCTCCCCCTGTGCTGCCCAGAGCATCCATCCCACGCCCTGGGAGTGTGATCCTGCTGCTATTCCATTCTCTAAACCCTCTGAAGGGTCAGCAGAACAGCCCAGGACAGCACAAAGGAAAATAACAAAGTGTGGGGTAAACTGGGGTTAGCTGTGGGAATATGGACTAACAATACATTTTAAATTCTAGGGATCTTGTCTGTGCATTTATAAAGCCAGAATAATTCTATAACATTTCCACTATTAGTGGGTTTGTAGCAAACCTGGAGTGTGCTGGGAATGCTTTGGGGGTACAGACTAATGGCATTAAAAGGACCAGCGGGGCCAAATTCTCTTCTGGGCTGTATTTGTGCACCGTTAATGACTTCTATAATTAAAGGCATAATATAAGCCTATGTCTTTTTGGTATTTAGGTACAAATCCTCCTTTTCTCTCCCACGCAATTAGTTCTACTTATGGCTGTGAGGACAGAGAGGCAAACGGGCAATCCTGGAAATTAAGAGAACTGCACTAGAAATGAAGAGGCATAGAGAAGCAGACCTCAGCTCCCATTATCTGAACTCATTTTATTAAGGGCATATTTGTACTGTATTTGTAATTCCCTTAGATTCGCCTACCCATTGCCGAGGAATGTCTGCAGAGCAATTATGTTCTCACAGATGCTAATGCGACCTCGGGGAGGGGGAACCAGGAGCTGTGCAGTTGTGAGGAGAAAATCTGGGATTGTATCGATGGGTAATGAAGGCTTGGCATGGCACCTTTGTGCTCCCACCTTTCTTATCATGGACCTTGTTCCATGTGGAGCTGGAAAATCGGTGGGGCTATACATTTGCCTGCTGGTGAGCTATAATGGAGCTATAACGTTAACAAAGGAGTTGTTCTCTATGTAGTTAAATGAGGCCTAATCCTTCTTTGCTCTGTCTGTGCCAGGTCTTTCTTTATTTTTTTTTCTTTTGCTGTATCTCAGTTAAGGCTGAGACAAAGGGGACCCGAGGTATTTATGTGGTTTTTCCCTCCCAAGGCTCTGAAAATTAAAAATGAGTTGTCACTGGCCCAAACCCCATGAAACCTGGGAATTTCAATCGATATTTCTGCCCCATTTCACTGCAGAGAGTGGGATGTAATTATTACAAATGTCATGGTAACAAACTTGGTGGTTTTCACGGTGACAGTTGCCACCGCAGAAATAGCACAACACAGAACAAAAATTACCTGTCAAGCAACTCATTATGTTCATCCAAATCCTGCTTGTTCAATTCTCCCTTGGGCTGCCCCTGACACGACACTTCCCTGTGCTCTCACAGATGCCCCGTGACATCCTCCCGCAGCCCACACTGGCACCAGGGGCCCCAGGGTCTGGGGGATTTCTGTGCCCCAAGGGAAATGTCTCACACCCAGTGTGAGCCCTTACTCTGGATTTGGAGTCTGGAGAGTAAGGACCTTCAAGAGCTATCACAGTGGAGTGGAGCATCGTGTGGAGGTGACAGAAACACACTGAATGCTGATATTCTCTGGAGCTGAAGTGCCCTGGGTTATGACCTGCTCTTCACTGCACGGGAGATGTGGCTGTTCTGCTAAAATTGTAACCAGAGAGTCAGTGTATTCACTCAGAAAGGAGGAAATTTGGGTTAAATTTGCCTGTTTCCTCTCATCTGGTGCTTTCCTGGGGCCGGGGAATTGCCTCAGAGTTCAAGGATGGAGGAATAGGAAAGCAGCTGGGCATGCAGACAGGACTCCATCCCTGTCCTGGTGAAGTTATTGTGCAAAGGAGAATTCAGGATTCACTGGAGCAGAGACACTGAGACCATTTAACACACGGCAGTGCTTCACGGCCACAGTGAGGGGACCTTCACCTGTGGTGTCTCACAGGGACAGCTCAACACACACTTGGGAACTAAACTGGAACTCGGGTGCCTCAAAGCACTGGGGGGACATTGGCATCGAACCTGCCAGTGGCAAAATGTGCCTGGCACGTGGTGTTCCCTGAGTGCCCCTGTGCTCTCCCAGCAGAGCCAGCCTGGCAGGACAAGGCCAACATCGTTTTCTCTTCTTTGTGTTTTGGTGCTAATGCACAAAGGGCCATTTTTCTGCCTTTTGGACTTTAAATTCACGAGATTATTCATTCATTCCACTCTTTTTCTTCGAAATACCCCAATAAATACATTACTGGATGGGCCTTTTATCTGACAGTGGGCAGCAACGTGATCAGATCATGAAATGCAAACATTGCTGGCAGCCTTTGGTGCTCCTCCTGAAGGGAAGGGTCTGACACACACCAACACCAGGCTGTGAGCCAGGCTTTGCTCCAGACCAGAACTCACCAGGGGGAGTCGAATGTCTGTCCTTTGCATCTCACACTCCCAGCTTTGGTACCTTCCTCAAAGCGCTGCTGAGTAATGTTTACAACCCACAAAATCAGGAAGCAACAAAGTTAGCCAAGGTAACAGTTGTAAATTCACAAGGAAAATCTTCACTGAAAGAACAAACAAAAAAATGCCTTTCATTGGTTCTCTCGGGAAACACCTTTTGGAGGAAAGGGATTTCAAAATGGTCAAGTGTTCAGGTTTGAGCCAAACCATCATTGATTTCAACCATTTTTTTTTAATGTCAGTAGAAGAAACAGAATCCAAATGAAATAAGAAATGACCTTTCACCGCACCAAAAATTCCAACTTTTTCCATCCCTTGCTTTCACTAGGGAGACAGATTAGCCAGGAGGATGCCCTGGTTCATGCACCTGCCACTTTCCAAAGGGACATGGGGCACTGGAGTCAATAATTTCTGTGTGTAATAAACCAGCCTGGGCTAGGAAGTTGTAGTATTAATTTCCACCACATGAGAATTTTGCTCAAGATATGATTCAAGCAGCTAAGAATGAACAAAGTAACCTACAAACCAGCTCTTGATTTCCCCAAGGGGTGCTTGCAATAGGAAATCAGTTGGCAGAGTGCAGAATTAAGGCTTTAATTGCTCCTGAACCAAAACAAGGTGGAACTGTATTTTTAGCTTTTCACACTACTGGAGAAATTCTGGGATGGTGCCTATAAACTGATGCAGTAGATCTTTTTGACCTGGGCTATCAAGGGATTGACTAAATCTCAACAAGGAGCATTTAACAACTGGATACTTGGACTTTTTTCTTTTTTTTAATTTTTTGATTAAATATTTTGCCAAGGCTGAACCTGAAAAGAGTAAAATTCCACCCGCTCTCCAAAAAGAGCAGCTCAGGATTTTTTTTTTGTGTGTGTGTGTGTTTCACAGTTTTAAAAAAAGGAATGTGCTTTCATTTCCCTAACACTTTTATTAGGGTTTTTCTGGATATCTGGTGGTGTGAGATTCTCCTTCTTTTCCACATTATATTTCCATCCCTCCTTTTTTAAAAAAATTAACGAAATAAGGAGGGTTGAAAAGGGGAAACACCAAAAGCTGGAGATATTTTTTTTAGCTTACTACGTATTTTGATACTTCCTTCACTCACAAATAAAACTTTGTAAATGAAAAGAAACCCAACAATGATAATAATTATTATTCTAGAACTTGTTCCTTCTTTTAACTCTGTTTTGTCTGCCAGCCTCAGACTATTGCAGCTAAAAAATGCCTGTTGGTCTTGAGCAGGCCGTTCCGCAGATGAAAAATAATTTTAATAAATAGAAGAAACTATTGGCAGAGGAAAACAATCTTGGTATTTCCAACCTGCCAAAAACCCCCTATTTTCAGCCTTTGACCTTTCAGAGCAGAAAATTGTGAGAAACAGTCAAAAGTAGTTTGTTTTCAGCTTTCTCCATCATTTATACCCAATCTCTTCCCCACCCACAGGTTCACCCACTCCATTGCTAATTAAAACAGAGCTCAGTATCTTTGTCTCTTCTCCTTGTCCCCCTTCCTTGTATCCACAGAGATGGGCAAAGGAATTGTTCCGTGGTGTTGGACGGTTGTCTGAGCTCAGGCAGAAGGGGAAGGGGAGGATTTAGTGAGTGTGAGGGGGCTCTAACCCTCTCCTCCTGTGCCCTTGGAAAGGGGAGCTGCTCACAGCCACGGAGCTGCGTGTTCTCTGGCTGCCATGGCCCCTAGAAATTCTGATTTTTCTACAGATATGAGACCCAAGTTGTGTTCATTGAGGTGTCTCTGTACTAGGTTAATACGAAAAGAAGGTGGGGAAGGTTAAGGCCAAGGAATGGAAAAGACAAAATCACTTCTTTTAGAAGTTAATTTAAGGTCTGATTTCCACGTCCTTGGAGCCATTGACTGAAGTCACCCTTCCCTGCAGAGCTTTGTCCTCTGAACTCTCCATGACGTTTCAGAGGCACAGCAGGGATAAAAGGCAAAGAACAAAAGCAGAGAACCCACTTTTTTTTCAGATTCCTGTGGATTTGACCTCAAAGAGAAGAATCTCCGGAGTCACAATCCAGCTGGCAGATCTGTGCTCTCCTCCCTGTCCTGAAGTCTTTTCTGGGACATTCAGACCAGGCTCCCACTGTGCTGAGATTCAGGAGCCACTTTCCAGAACTCAAAAGGCTCCCAGGAGGAAACTCCTTCCTCTTTCCTCCTCTGCCGTGGTGCCTCTGTGTTGGCTCTCCAGCAGACCCACCTTGCAAAGGTTCCCCTGCAGACACAGAGGGGCATTTCTGTCACCTCACTGTCCCCCTGTGTCTGGGGAAAACCTTAAAGGGAAGCTGCAATAGGAAGTGTCTGTGCTGGTTTGTGCTGTGTGTCCTGTAAATGGCTTTGCTATGGCATTTAATCAATTGTTTCAGCTGTTTATTACCTTGTATATCACAATGCAATGGAGATGGTTGCTTCAGTTAACTTTATTGGATCTGAAGTAAATACACAGGATTCACTCAAAGTCCTCTTGGAAGGATGTGCTCTGAATGCCCTGAACCAAAGCTGACAGTGGAACTCTGCACAGCAGCAGAACAAACCTGGGTACAAAATTAGGCAACTGGCCCTGTGCTTTGAATAATGCGTGCCACTGGCTGTGAGTGCATGGTGAGTTGTAGGAGCATGTCTCAGCAGAGAAAAAGTCTTTACCTTTGCTCTCCCTTCTTAGATAAGTCCTGTAAAGGCAATGCTGGAGACCCTGGCCTCACCTGCCCCAGGGACTGCAAGGATTGAACAAAACTGGATGTCCCAGAGCTCTTGGGAAATGGCTGGAGAAATGCCAGCAGCAAGGACCAAAGAGCTCCAGCTTCAGCAGCCTCACAGAAAGCAGAGTGGAGGAATCTAGACGGTTCTATATGCAGGTGAAGGGGTGACTTGTTGCCCTCATGGTAGGAGGACAGTGATAAAAGTGTCCTCCTGGAGTCCAGAGGGTGGTTCATGGTCTGGGACACTGGCAGTTTGCCTTTCTGAGTGAAAAACACTCAAATCAGGCAACTGGGATGCATGTCCATTTTGAAGAAGTCAGACCCAAGTGCCCTCCACAGTGACCAATCTGCCCACAGGGAGTTTTCCTTCACGCCAAACACCATCCTGGCAGCTTTAGGTTTGCAGCAGTGGCTATGTAGGTGAAGTGAAAGCCTGGAGAAATTCTGAGAATTAATCTGTTCCAGGCAGTGAGCAGGAGACATGGGCTGCTCTCCCCTGCTGCCTGCAGAGCCTCCGAGGGCAGCACAGCAGGCAGAGCTGTTCTGCTGCCAGGCACCAGCCTCTCCCCAGCAGCTCTGCAGAGAGCTGCTGTCATACTTAGTGGAGCATCTAATGCTTCCCAGCCAGCCAGAGAGGCATTGGAGACAGGAATTCGGAGATGCCTCCAACTCTGGGGAACACTAGTCAGCAAGCTGCTGTCCAACAAGCGGCAGTAATCTGAAATAAATCACACGAGCCCAGCTTTTTCCAGCAGAGGCTTATTACTCAAAAGGAAGGACACATCCAGGCAATGAGGCATGGTGCTGCTAAATGGTTGGCTCAACATGGGTGTGAGTAAATACAGTGAAACAAGTCCTGCTTCGCCCCAGAGTGAAGACTCAGCTGAGTTCTTCAGAGGTGAGAGCTCAGACCCTGCCAGCAGAGGAAGGGGAATGGATTTCCTTTCCACTGTTCAAATTAGGGAAGGCGGCCTCTGCCTGATCCACTCTCACATCACTTGGGTCGTGGTTTACGTGGCAGCCAAGAACTTTTCTGCCTCAAAGTCCTGTGACATCCTGTTTATTTTCCAGGAATAAAAGCTTCTCCTCCTGTATTGCTTCCATTCAAAACTCGGCTCACGAAAGCTGCAGCCCTGCAGGGTGTAGGATCAGGGTTATCTGCTGGGGTCCTGTGTCTGTTTCAGGCCACAAATCAGACCTGAGGAAAGGTGTTCTCATGGGGGTCTGGCACTCACCAGCCCCACGTCAGATAACTGCATCATCCTGTTCTTGCACATCCCCCTGCCATGAGGACATCAGGTTGCTCCCTCCTCCCAGTATAAGCGAGGGTCTGATGAGAAAAGCATATTCTGCCTCTCTCCAGTTTGCCTCCTTGAGAAGCATTTGTCAGGCTGATTGTTCTGCCCATCCATCTCTGCCACGTCGTTAATCAGTCAGAGCAGCAGCACTCACAAACTGCAGGGCACGAGGGCACCAAGAAAAGCTGCATTTTAATTTTTCATGTTTATCATGTTCATTGTTCTCCACGGCAGCGTGATGATTCCTCTCTGTTCATAAAAGACAATTGGGAAAATTAGTTGGTTTCAGTTTAACAAGGTAATGATCCAATTTAGTGGAGATCAAAGCAAGCAGTGTGGCAAATGCAGAATGGTGAAATTAAGTTACTTTATTAATGCACAATGCACTTGCACCAGAATGATCGACTCTCCATTAGGTTTGCTGAGCTGCAATTAGCAATTATCAGCAATAGCCTCCTCCATGTAGGCAAGTGAAGGTCTGGATCATGTTCCCAGTTCCACAGAGAGGATAATTCCACCTTGTAAAATCACAACCGACGTAGAAGTGCAATGCAGTGGCCAGTTATAGAAAGGGGCTCTTTGCCCATGTCTCTTCTCTTTGATTGACACATCTCAACACAAGGAGAAAATATGCACATGCTAATGACCTTCACTCTTATGCTGATGGATAATTTGTTGACTGGCAGTAGTTTAAAATTTCTCTCCTCCATTTTGGTGATTTTCCTATCAGCCAATGACCCCCCTCATAATCCATCACTGGCTAAACCAGCAGTAGCCACTCTGTAAATGAAGAGATGGCAGAGGAGGTGAAGTCGTTTGCAGCTTTAACTGATGTATGACAGTGTGAGAAGGGTGTAGATCCACATCAGTGCCTTATCTGAGTAAATCCTTTGTTACCTCCTGAGACAATTCTATGATCATTAAATTCTCTGTTGACAATTATGTCACTTTATTCATTATTTCCCCTCCTTTGATCTTTATAAATGTAGGAGAATAGGATCCTTAGTTATGTAATATTCATCTGCTCCTATTCCTTATTCCTCAGGCTGATAAACCTGCAGTCATCTGAAACACGCCCAAGTATTTTTGTTTCAGCAGAGGCTCTGTGGATTTTGTCCTGCATGGCTGTTTCTGTATGTGTACACATGCCTGTTCATTTCTGGGCCTGTTCTCCCTCACTGGCTTCTGATCTCGCTGTCCAAATTAAAGCAAATTTGACAGCCAGGAATATTCTTAAATATACCAAGTTCTTGGAAGTCTTTTGAAAGTAGGTTGTCAGAAAGAGTAAAGAGAAGCTATTAGCGGAGAGAAGGTGCTGTTTCAACTCCTACCAGACATCAAACAATCTACGAGAAACAACAATGTAAGAAAAAGTTTAATTTGGCATTTACATCTTGTCAGACTTCAGGGAACCTGCAAGACAAATGTCCATAACAAACCAGGTTTCCTGCATTGCTTTGCTCCGTTCTTGTAGCTCTTACAATTCACCCTTGAATAAAGAAGTATTGCCTTTGCTGGCTGGGGGTGATCACTTTAAATTCTACCCTTGCACACGTGCAGACACGTGTGTGAATTAACATATATGTCCTTCTAAACACAGACACCCTTTCTGTATGAAACTGGGAACAATTTCTGTATGAATTCAAGTGTCTGTGTCATCTGCCAGTCGATTATTTGTGAATTCCTTTTGGAAGAGACGTCTGGTAAAATTTAAAAATATTAGTTTTGCTACTAAATCTTAAGCTACAAAATAAAAAATCTTGCCAGCTAGAGAGTCTTGCAGTTTGTGACAGCTGGTTTGGCAGCCCTGATGGCCTCATTGCTCAGGATTTGGTGAGCTGTATTTGACACCAGGAGTGCTAGTTCCATTTAGTCAGTTTGGAAGTTGCTAAATTGTCTCCAAACCCGTGCCTGGCTTCTCCCCTCCTCCCCACACACACCTCGGGGACTGTTACCAGTGCAATTATTGGGTTTATCTGCACTGAGGAGCTGTCATAAGCAGAGTCCTGCTGCACAATCTATTTACTCTGCCCAGATAAAATGACTGATGTCCCTATGCACGGGGACTGCTTGTTTCCTCCTGGCACTGCAATTTGGGAAAGATTGGAGTTTGTGCCTCATGTTAAAGCTTCTCCTGTGCTGTGCCTCATTCCTGTCCTGCCAGAGTCGCTGGGGAAGGTCTCTGCCCTCCCAGCTTTGAGTCTGTCCTGAGCGGTGTGACATCATTTACGTGTGGGACACCGATGGCAGCAGCGACACTGAAATAAATCCCTGAGCAGGGAGAGGGGTTGCAGTCAGACTGTAGAAGTATATATCACAAAAAAAAAAAAAAAGGAAAATATTCTAGAATTTCCACTTACAAAGATGTGCTCACCATATGCTACCAGCACATGCCACTAAATAACACTTGATGGAGAGCAGGGATTCATGGGGTGATCGGGACTATCTGCTCCAGAGAGAAGCTTTGGAAATTCAGGCAATTTTGCTCTCTCAAAGCAGGCAACCTGTGAGGGGATGATGTCCCCAATTAACAATCGCTGTGCTGAAAGTTCTGAAGTGAACATCACAAAAGGTGATGGCAGAAGGGAGGGACTCGGGAGCCCCTTCCTCCTCTCACCATTCCTCTCACACCAGGGAGGGAAGCAAGGCTCCTTTCCCCCAGGGGACACGGTGAGACAGACGATATCCCTGGCACAGAACCCATCACTGGATGTCTCTCCCGAGGGGCTCCTCCTCCCTGGGTAGAACCACTGATCACAATTCTCTGGCATCAGGCTTTGGGGTGGCAGGTGGTACTTTAAGCCTGTTCCAACAGAACAGGACATTGCTTTTGACGTGATAATAAAGAACATTTGTAGTTAGCTCTCAAATCACTTCTCACTTTGTTCTTGATTCAAGGACAGTTAAAAGGGATTCACTTATCTCACTGAAATTTCTCCAACACGCCGTGCATAGTTAGAAAACTAAAAAATCCACCAAGCCTTTGTGAATCATAATCTATCAAATCCATTATCATCTTCTGAAAAGACAACAGTTCTCCTCCTCTCTGGAGAGATGACATTTCAGCTCCAGGTGAGGCAATTACAGAGCTGATTGCAGGGGATGGAAACTGCTGTATAAACTCCGTGATTAAGAACTTGATTTGTATTTATTTATATTTGATATGTGTTTTATTTAGGTTTTCCATAAGTAAATGCAATTGACAGGCCATTGGGAGATTTCACATGAGCAAACCCTCTTTTATTGTTGTCTTGGGTCAATGGTAAATATTAAAATATCTCATTTTTCAATAGGGAATCCGAGTATGATTTTAAGTGCTGTCTCATATAAAAATCACTGCATTCATTCTCAGGCACAAAAGGATTTTGAATCCAGGCAATATATGTATTTAAAGGAATATACAGGAAGCTTTCCAGCACTTCTCAAGTCTTGGGTATTTTTCCGTTCACAACGTTGTACCACTGTTACATCCATTACTCATTCCTTGCAGAGCCCTTGCAGTTGCTTTGTTAGCTGACTTTCTTCCCCATAAACTGCAGAGATCTTGAGGCTGGGCTAAAATGTCTGTTCTTTGCTGCCAATCTTTTTTAATGTACAAAAAAAATAAAAGTAACCCTGAGTTAATGGTTACCTGCTCAATGTAGTTGGCCCATAAGAAGTGCCCCACCTGAACAGGTGTTCGAATTGAATTCAGATGTATAATATATGTGCTGGTTTGCCAAATCCTCACATTTTTGGGGGGTAATGGGGCTGTTGAAGGTGCCCTGTGGGAGTGGAGCACAGCCAGGGGTGGCTGCCAGCCATGGGCAGCAGGGGCAGGGGCAGGAGACACAGAACATCCCAGTGACGCCTCGGGAGGATCCTCATCCTGATGCAGAGTGGCTGAGAAGGCAGAGAGCACAAATGCTGAGCAAAGGATCTGGTACCCACATTGACAGACTGCTCTGATCAGAATAATGAGAGAAGAAGTGATTGTCAGAATGTTCATCAGGTACTTCCATGGCTCTAGCTGCAAGTGATGGAGTGCATTAATTAGCATTTCAAGTATGATTGTTTGGTTCTTGGTTTAGCCACTAACCCCTGAGGTGAGCTGTGTGCTCACTATGGCAGCACAAACATCTGCTTTTACCAGCAGGGGCAGAGCTGGAGGTGTGCCAATCTAGCCTATAATTAACCAGTTTAATCAGCAGGACTTGAGGCAGGCCGGGAGTGACCATTTTGTCAGCCAGTACGACAAGGCTGCCTTAGCTCCTCACCCAGGACTCAGAGAGGCAGATGATGATGGTAATGACATTTTCCAGGGAGGAGGTACATGACAGAGGATATTACTCCCATTTTTCATGATCACAGATTCCTCAGCATCGTGAGCTCCAAGGAGTTGCCCCAGTGTGGAGACATTTCTTCTTGCTGTCTCTGCTCCTTCTCCATCAACGTGTCCCCTGCATTGGCAGGGCTTTGGGATATTTCCCCCTCAATACCCATATCTCCACCGATTCATACTGTCTCTGGTTTAGTCCCTCATCCCTTTCCCTGACTTTTATAGATCTTTTGCAATATTTCTCTCGTCTCTTAAATTTGATTGGCTTCCAAGGCAACACCATCTGCCTATTTAACTAATATGCTCCTCTCCCCTTCTTCCTGATCACTAAAGGTGATGTGAAATAAGAACAATCTTAGGACAGATTCCTCTGCTCTATTTTTTTAGCTGCATCTGACAATTTGATGCCTCAAAAATCTATCGTTGCCCATTGTTTACCATCAGTCAGCCAATTTCCTGGCCAAATACGGTGCTCATATCCAGCTCTGTTGAAATTATTTTCTTCAGACCGATTTGTACTCAGTCCAGAAGAAAATTAATCCTTTGGTAAGATAGGTGTGATGAATTGTTCTCTGCTCCTGCTTATCCTCTCCACTGAAAATGGAACAAGCTCTACATCCCACCTCGACCCCATAAAAATTTGTTGGATTAATGTAAGTGTCTATTTTTCTCCTACTTGTCTAAGACAGTCCATGGTCATTTTCTTTCTGTAGTGGCAAATGATGATACCAATATCAGGTGCTCTCAATTGAATGGATTCTTATCATGTTTTATATTAGCAGCGATTTATCTGTAGATGGTTGAGAGAGGGTTAATAAACAGTCATATGTATTAAACCCCTACATAACAGAATTGTTACATCACCAGCAGACATTAACAAAGTTTGAAAGCAATTTATTGA
Source organism: Pitta sordida (assembly GCA_013390025.1). NCBI lineage: Eukaryota > Metazoa > Chordata > Aves > Passeriformes > Pittidae > Pitta > Pitta sordida. The sequence goes on from WEKX01005975.1 coordinate 1,476,310, forward strand.
CCTAGATAACAATCAGTGTGTTTAATTGAAACATTTATTATTCACTTAGTAATCTTTTCTGAACCGTTAAGGAAATAAATAGAACGTGAAGTGTGACAGCAAGTTTCTCAATAGGGTTTGCACTAACAGGACAAACCCCCCTCAGCTCTAATCTCTGCCTCAGGTTGTGCATAAAGTCCATTGAAACAGCACCAATTTCTGATGTGCACCCTGGGCAGGGCACGTGAGCCCAGCACGTGGATGGTGCCCACGCCCAGCTGGGCAGGACAGGGACGTTCTCTCAGCTCTGGCAGAGACTTCCAAGGAAAGAAGGATCAAATATTTTCCAAGTGAAAGTGTGATTTCATGTAGCCTTTGTCACCCTCATGTTTTCTGGTAGAAAGGCCCCTGAACCCCTCACTCCATCTGAACATAAAACAAGAAATATTCCCAGTGTGCTTCAATTTGAACAGATTATGGTCACCGCATTGCCACCAAGCATGTTTTTCCCTGGAGTGTTTTCTTTTCAGAGCTCTCCAAGGCATTTGTCATTATAGTAATACAGCCTTTATAGTTACTCTGCTTCTGCAAAGTGCCATGTGCAAGGGAAAGAAATTTGTCAGTGTCAGTAAGTTTTTCATCTTAGGAAAAAACACCACACCAAGACAACAACAACAACAACAAAACCCAACACGAAACCAGCAGCTGGATCAAGCACCAGTGATTTCTTTTTTGCAACACTAAAACTCCTTCTCAAAATCAAGACAGCAACTGTGAGCTGAAGATGAAAAGAATACATGTTAAATTGACTTCTTTGTTTCTGACTTTTGTGCATCCATAATACAAACCTCTTAGTTCCATGCCTGGCAACATCTGACTGGGGAATAGGCAAAAATTGAGACCTAAAACTGTGCAGCCCTTCCCTGCTGCTCCTTGGAGTCAGTGAGTTTTCAGGAGCCACCCTGGGAATGGTCCCCCAGGAATGATGATGGGATGAAACACCTCTGGCGTGGGGCTGGGGAGGAATCTGCTCCTGCTGGGATGCGGATGCTCAGCCAGCAGAGCCCATCGGGTTTTGAGGGGGAGAATCCTGTATCCAACTCCTTCCCACGGGAATCAAACTGCATTTCACATCGCTGCTCTCCCAGCTGATGGTGAGAAAGCTCCAGGTAATTCCCATCTCAAATCTCTCCAGGGTCAATGTGGTTTCCTGGCTCCTGTGCCAGTGGCACCATTAGCTGCCAGAGTTCTGTTCCTGGTCATCCATAGAAGGAAATCAGTTTTCCTCTCTGAAATGCTTCTTGCAGCCAAATTTCCCAGTTCCCAAGGAATCTGAGCTGCCCATCTCTGACTGGAATGGACCTTTGCCCAGGGGTGAGCAGAGGGACACCTGGAACACCAGTGGCATTTGCAGTGTGATTACTGTGTCAGGTTGGGTTTTTTCCCTCTGCTGAACATTCCCAGCCCAGCAGGAACTGTTGTTCAATAATCTTAAAAGTGCATAACATTTTGATAATATCAATACATTGCAACAAACAGAATGACTTTGCAGTTTACATTGCATTTATTTGAGTTTTCATTATTCCAGTGCCCCAAATCATCTATTTAATAACGTGTAATATGCTGAGCACCTTCAAAAATTTGTGCTATTAGCAAATTAAATTCTTACACTGAAACTTTTTTGTTTGCAGATATTAATGAAAATATTAAATAAAATTAGCCCTGAGGATGATCTTCAGTTTTGCTGATGGTATAAAATTACTCAGGGTAGTAAAAATTAAAACTGATCACAGAGTTCTGAGGGAGGCAGAAGCTGGCAGATTAAATTCAGTGGTGATAAATGCAAAGTAATGCACATGGGGGAAACAACACTAAACACACATATGCAATGATAAGCTCTAAATTAGCCATTATCATTCTGCAAAGAGATCATAGAGTCGCTGCAGATTGCTCAACAAAAACATCTGTTCCTTGCCCTGCGGCAGCCGGGGAAGGTAAACACAAAGCAAGGTACGAACCAACCCAGAGCAGCAGGAAAGCAGAGCTGTGCCACCCAGGGAGCCCAGAATGTGCCCACACTCCAGTACTCGAGTCACTGCACCAAAATGGAATAGGCAAAAAATAGTGAAGGCACAGAGAAGGACAAGAAAGACAATCAAAGACACGAGATGGTTTCTGTGCACTGGGAGAGATTAAATAGAGTACAAGTGTTCAGCTCTGCAAGGAGGTGACTGGATGAGGAAGTGATAGAGTTCTGTGAGAGAGCGGCTGGCAGGGAAAGGTGACTAAGGGATGATTAGCTTCTCTTCCCCTGCGAGAGGAACTTGGGAGCATCAAATGAAATCAGGAGGCAGAAGGTGTGCAGCAGACAAGGACAGAGTGGCTGCTCCCTGCTCCCTCCCAGGAATGAGCAATGTGTGCACACAAAGCAGGGCAGCATCTCCCACTTCTCCTCAGGGAAACACAATCCATCAGATGGGGGAGTGCTGTGTTTTGCAAGTATAACTTCCTTGGACTAACACTGGTGTTATCTCACACAAACAGGTAACGTTTGGCTTTTTCTTTTTAAAGGGAGACCAGCCCATATAACGTGGTTTAAAATGGAATGTGTTCTTTCATTCTTGGGACATTCTCAGCAGCTCTGTGACATTGGAACAGTACCCATGAAGTCAGTGGGACACAAATTAGGAGATCAGCTGATAATCATGAGTTCAGTTGTCACTTCTAATGACACTCAGTGCCACCTTGATTCTTTTAATTGTCCTACATAGAAGAAAAAAATAGAGTCTGGTGAGGTCAGCCCCAAAGGAGGATTAATCTGGGATACTTGGTAGTTTTTTTCCCAATTAGCAAAAGCAGCTGATCCTGTCAAAATACCTCAGGGATGTCTTAGATCAGATTAAGACGTTTACACTGACAGAGTGTGTGGGCAGGAGGATCAGAACATCTTCTGTGGGCCCCTCTCTCCAGGTGGAGAACTCCAGCATTTGATGTACTGCACATTAAAGAATAAAGTCTGCCCAACTTTCCAAGAGACCTCTGGTCGTCCCCAGAGAGAAGGACAACAAAGATACTCCCAGTTTGTCTGTCAGATGGAGAAGTGCCACAGACTCTCAGAGAAGGAAGAGCATAGAAATCGTAAGTGGAAATGTTGCCTGAATCTTGCTTTGCTCAGGCAGAGGCCAGAAAACAAAACAGTCACAGTTAATTCTCCACTTGAAGCCAAAGGGGATTTTCTGAGGAAAAAAGAGTTAAGAACATTTTCCTGAAGCTCCCCCAGTTTGTTGGAAATTCTGACATGGGAGCTGTGGAGCTTCACTTAAAAGGTCAATGAGAATCTCATGAATAAAACCTGACTCCGTAATGAAAACACAGGATTTCAAATTTCCCTGGATCTCCTCGCTCCAAAGTGATTAAGAACAGCCCTGCTGCTCTCCTGCAAAATGCTTGTGAGTGACTCATCTGTTCATCAGCAGAGCCCCAGAAGTTCAGATGCAATTGCTTAAGAAAGAACATTTTGAAAACTCTGGCAGATCAGTCAGAGGATGCTGATAACTTCCAACCCGCAGGGGGGCCCTGCTAAAAACAGAGCTGAGATAACTCCTCTTCTGAGGCTTCCCCAGCTGACTGATTGAAAAAGTCACAACACAAAATTCAAAGGTCACATTTTCCTCAAGTGTCGCCGAGAACTCACTGCCTGAGAAATTAGAGGAGATTAAGATGCAAAACAACGAAACATCCTGAAATCAGATTTCATCTTCTGATGTTTTGCTGCTTTATTAAAAAAAAAAACAAACCCACCACACAAAACCTGCTGCAACTAAAGAAACAGGAGGATTTGCATTTTAGGAAAAACTTTACTGGAAATATGCCACTGCCAGAGGGGTTAATATACTTTTACCAGATTTTGTTATTTTGCTTGTGGGATTGGTCTAATTTATATCAGCTAAAAGCACTTTTTAAGATGAATTGGAAGCAAAAGGATTTTCCAGAGTTTATGCTCTCATGAATTTCTTTTGGGTAGCTCAGAAGGACAAGATTGAAGGTCAGTTTTACAGTCTATATAAGCCAATCAGAGAACTTGAAAATGATAAATTTTCTCCAGATGAAAAGAAAAGACTGAAGATTTTCATCCACATTCAGCAAAATCTCTTACTATTACAAGGTAATTTGTTCAGCTGCTCCTGGGCATAGCAACTGAGACAAAGTGGGAGATCCTGAGGGGGAACCTTTGCAGACAGTGGGTGTGAGGAGCTGCCCGTGGTCTCTCTTCCTCCCCAGTTTGCAAAATACCATAAACCCTCAATTTCTTGAAGTGTGCATTTAGTTAAGAATCTCATCCTTTTCCTTCCAAAGCCTTTTTCAAGCTGTCCCAGCCCCTTTGGAAAGTCTGGAAGCGTGGCCTCAGTCCATGCCTTGGGCTCAGTAACTAAAGGCAGACTGAAAGACTCTGATGGACTCCACTCTGTTGGACCCCAGAGCCTCTAGAGATCTTTCTCAACTCAATTTGCTTTCCAAAACTGTCACTTCAGAGGATAGTTTGAGGGTATTGTGGAACCAGCCTCAGGATCTGAAGAGCTCATTGTTGACATTGCAGCTTCTGAGGTTACAGAATGATTTTGCTACTCAAGGAGGACATCCTGCTGTCTTTTATTTTTAATACAGTTTATTTTCTATTATTTCATAGAGAACATCCTGACATCCTCTTAAGCACTAAGAGAAGCTTTTGTAAATGTCTGGTGAGCCCCTGAGTGGCAGCAGCAGTCAGTATTTCCATCTTCATCAAGGCTGAGCTTCAGTTGTGAGCAGTCCATTGACATTAGTGAAACGAAGCTAAAAATAAGAAAACCAACACACTTTAAAAATCCCCACCACTTAGGTCAAGACTTTGGGACACCAAATGAAATCAGACTTAAAGCAAACCAAAGAGAAAACAAGCAAATCTTAAAGAACAAGCTGAAATGGATCCATCAGGCAAGGGATTAAAACGAAATAAATAAAACCAACTAAATAAATACAACCAAATCCAAAAGACCAAATCCTGGCACGTTCCCTTGCCATGGTCACTGGCTGGCCGAGGGCCTCAGAATCTGTAATTTTATTCATGGATTCCTGGAGCAGGAGAGGTGTGGACATGTCCCTGCTGTGACTGCAGGGCCGTCACCAGCCTCTGGTGGGGCCAGCTGGGGTCCCCACCATCCCACAGCCCCTCCTGCCACACCAGGGGACATCCTGGCTCCTGGATTTCTCCCCATTCTGCTGGTATAGATGGCACCAAACTCATGCCAGGCAATACCTGGGTTTGGTTCAGCAGCCAGGAAAGAGCTGGAAGAGCAAAGGTGGAGGGCTCAGCTCCACATTAGGCACTTCAAGAGAGAACAGCGCTCTCCATCCACCCTGTGCTTAATGAGCAGGTTAGGGCTTCACCACTAGTGTATTTAATTGTCCTCACTGAAATCTATCTAATTGCTTTTCTTTTTACCCATTTGAGTAATAATAAGAATATTAATAATAGATATGCCGAGACTTTTAAAAGAGCAGAAAATTAAAAACCCCATTTCCCGTGCAAGCAGGTGAAAGAAAGTGACTCTGAGGATGAGAAATGCTTCTTTCCTAAATGAAATAGAAGAGGAACCACAGCAGCTGGCACAGGTAGGCTGACACAGCCACTGCCTTGTGTAAGTCACCCCTAAATGTGGGTGCTGGGAGGGGAACTAATGACCAGCTGCCTCATTTCCCCAGTATAAACTGGGATAAAGGATTTGGGAAGTTGTGTGCTGGTAGTATACACATTTCAATATAGCCACATGAATATTCATGAGTGAAAACCGTTCTACTTCTTAATAGCAGCTTATAGCCAAATGCCAACATCCTTATCCAGAAAAATCTCTCATTTAGCAGGGTGGGAGATGTGCCCAAACTCGGGCGCTCAGGAGCTCATTTCAAATGCATTCCACGCAAAACAGTTTCCTGTTCTCCTTCACCCCCAGCACTGCATTAGCACTTAGAGATACCAAAATTCAATAGTGGCAACTGTGTTTTTAATACCTCGGGGAGCTGCAAATACTCGGTTCCAGAACAACCAAGGCTTCTCCTCTAGAAATGCCTCTGGTGTAGCAGGCAGCCCCTCCGATGTGTCCTGGAGCTGTCCCGCATGGAATGTCACTGCCCAGGACAGAGCCTCGAGGGCGGAAAGCTGCAGAATATTGGAGTTTGCACATTCCCGGAGCCTCACCTTGCTGGTTTGCCAAGTACTTCGTGATGTCAGGATGGAAAAGGTTCCTGGAAATGCAGGGGGTTGCAGTGGTTCGGAAGCAGCACTTGCAGGGGGAGCAGCACACTCAGCTCGCTGCTCTCCTTTGTCAGGCGGGGACAAAACGAGCCCTCCTCCATCACCCCCGAGTCAATGAGGGGCACTGCCACCCTGTCCCCCGGTGATTAATTGCCACATCTGCAGGCAGGGCTGCCAGCACACCCCTGGGCATCACCCGTGACGCACACGCAGCCCTGGATTTCCAGGGAATCCGTCCAGGCTCAGCGGGGGAAGGGGGGGCTCGCCCCAGTAACTCGACATCTGCCGTCCAGCAGCTGCAAGACCAACAAAGCTCCTTCACAAGGAAACAAGTGAAAGCCCTCAAGCCACTGGAAGAAACTGTGTTGTTATTCATCTTCTTCCCAGTGCAAGCATTCAGGCCCTTCCCACCCAAATGTTCCCAATGTAATCATTTCCATGGGTACATCTAAAGCCTCCAGTGCTGGAAATTCATGAGAGAAACACACTGGGAATCTCCCTGTGGCACTGGGCTCCAAGAGATCAGGCTTTGGGAAGACCTTTCAATACCACAGTAGCTGGGAATTCAGATTTTCTGCAGTTTTGCTTTATGTACCTTAACTGTAGGCACTGACGGAGGGGGGGGGGTGAGAAGTTGTGAAGATATGGGATATATTTGTCCTCGTACACACACAGAGCCCTGTTGCAAAGAACAGGAGATTCCTGGGAAGGGGCAGGATTGCATTTCTGTCTTTTGAGCCACTGCAGAACTGCTTTTGCCTAAACAAACAAACAAATTTGAAATTAAACAGAGATTTTACAGTAATACTTCTGTGTGACTGTATCCTCTCCCAGCCTGGCACACCCCGGAGGGTGACACTTCAGTTCCATCCACTCCTCTGGGCCTGTGCCTGGGCTCGGGGCACACATGGCACAAGTGGGTGGTGTTTGGTTTTCATTGTCCCAGAGCTGGAGGCATCTTTTTGTTTTAGTGGCACATTGTGTTCCTCGACAAGACAGAGCTAATGCCCTGAGCGTGTTCTATTCACACAGCAGCTCTGGAGTAGATTTTCCTTTTTCCCTTTTGAACAAATCTGTAGAGCAGATGGTGTCGGGAAAAGGAAATGCACACACTGCAGGGATGGAGCTGAGCTTCCCAGATCCTTGTGCACAGGGAGCAGCGAGCTAAGAAATCAGGAATACTGCCTCCAATTCTTTATTTCCCCTCTCAGAACAGGGACCCCAGGAGCCCCCAGCTGCTACAGGGTCTCCCTGAAGCCTTTTGTTCTGCAGTTTGGACATTTAGTGAAGGAAATTTGGGGTGCCACTGCCTTCCCCTAATCAGAATAGTCGGAAGTGGTGTGAAAGTGAATTAACTTAGGGAAACTCTGGGTATCTGTGGGACACAGCTCGACAAGACACAATATGTAGGAACAGATCCCCTTCCTTTCATCATGAAGCCACACTTTTCATCCTCACCCAGACGAAAAAAATTAAAATCATCTGCCAACTCCCCCATGATAAAATAGCCTAACATATTAACAATACCTTCACTTCTTGACATCCACTCAGCACTGCAAACTATTTAATAACTGACAGGAAAAGGAGATGCTGCAATTTTCTCTCCAACAGCTGCACCTTCTCTTTGTCCTGATCAGCCTTCCACTGGCTTCTTACAGCTAAGTAGCATCAGCAGGGCATTATCAGCAGCACTCCCTTATCAGACAAAGCCACAAACCCGCTCAAAAGTCACTGCAGAGACTGTTTCTTCTTAACAAGCAAAATGTATCTTAATGCACTTCTTTGCTATTAAAGCATTTTGAAACCTTTCTGTGCTGCGTGCACGATGGTTAGCCAAGTGTCCTTTGCACTGGCTGCTGGTGGAAGTCACTTCTCTGGAGCAAAATCTGTCTCTTTCAGAGAAATAATTGGAAAAAGGAGATGGGGAAGAGGCCTTGAAAGAGTGTTTGTTATGAAAACCTTCAGGAGCAAATAAAGGATTTAAGGAGCTGAGTGAGAGTTGTTGTGGGCAATCCCCATGGCAGGGTGGGCAAGGTCTGCCAGTGCAAACCTCAGCCTCCCAGGAGCTGCTGGTGCCTCTGCCCCGGAGCTCTGGGGGCATTGGGGAGGGCTGAGGAGGGGAAGGCAGCTCGGGGGAGAGCTGAGAACAGTGATCCCAAGGCACATCCAGCCTTCCTCCCTCCCCTCCCTGACTCTGCAGCCTTTTCTGCCTCACTGGAGGCCGGGCTGGGGGCATTGCTGTTCCTACACCCAACCTGGGTTGTGTTTGCACACAGGAGTCCAGATGGCCAACGATTCTCATCCAGGTGAGTGGCTCATTTAGCAGGGTCAGGCTGACGATTCAGCGATTTCCAGAGCAAACATCAACTCAGGAGCGAAAAAACAAAGGGGCAAACCCATGAAATATTGAGCTAGTGAGGGATGTGCACCTGAGTCTTGCCTCAGAAAAAGGCTCATGAATTTTGAGTGTCTTCAGACCTACCTAGAGGAATCCTTTCCTCGCCATACAACTGCATGTATATATGAATAAAATAATAGAAAAGAACCGAAACAGGCTTTCTAGAATATCTTAAGACAATGAAATGTTTTTTTCATAGTACATCCATCATGCAAAATGTCAAACACAGTTTGCAGAGACAATCAAGCAGAAGCTAAAGAGGAAAAGGAGGTCTGAAGGTGAAGAAGCAAGTACCACTGAGGAGTGACAGCGAGTCAGAGAGCAGGACTCCTCATGGCCCTGGCTGCTACTTTATTTTTATAGCGGGTAACTGGATATTGCAGCAGAAACTTATTTTTATTTATATATATATATATATATTTATATTTATATTTATTTAAAAAGCCTTGATTTACAGAGAAATAAACCCTGAAGTTGGTTATTGGAAACTCGTCTCCTCCTTGAGATGGATATTTCACTACTTACAGTGTCCTCGGTGGAGCAGGGAGAGGCAGATCAGGAACTCTCAGCTCAGAGAGCTGCCTTCTTTTGGTGGTTACTGAATAGCCCTCCTGGGGGGCAGCATCTTTCCCCACTATAGATTGATACCAGTTAAATATGCAGATTTTTCCCTCCGATGTTGTTACTCTGAATTAAAACCTGGATGGGAGCAGGTTGTAACCCGGTAGGATAATTTGCAGGATGGTCAGGGATTATCTGAGCTCCCAGCTCTTGGATGAACTCCTGCTTTTGCAGCACTGCCTCACGAAATGGGGTCTGTGACAAAGTTTATCAGCCCAGATTTCGCCCCAGCAGTGGGTCCCTGCTCACATCAGCCACCCTCTCAGAGGGCAAAGGCAATTAGAAGGTAGTGGAAAGGAAACACTGCTGTATTTACATTTTTAACAGCATTGGCTTGATGCCTGACTTCCTCTGAAACCTGCTCTGAGGGTGGATATTAAAACCAGAAGTGGCACTGACAAAAGGATGACGAGTCTCACTTGCAGGGCTCTGGGTTGGCCTGACCAGAGCAGCTCGTCCCTGGGTTTATATTCTCAAAGAGTTGGGAAAGGCTCCTGCCTGGAATGAGGCTTTGCACAGATTCCCAACAATTATTTCCAGCACAAATAATGCCCGTGGTGTGGGAGTAGCATTTATTTGGTACAGAGGGAATCGGTTCAATCAGCCATTTCCATAGCATGAAGGTAGAACATATCTGAAAAGGAGGAGAAAGATAAGAATGTCACAATAAAGAATACTAATCCCATAATTAAACAGAACAAATTAATCCCTGGGACAAAGAAATATTTGAAGGTCAATTTATTGTTATTTGTTCCTAGGAAGTCTCCTTTCTTATGGTGAGGAAAATAAAGAGACTGCAGTTTTCAAATACATGTTACTTTTCAAAGACAAGGAAGAAAACCTGGGAATTTTTTTCTCCTTGTGTCCATCCATCGTTATTTTGGTTTTGACAGAAGTACAAAACAGAATGCATCAAAAATGGCTACAAATGCAGGCAATCTGCAAAGATCAATAAACAGTTGAGTGGACTGGAGATAGAACAGTCTTGCAACCTCCCAAAACAGCATCCTAATGTTCTATTTTAATTAAATACAGATTTTCTAAAGACAGTTAACAGAGCAAGTACAACCCAGCAGGTTGGCAATGTTGATTTCTCCTCCTTAATTGTGTTGTGAAGCCACCTCCACAGATAATAGAATAACAAATTAGCATGGAGGACAAAAGAACATCATAGGAATGACACAAATGAACCAGAAAAAAATGAGACAGAGAGTAAGGAAATGGTGGGGACTGAGCTGGTTCCTCCTCTCCCTCACCCACTCCCACAGGCCTCAAACGGTGACATCCAGCCCTGTGCCACCCCTGAGCCCCTGGGGCACACAGATGTTCCCTGGCAGCTGTTGTTTATCACAAAGCAAAACGCCCACTCCTTGTCCACCCACCCTTTTCTCCCGGATAGGACTTGGAACGCACGTTCTCAGAGTTCCTGGGCTTAAATTTAATTTTGGAGACAATCAACTTCAGGAGAGCTGCTGATTGCAGCAGGACAGGGATTAGGTCCTGTGTGAACACCTGAAATAGCATTTCCCCACCTTCCCACCCCACGCTGCATTCCTCATGCCCATGGCTGAGGGGGAAAGAACCACTATGAAATAGGTGAGAAATAAATTTCAGGGGACACCTCAATGAACAGGCTTTTCCAAGGTTTGTTTGGGGTTTTATTCCCACAGACCTTGATGGGTTTTTTCCCCCTAAAAGTTGAAATCAACATTCAAACCCTGACACAGAGCTTTGATGCCTCTTTTCATCGTCAGTCAAGGGGGAAGATTGGAGCAGGATGCACCACGTCACGTTTGTGTCATTGTGAGGTGAAACCACACGAAAGTTTTCAGGTTCAATTTCAATAAGCTCTTTAAAACAATCTCAGTGATCAGCCAAAGCCTTCTTAGCTGGACTTATGTCAGGCACAGCCCTGGCCCCAGGATTTCCATTTTAGCCTCGCTAAAAGCACCTTGAGGATCCATAACTTCACTTTCTCCTGTGGGCCACTAGAAATGAGAAATACATAAAAAGGAAACAACATGGGAAAGGAATCAAACTTTTTTCAGCATTTATTTTGTTATTGCTATTGTTTTTGTTATTTGTGTTGGTTTTTGGTTTTGTTTTTGGTGGGGTTTGTTTGTTTGTTTTTTTTTGGTTTTTGTTTGGGAAATCCAAAAGAGTGCTGGGCAAACCTGGCTCTCCAGTGGCTGCCCAGCCGTGTGACAGGCCATGAACAGAGGACCAAACCTGTCCTGCTGGACAAGCAATTTCCACGCCAGCCACAGACTGTGCCTCAGGCTGGGACAGGAGACAGAGGGGACAGTAACTGCTGCTGGCCAGGCAGAACACCCATTTCATGACTGCCTTGGCAGGTCCCCCCGAGAAACACTGCACACAACCAAGCCACCAATTCATACTTCAGCAGTGGATAATAACGACAAATACACAAAGGAAGGAATATATACAAACAGTTCTTACTCCTGCAGCAGCAGCCTCTTGCTCTGAGGTTTCATCAGGTGCTGGCAGAGAATGTTCTCCCTCCCTTGCCATGAACCTGCGTGCCACGTAAAAGGAGAGACCTGTTTGAAATGGGTTCTTAGAAGTACTAATAACATACCAAGGATGTCGATCTCATGACACCAGATCAGATCTGAAGGGTAATGTTGAGTTATGCTGTGCAAGGGCTTAGTGAGGACATGGCACTTGCCATTCCCCAAGCAGTTGGAGGATCCTTCTTGAAAACCTCAGCCAGGGCAGAGTGGAGTGTACCCAGGGGACTGCAGTGAGATTGGATGACAAAAACCTGACAGGGAGGAGCAGGCAGTCACTGCTGAGGGTGTGTGAGCTGTTCTTGGGCAGGCCCGTGTGCTCCCTACACTTTGAGATTGTCATCACCTCTCCATTCCTGTGGCAACTGGAATATTCTCGTGTGCAGGACATGGCACTGCTGTGTTATTCTGAGTACAACAGGGCAGATACTCTGGAGGATTCAAAGACACCTCTCTGACACTTCTATATTGATTATCAAGCAGCAATGAGAAATACAAATCCCCTTTTTTTAATCCCATGACTGTAGAAAAAGGGGAGTGCACAAATGTGAAGTTCCAAAAATGGGTTAATTTGACTGAGTCTGAGCAGACTTTGGATGCAGAGCCACCAGCCTCACTTCATGGTTATGATTGAAGTGCCAATCAATGAACTGAAAATGTACATCCTCCTAACAGAAGACCTCCTAAAAGAAGTTCCTTTGCCTGATCATCCCCTCTCACAGCGACCTTGAAAGCTGCTTGTTGAACCCTTCCCAAAGGGGGACCTGAGAGACCTTTTGTGCAAAGCTCGTTTGGGCAGAGCAGTTTGAAAATGAAACTTCCTCCCAGTACAAACATCCATAATTTCCTCCCAAATGCCTCCTCCTGAGCCCAGGAATAAAAATTGCAAAATCAACAGAGGCCTCTCTTTTCCCTGAGGCGATGCACAGGAGCTGACCCAGCAAAAGCTTCTCTTTGTTTTGCTGTTATGGATTTTCCGTTTGGCTTTGGTTTACTTTTGTCTCTAATGGTACCAGTCCAAACTGTCTCTGTTCCCGTGGAATAATAATCAACTTCCTGGTTCAACAGCTTTATGTTATGAATAATACAAAGAATATCTAAGTAACAAATCTCGCCAGCATTGCCTTACCCATTCTAAGTTAATGAAGGAATTCAGAAAATTTAAGATCTCACCCAAATATTTTTCCTGCTAATCAGACTCGGCAAAAATCACACCTTTCCCATCTGTTCACCTTGTGTATCTCTCCTGCCTTTCTCTGCAACTTCCAGCTCCCTTTTCTCTAAGTTCTTGGGCTGTTGTTTTTGCTCCTGCAAACACGAATCCCTGACCCTGGATATGGAGCTGCTGCCCCGTCCTTGCTGAAGTCAACACACAGGGCAGGCTCCACACAGCCAGGCTGTCAAGCCTTCACTTAACATGATGGAGAGCCTTGCCAAGGAGAAACACTCCCTTATCCATCACTGCAGCGCAAACACCCTGCACAGAGCCCCAAAATGGCTGCTTGGGTAAAGATAAGTTTGGCTGGTGTTTAACCTTCCCTCCCGGGCTGCAGGAGAGCAGAACTGTGATTAACAGCCACCATCTCTCTGTGTGCTGGAGGCTGAGCTCTGCCCTGAGAGGAGCTGAGATATCAGAATCCATCATGGCTTTGGTGTCCTTTGGAACTGCACTGAAGGAATGGCTGTTGTGCTCCCCAAGTGTGTTGTATCTCTGCCTGCACTCCTGGCCTGCCCAGCCTGCTGGACCCGAGATCACTTTGCCCCTGGGTCACCAGAGACATCAAGAGACTCATCCTGAGGTGACAGGGCAGAACAGGGAGCCAAGAAGCCCCATCCCACCTGCCAGGGATGGGTAACACCTGCGGGGGAATTGCTCATTATCCTCCAATGCAACACAGGTGGGTACAGGGAGGGGCAGGGGAGGGGGGTTGGGGAAGGTTTATAAGGCTCCAGGACACACGAGAGGAGCTCTGCTGCCTCAGCTCTGCTGGAGCTCTTGCTGCTCACCCTCTGCTGAGCCCCACTTTGGGAGGGATGAAGTCAACTGCAAGGTAGGACCCAAGGTCGTTATAACTAAGGGTATGACTGGTGATATTGGTTACCTGAGGTGATACAAGCTTAACCAAGCTCTCTGCAGCTAAATGTGTTGGATGATTTTTGGAGCAGCTGTGTGGGTAGGGCTGGGCTGTCTCCTGGTGGATGGTGACATGGGCAGGTAGCAAGTGGGCTGCTCTGGTGCCTGTTGGGTTAACTAGAGGTGGTGTTTGAAGAGTTGGAGGTGGATTTAAAAGCTTGGAGCTGCTGTGTGGCTGGAGGGGTGTTGGATTTGCCCCTGGTATTGGTAATGGGGTGTTCAAGAGGCAGGTGGGTTTGCAGTTACTTCCTGCTCTGGAGTTTTTTGTATTTTGTGACAAGAAATTATGTTCTCAGAGGTGCCTCACCCCAGGGGAAGGGGTGCTGTGGAAGAGCTGGTGGCTGAAGGTGTTTTGAAGGCCAGGCTTGGTTGGTTTTGGTAAATCCAAATCATTAGGTTGCCTTAGGGTGGCACAGGCTGTTCTCAGGGATGTGTTTATGCTGCTTTGTTTCAGTCATATGCAGAGGCTGTTTTATTCTGTATTATTTGGGCTCCAACAGTGGCATGGCATTAATTGTCTGTGTGGTTTTTTGAACATGACTGAAAAGAAGAATTCATTTTACCTTACATCAAACAAGTCTTGAATTCCCATTGCCCAAACCCTCAACTCCCTTGGTAGGCACCAGAAAAGCTACAGGTGACTTCTTTTGACCTGCTCTCTGCAGGTTGCTGAAGCAAGGCAGGTAATAACCCTGGAACCCCTGAGGTAGGGCCCTGGGCTTGGCCTGAAGCTCATGGCCAAGGAGGTGAGAATAACCTGGGGATGTTCCCTGCTAATGCTCTGCTCCTTGGGCACCTGTGATTTCAGGCCATGGAGGTCATAGTGCCAACTAAGGAGAATCTCCATCCTTTCATTCACCAGCTCCACTTCCCTGCAATGGTTTTTATTCCTCAGCTGAGCTGTGAGAATGCAAGTGATGCTGGAGGGCAAAGGGGAGGGTGTGGGATGTAAACAAACACTGGCATGAGGGTTGAGGAGTATTTTTACACTACTTCTGCTTCTTGGAGTGGCACAGTGTCCGATCAGAGCCTTCCACCACACCCGTGCGAGGCCTGTGATTCATCTTTCTGCCTGAATGAACGGAGAGGTGATGTTGGAGTGGACGCATCTTTGACTGTGCTGTTCCACAGACTGGGAAGTTACTGGTCTTGGCTTGGCTTGACACTGTCAGGCCTTTGTCTCTGAAGTGCTGTTTACATCTCCTGGGTTTAGAGAAGCCAGCAATTTAGTGTGAGTTGGCAATAATTGTAGAGCCCTGTAATGAGTCTCTAAAACTACAATGTAAGTAGTCAGCTAATAGCCCCAGCAAACCCTTTCTGTGTAATCCTGTAAATACCTCGGAGAGATGAAACAGATAGTCTTTGTTCTTTATTGAAGTTTTATGTTAAGAGCTCTGCTCTTTGGCTCAAAGCCTGGTTTTTGTCATTCTGGGGAAAAAAATCCAAACTGAAGTGGAGTTTTTAAAGCTCTTTGCGCATTTTAAGAAGCGTGTTTTTCATGTTACTTGCAGCCCTGTAAGATAAATCCGTTCTTCTCTTCTGTTGAAGAGAGGGGAGTGGCTGAGGAGAGCTTTAACTGTCCTGCCTAGTTAACCCAGGGACATTCTGAGCTGGTGGGGATTCCAGGCCTGCCTGTACTCACCATGTGCCTGCAGTTTAGGAATCTCACCACTCGTTATTTAAGTTTATTACAATAAAGAAATCCCATCAGAAATGTGCACTTCTGTGACAGAATCTGACAACTGTTACAGCTCTACTTGCTACAAAACTTTTCCATGTAGCTCCTTAAACTGGCACTAACTAAACCAAAAGTTTTTCATTAGATGGAGGCAGTAACTTCCTGACTGCTTTTAGTTCTTCTTTGCCTCTTATGCATAGGTCCAGAAGTTAACTGCCCCTGCAATTAATTAAAGGAATTGGATGCTTCCAGACATGGCTGGGTCTCTTAAGGAGGTACAAGCTGTCACTGCTGACTTTAAGATTTAATCTTGCATTGACATTTCAAGTTGAAACCAGCACTGAAGCTTTCAGTGAACTCATGGGTGTAGGTTTATATTTAGCCTACACTTGGCATAGCTGGAGGCCTCTTCTCAAAGCAGCAGGACCCCGAGGACCCAAAACATTCAGTGACTCTTTATCCTGCTGAGAGTCTCTCTTCTGGATGCTCCAGCCTCAGTCTGAGCACATGAGCTAATCTGGGAGCACCAGGCTCTTAGGAGGAATGTTCTCATCCCTTAGGCATCCTGTGGTGGTTTGTTTGCTTTGCCTCAGGCTCTGGCCATACCAGCACTATTGCCATCGTCCTTGTCCCCAGAGTTTGCCTGGCAGATGTTCAGCTGGGGAGACTTTGTCTGGTCAGGGCCTCTGGGGATTGTTTGCACACCAGGCTCTTGTCCAGGCGTGGAGCACACGTGGCACTGGCGGTGATTTGGAGGGTGGGCTGAGCTTTGCTGTGTTGGAACAGTTGTGCCACCAAGTGCTGCCAAGTCTCTGTGCCGTGAGCAGCCACTGGAGGACTTTGCTTTGCTGCCATCCAGCTCATTAATTTCCAGGAGCTCTCACGTGTTTATTTACATAGGTTAAACCTGTAAACCCAAGCCAGTATGTCAAAGTCAAATTACTTGGTGTGAGCTCCTCCTTCAGCAGGAGAAGATGGCGCTACTGAACTCATTCATCTCCTTCTTGTTCTCTGTGAAGAAACACAATTAGCAGAGAGACAAGTCTGCCAATCCAGTGAGTAATCCTGGAGATCTCTGAGCAGTTAAGCATGTTAATTAAATTGGCATTGCAGCAGGAGTTGGAGTTAGCAGACTAGCAGCAGTCTTTCAGAGGAGGGTTTATTTCCCCACACTGTGCTCAAAGACTTCCCAAGTCTGGGCTGGTTTGGCCAGACTGTTGCCTTTCAAGGGCTTTTCATTTCAGGGGATCTGTCCCTGATCTGCATAACTCTAGTCAGAAAAGTACATGCCTTAAATCAGTGTTTTATTCCTGTTTATAGACATTTGTGGTACTGTAGATTTACTCTAGGATCAGTCACTTTTAGTCTGTTCTTTCTAATATATTTCATCCTGCTTGGATAAACTTGGGGCTCAATAGGTGTAACTCAAACTTGACAGACCTTTTGACACTGATCTGACAAGACCCACCATCCAGATTTCTTCCCTCTGCATTAGTAACCACAATAGTTCCATATGATGCTGAGGAGCCTGTGCTGCCATCACAAGAGCTCAGTGTTCCACTGTTGTTTACCTCCAGCTACAAAAAGATAGACATCCTTTGGGATCTGGCTTTAAAAATACTGGTACTTGTGTTTCCAAGAACTTACATCACTTACTCCTTGCCTTGGACAGACTGGAACACACTCTGGACTTAAGGCTGTGTTCTGATTTCTGGGTGATAAATGCATGTAACCATGCTGTAGGAATCAAACATCTGTGGAGGTCGAAAGTGCAGTGCAGCAACAAATTTCAATGCAAGACGAGAGGGGGAGAAAAGCCATGAGCTTTAAAGCTATTCTCTGTGGGCATCACAGTGTAAGATTTTCAGGGAATGTTGGGTTCATGGCTGCAGTAATTAACTTGTAGTCCCTTGTGGGGCTGCTCACGAGGTCAGCATTAAGGGAGTGTAACTGTTTCTAAGGCTCCTCTCAAACTCCAGGTCTCAGCAGCCTGTCCCCTTCCCTGCCTCAGGGGTGCCACTTGTGGAAGCAGCCTTGGCATGTCCCCACTAACCACGGATAGTGTGAGTGGAGAAGAGGGGGCTGCACCCTGGGACATCCTGGCAGGACCCTCTGGAGGGAGTCAGAACCTCTTTGAGTGCCATTAGGACAATTCCTTGTACACAGGTGTCCTGTCTGAGGTGCTGGGTGAGTTCTCCCCACTGCCCAGGGGAAAGGACACGGGCACCCAGTGCCCACAGCTCCTGTGCAGGGTCTGTGCCACCCCTTCAGCCCCATTCCCACTGCTTGGCTTTAAAGGCTGCTGGAACTTCCTCACCCGAGGAAATCATTGTGCCTCTTCCTCTAAAATGGATCTGTAGGAGGCTGGATGTGCTGAACTAGTACATTTCTAAGGACAAAAACTCCCAATGTTTTTGAAGATTTTTTTCCCCCTGTTACCATGTTGCCAAGCAACATTTTTACAGTATCAGCAGCTGGGGAAACTGAATGTCTGAAAAGGGATTAAAGGAGAGAGACAGCACCTGTGTTGTCTTTTGGCTGTACCCCTTCACTGCTGAGAAGGTGTCCCCCTTGCTCCACTGGCAGACTCCCCAATTATTCGACTAAACTTGGATTTATTCATCTTCATCTGTCTTTAAATGTATTAATGCTTGAAAGAGATGCTACATGGAGGTGGAAGTCTCTAAATAATAGATTTCTAAATAATAGGGCTAGGGTACATCTGAGAGGCTCTCCAGCCTTTTTTGCCTCAGGAGGTCAGTTGCTGTTATCCCATCACTTCCAATGGGATGGTGGGATGACACCAGAGTTAAAACTCCTACTTACGAACCTAAAGTGTATTTCAGCCTGTACTTGAAAGCCCCTTTTAGGTCTGCAGCAGGTAACAACAATTTGTTCATGCTGTGGAATTCAGGGAGGCTAAAATATGATGCAACACGGACTCCTTCCCTTCCCACTGCAGCAGAAGCTGCTCTGAGCTCTGACCGCCCGAGGCATGTGCAGCCTCCCAGGGCAGCTCTGGCATTTCCAGGGAGGTCTGGCCTGTATCCTTGGTGTGGATAAGGCACTGGGGGCCCCAATGTACTGAATGCTGTTGAACACAGAGCAATGGGCGTCTGGCTCTGCAGTGTTTAGTCAAACTTATTCCCAGACTCTTTAAAAAGTGCATATATTGCCATAATATCCAGAGACTGCTGAAGTTCGGTCCCACTGGGCCAGCTGTCTGCCATTACAGTAAAAGAGGATTTCTTCTCCAAATAATGTTTTGCAGTCAATTTTCTGACTCTTCTCACCTTTGCTCAACTTTAACACTAAAATATTTTCTAATCAAGGTCTAGAATTGCATTGAGACTCCATCTCAGCTGACCTTCTAAACACTCAAAATTAACAAGCATTGAACAAAACATGTGCTTTGGATCTTAATTTTTACAGTCTGAGGGATCTGTGTCTGCTCTCTGTGGGGCAAAGGGAATTCTCTTGCTCTTTGAGCAGACAAATTGGCACTTGGATCACCATGGATGGGTATTTTTAGTCTTCTGGTTAATAAGATGCAGTAGATGGACAAAACTTTTAACAGGCAGAAAACAAGGAAAAAAATGGTTTCTCTGAAGGAAACTTCTTTAAGGGTAGAAATACATGCTTTTAAAAATCATTACTGTAAAGACTTTTATGTTTTAGCTGATGGTGTTTAAATCCCAGAGCCATAGAATCCACTTAGGGCACTGCACAGGGACACCTGAGCAGTTTAGTTGAACAGTATTATATATATTATATATGCATTAAATACTTCCAGAACTTAGTCATTTTCCAGTCACTAAAAGACAGGTAACTGCATTAAAAAAATTCTATTTCTAGGAGTAGCACTGGGTACAATGAAGAGTAGAAACAACAACTTCTAGCCAAGCTGCTTGGAGATATTTCAGAACTACAGAAACTATTTCATTATAACTCTAATGGCAGAAGCTGAGGCTGCTGTGGGTGCAGCTAATGGGATCCCTTGCTATTTGGCTGGACAGGAATATCGAGTTTCCTGTAAAGCACACGAACTTTGGGTTAGCCAGTGGTGCTAGTTCTGTGCAGCCAAGCTCTGGAATAGATTCTTCTTTTGGTAACTTCTGGAAAGTGTGAAAGGAGTACTTATTTCTCCTCTGAGTTATTACTGTCTCCGGTGATGTTGACTCTTCCAGCTCCATATTTCCCCCACTCCTTCCTTGCATTTCAAGTGCATCAGCAAATGAAGTTGGTCACACTGGCTCAGGATCACCCAACAGAGCACTCTCCACCTTGGGCAAGGAGAAAAGAGAAACTATTTGTTTCCCATTTTGTTTCTGCAAAGACTTTAGAACAAGCAGCCTGACCTTCTCCACAGCACTGAACAGTCTTTGTTCCTTTCTTCTCATCTTTCTTTGAACTGTTAAAATATCCCTATTGCTGCTTTCAAAGGGACCATGGAGGCTGGGGGTGGGGAGGGAAAAGCTTCTATCGAGCAGGTTCTGTCCCCTTCTAAGTGCTGAAAACTCGGGGATGAGCTGCCAGGGACAGTTGCTAAAGCAGCCTGAGCCTTTGCCTTGTGGATGTTGGAGCCCCTCTCCTGGTCTGACCGCAACCTGGGGAAAGATCATGGAATTTCAGTAACAGGGCAGGATCGTGACAGGAGTGAGCCTCCTGTTTCTGGAGATTACATGCACTGGTGACACGTTTTTCCAGAAATTTTGTCCATTTATCCTCAAGTTCTGCAGCTGTCACATGCTGCCCCTCATCTGGGTCAGTGCTGGTTGCCTCGGGAGTCCCTCTCCCAGGTGAGGAGAAAGGGGGTGTTTCAAAGGGTGAACAGAACTTGTCTGATTTCACAAGGTTTGAACCCAGCCCTGGATGAACTCCTGTATGACAAGCTGTGGTATCATTAAATGCTGCAGAGCTGTAAAACTGACATTGCTGCTTCAGAGTCCAGCTCTGTTATTCTTTATGAATAGAACATAGTCACACCTTGAGACTTTTGGGAGGTGGGAGCATTGCCACTTGCCTCTCATTCCAAATGATTATTAAATGTTTGACTTTTTCAGGTTAATATTCAGCAAATGTATCCAGTGTGGTAACTGAGGACTTTATCCAAAGCCCGTTAACATCCATGGAAAGATTCCTGCTGGATTTGGCAGGTGCTGAATAATGACATGAAAAATGTTCTCCTCTTGGATCTGACCTTCTGCAGTAATTACTCCATGGAATAGAAGTCAGTGCAGGGTATAAGTTTGTTAGACCTCCACTAAAAACCTGATTTACCCACTAGACTTGCAGTGTGTGATCCATAGTGACTACAGATCTAAACTTAGAAAGCCAAAAAAATAATTAAATCTATATTCAGAAATATGGCTGTAGGCACTGCAGAAACATCTTCAAAATACCTCATGACATAACAGTGATGGTACATCTCTTGGACCCTTGCAGCCTGGTGAGAACTGGGCCAAGGTCTCCTGCCTTCCTTGGTGGATCTCCAGTTTTAGAATGTGAAGTTTCCAGACTATAACAAAGAAATATTCCAACTTCAGCCCAGCTGGACAAGTGGAAAATCAAAACATCAGTGCAGGAATATGGGCAACATGACCAAGGCATGAATGCACAGCAGAGCGTGTGAGGCCAAGGCTGTGAGCACAGATGAGCAAACTGAGCAGGGGGGGCTTCCCCAGCTCTTGGTTAAGGTTAATGCAGCAGCTTTTTGTGGTGCAGAGAGATCTGGGCTATTAGAGACAAGTGCAGAGTATTGACCGAGTAGAATCATCCCGAAGCTCCCAGGGGAGGGCAGCTCTCCCTCAGTGTGTGCCAAACTCTGCTTGGAGCACTCTGCTGCTCCAGGGCTGCTGGTGTCACACTCCATCAATAAACACTTCTGTGTGTGGTGAGAGGCAAAGTTATGCTATGGATTAGGAACTGGGATCAATAGTAACAGCAGTGGGGGATTTTAGTGGTGAGGTTTTTAAACTATTTAGCAACAGTCTGGAAAGGGGCCGAGGGATGAAGTGACAACATCTGCAGAGTGTATAAAGAAACACTGAACTAAACCAGCTTTCCATCAGGGTAGCTAATGCTGAGCCTGCTGCTGAATGAACCAGCCACTTCCAGGCTGGGATGTGCTCTGTTCCCAGAGTGTTGAGATGCTGAAGGACCAGGCAGAAAATAGGAATAACTAAAAGTGGGATCAGGACTCAGGAGGAAGAGTAAAGGTGGTGAGAGGTGGGGAGGAAGGAGGCTGAAGGAAATAGTCCTGGATTAAGCTTCAGCCTTTGTTCTATTTGTCACAACATCACAAAATGCATCTTGGGAATCTCCATATGAGCCCTTTACTGTGACTCCACTTGCTGTGCGTTTTTCCTCCTCTGTTGGCTGTTTCATACGACTGTGATTAATAATGGTCACAAATGATAATCCTGATTATCACAGGGATGGAGTAAGGGCCTTCACTGAAAGCAAATCAGCCATTAACTGAGACTTGCCAAGATGGGGCAATGCACTTTGTGTAGATGTGAACTGCACCAATTGATTGCACAGACATTTGCTGAGAATGAATTTTGTAACAGCTGCAAAGGCCAAAACTGTGGATGTAAACTGGAGACAAGTTGTCTCAGAGCATCTGGTACAGTTTTGCTGCACACTCTGGGCTGGATCTCACCTTTGCCTCCCCTGCTCCTGCCTCCCCACCAGCAGCTGCCTGCAGGAGGATTTGTACACGTGCAGCCTCGTGCCAGTGTGTGTTGTGGAATTCTGACATCTGCCTGGAATCCTGGAGCTGCCTGCTTGGGGTGTTGGGCTCCCAGTTAATTTCATGCTTGTAGTCAAGGATGAAATAATCAAATTTCTGCTGGAGCTTTAAAACCAGGGTGTGACAGGCTGGTCTCCTGCAGGTCCTGTTTGTTCCCCCTGTGCCTGTATCTGGAACGTGGTCAATGTGCTGTGGTGACTGTCCCTGCAGGTGGGGGGCTGTTGCTGGGAACAGCCCCACTGCTCCTGTTGTGCCCACACAGATGGCGACAGTCCCTGCCCAGGCAGCCCTGCTGCTGCTGGAGCATCCCCACTGACACCAGCTCAGAGTTGGGACCCTAAGGAATTTCAGGGAATGCAAACATTTAATTTGGGTCGTGTGTAGCTCTGACTGCAGCCCACACGCTGCTGGTAACAAAAATGAGCAGAGACCTGTATGGAGAGTGAAAAACTTCCCTCACTACCTGATCATCATGTGCAAAGTCTGACTCCTCGAGGCAAGGCTTTCATTTGACAAGCAATAACGTAGTGAGATTATACTATTTTCCAGATACATTAGGAAGCCCCTTGTAGATCAGAACTATTAGATTTCTCTGGTATCTTAAATGTAATTCCCACAATGCTTCAGAGAAGTACTCTTTTCTTTCTTTTAGATGTGAACTGGGGTAAATACAATTGAAGACTAGAGAGCTCCTCTTGTCCAGAGTTCTAACATCCCTTTCCCCCATCTGTAAAGAGCTGCTGCAGTCTGAAGTTATCCCTTGGTGCTGTATAATTCCTATATAGAGGATANCCTGAAGAGCTGCTGCAGTCTGAAGTTATCCTCTATATAGGAATTATACAGCACGAAGGGGTAAGACCTTCTATTCCATACCAAGCAAAGTTGGGGGATGCATCTAAATTAAAACTACTTATTGGGTCACAAATGTGCTGTTCACGTCACATCTTGCAGACCCTTCCTGCTGTATCAGGAGCCTTGTTCTTCTCTTCTGTAGTCAAAATAGAACTTCTCCCAGACAACAACTGAGAATAAATGTGTACTATTGTGTGGCATTGTTCTTTCAGAGTCATTATCTAAGAAAAGAATTTATCTTTAGATCAGTGATTACAGCCCTAGAAGATACATGGGGTTTTGGCTCAAGTACTTCATTTGTTCTGGAACAGATAAAAATAAATTGAGATGAGAAAAATGGTTGCAGGTATGACCTAATTATACTAATCAATTAGAACCGTGGAGTGGGAAGGGCAGTCAGTGCTTCTGGAGTAACATTGATGCACATCTTGGCTCGTGTGAGTTTGAAAGCCAGGCTGCTTTCCCCCCTATATTGCCTTTATTAAAAGGTATAACTTCTCCCTTGCAGTTTTACCTCCCTTATCCTTCAGCCATAATGACGGCATTACACTTTAAATGTTTATATTACTAAAAAGCATTCAGGATGCAGAGAGCAGAAAATAAGATATCACCAAATAAATTGAATACAGTCTCAGAAATAAAGCTGGGCTACTGATGGATTTTTAAGTATGTTCCATTTATGAAATCTCCCTATTTTACATTTGCATGAGACTCCTATGGATTTTCCCATCTGCTGGAACTGTGTCACAGAATGCAGAGTTGGGAGCAGTGCAGTGAATTCTCCTGTTTTACTTCTAGTAACAGCACTGACCTGCCACATCCACTCCTGGCCCTTTTCTCTTTAGTGGAGTTGAAGTGTTATTGCTGTCAACTCCTCCAAATGCAGGACAAAATGGGATCTGTCTCAACGAATGAAGGAATTTTCTGCTCCACCCTGCAAAACTGACATTTATATTAGTGACATTTAATATATGTTGATGAGATTAAAATGTGTCTTTATTCATAAAGTTTCCTGCTTACACAGAGAGCATTTCATCCCATAAATGACAATATCAAAGTGCAGAGGCAAGGGATTGGCTTCACTTGGGGGGCAGTGGGTTTAGCACAAAGAATGCACTGGTTTGAACGGGTTTTATAAGGAAGCAGTTTCAATCCAGTGGTAACAGCAATTTCTGCAGGGGCACGGGAAAGTGCATACACTGGTTTTATCATTTGGATATCTAACGATTTCTGTATCCAGAGGCAAAAAAGCCTTCCTTCGTATTTGGAGAAGATTCTTTCCATATTCCTCAATTCATATTAAATAAAGCAATTTTCTAGCATGTAATAAAAACCGTGGGGCTTCCTATGTCAAGGTGCTGATCCTTTATGCAGCAAATCTGCTGGGGAGAGTATTTAGATATCAAATGCAGTGACAGTCCATTATAATCAAGGCTGGCTGAGGCTTCTGTGCTGAGGTCTGAATGTGACTCTGAGGAGGAGCAAAAGGGTGTAATTTTATTCTTTAACAATTCCTGTAGCAGTAACAGGCTGCAAAAGGGAGGTTTATGTAAAGAGGAAGTCAGGAGTGCAATGCCACCCCAACAAAGGCTCTTGCCACATGTTCTGATCCCTCCCTGTCATTACCCTTCCCCTGCAGGACTCGGGGCAGCTGGAGACACAAATCTGTTGTACCTGCACAACACAACTGGGCAAACGGGCTTTACGTGGAGGTTTTATGCCTCTGTTTTGACCACTGCAGGTATATTCAAATAAACTTACTTGTTAGAAACAAAAGCATAAGAATCCCTGAGGATTTTGAGTAAGAGTTAAGAAAGTAAAGCAGCAAAGTCACAGGCCTTATTTGGATCAGGTCGTGTAAAAATTTCAATGGGAATTAAGTGCTTATGGTGCTTTCCAAATGTGTAAAGGCTGAGGCAGCACTATGGTAAAAAGTAAGCTCTGTGATTTTTCTGCTCCATGTGAAAAATACCTTTATTAAATACCATGGAAAAGACATTTTTGCAAACATAAGTGAGTCTGTTTAGATTTTTAACTCTTTTTCAATAATCCTTGTGCCAGGTGAGCGTGGATTTGCTGCTTTAGCACCTTTCCTTGAGTAATTGGTTGCCCCTGCCCCCAGTCCGGGTTGTGACAATACAGACTCAGTTTATTACTATTTCAACCAAAGGAAATTGGACCCCTCTGTGTCTCAGGACCATTAGACAAGGCAGAAGTCATTTTGGGGAAGCAGATTGAAATGAGGTTGCACGTTTGCAAGCCAGTATTTTAAAAAACTTCCAAATTCAAATAAAAATTAGGATTATTATTTTAAAACCCCCAAACAAAGGACACTGATTTCTTATTCAGATTCATGACACATCACTATCTGCTCTCTTTTAAAAAGAAGTGCATAAATACCTGTTATTCTGTGAGCTCTGTTTCCCTGTTATTCCAGACAGGTTGGGTACTTATACAGTGTTTATTCAGGATAAAAAAATGTTCTCTAGTGAATAATAAATTGACTTTTTAACTTGTTCTTCTGGATGACTATGAATTTGTTTGTAACGGGAGCAGTTTTTTCCTCACTGTTACTGCTGCAGCAATTTGCTGTCACTTCATGGGACTGAAGGGTAGTGAAAGTGTCTCTTTAGCAGACAGTACAGTAATTAACACCAGCAAAAGAAAATCAGCGAGACCAACGAACTAGAACAAAGTGAGCTGGTGGGGGGATTTTGGAAGTTGCCTAAAAAGCAAGGGAGTGACAAGAAACTTGCTTTTTACTTCATGTCTTCAGTTACTGAACCTCCTCCAACTTCCTGTGCAGGGATCAGCCAGACACAGCTTCAGTGTTCTTTAAACTCCTGTTTTTGTTTAACAATTGGAACTCCCTGGAATGAAGAGAATACTATGGGATCACTTTTACTGAGTAATAATTCTCTTCTTAGCTTCAAACTCTGCCAAACTTGCCCCAGAGATGCACAAACCTTGCTGCCAACTTCCTTTGTGGCAGGAGTGCTGCCTGTACCAGATGTTTTAGAGCTCCTGAGTCAGAATCCCAGAGACAGCGAGATTCCTTTAAACTCACATTAATAATATTTAATTTTGGACTTCTGAGCAATAAAGCTCAGCAGAGCCATGTCTCCTTGATACCCCTCCCCAATTTTAGGACTGAAAAGTGCAGTTCAGCTTTAATGAGCAGATGCTGAGGCTGCATTTAAGATCCTGCATGAACTTTGAACATGGAGCACTGGAGGAGCAGCTCAGCTGCCACGAGGCTGGTGATGGGATTTAGATTTTGCATGTACACAAGGCAGAATTATAACAGGGCAAGGGAGATCAGTGTCCAGGGTTTGGTAAATTAGAGACTAATAAATACTATGTGGCAAAATGGGCTTGAGACTCAGATATTGGCAACACTTTTGCCTGACACCAAGGATTACACAAATGGGACAAGTATCACCTCCCTAGCTCTCAGCCTAGTTGAAATATGATTCTTTAGGCTTCTCTTTGCCCAAAAAAAAAAAAAAAGAGCTGGACAGTTCTTGAGGTGATCTCAGAACTCACCCTGACAAGGTTTTTGCTGATCTACAGATGAACTTTGTGTGGTTTTCCTTTAAAAAATTACTATGGATTGCATAGCAATCATCTCCTGCTCCTCCCAGGAGAATTGCAAGTTAAAAAGAAACAATTACAGACAGATGTAAGGGTGTAAGTGCAAGGAGCAGGAGAGGCTGTCCTGCATCATCTCAAGGTGATTCCTTCCTCAAAGTTCTGCCATGAAAGGGTGGCTTTAGAAACACACCCTACAGTCCCTGGGAGAAAGTCTGTCCACTTTCACATCAAGTGATGCTGTTGGGGGTTGCCAATGTTCCCTCAAGGAGGATGCTGATGGCCCTGGGGGAGCCTTGCATCCTTTGGAACAGGTCCTGGAAAGTGCTTTAGTGAAGGATGGCTCTTGCTCGTGTTCCCCAGCACCATATTTTTCCCAGCAGGACCCAGCATGTATAGTCTTTTATAGAAACCTTCTTTTCCCTTTGCTGCTGCCTTTCAAAGGGCTGAATGAGGGGAGCCAAAAAGAAGGGAAAGAAAGGAAAGAGAGAGCAGGCTCCCTCCACGTCACACCTGAGCGCTGCTTGTGCTGCTGTCACCACCAATGCAGGTTGTTTGCAGCACGTGGTGTGTTCTGCTCTCAGTACCTCGGTGATCCATGTAAATTTAGCTCCTGTGTCATGTCTGAAGTCACAGGAATAAAATTTCACTATTAATCATGGTAAGCTGGTTTAGCTTTTGGGAGGCAGGGACAGGTTTGGGGGTTTTGCCTTTAGTAGTGTCAGTGCCTGTCTCCCTGAGCTGGGACCAGGTAGGATGATGTGTTGGTAGTGGGATGGCAACAGGTTAGGTAACAGGTTTGACTAGATTAGATTAGGTAACAGGTGATAGGTTGGACTTGATGATCTCTATGGTCTTTTCCAACCTTACTGATTCTGTGATTCTGTGACCATCAATGCACCACAGTGTGACCTTCATGGGGAAGTTCTTGAAGGCTGTGGAGGAACAGTTTTTGTCCAAGCAGGGAAGGGCTCAAGGTGTGCTGAGGGCAATTTGAAGCTGGCAGAGGCTGTGGGAATGACCTGCCCACCATTCCTCATGTGAGTGCAGGAGATCAAAGACTTTGCTCCTCTCCAGCTCCCACTGCAGAACAAGCTGCTCCAGAAAAATGGGGCTGTTGAGAAAACGTCTTCCCCATGGCCAGGGAGCAATGAGGACACACAGACAACCAGCAGCTCGGGCACTGCCCAGCTCCAAAGCCTGGCCAGTGTGGATTGTGCTGCTGGAGCCCAAGGTCCCACTGTGGGGGTGGAAGGCTCCCAACACTGTGGAGATTGTGGCTCTTGCCCATGTCCCTTGTATTGATGACACTGAGGGCACACCTGTGGTGAATTTCCTGCTCCTGGTAAAAAAATTTTCTCAGTAGCTCATGTTTTTAGCCTCTCCTTGTGTATGTGCACAGGCCAATTTTTGATGGCGTGATCCATCACTGCATCTGTTTAGACAAAGTTTTTTCCTTCTGGGTGGAGGGGATACTCTGCACAGACCAGAACAAATCTGTAGGTTTGTGAATATGACACATGAACAAGAAATTCTCAGAATTGTGTTTCTGCAGTCATGCTGGGAGAACAAGGCAAGATGTTTATAACTGTAAGGGGTACATAGATTAATTTACTGCTCTGTAAATCATTGCTGTACTGCAGAGATGCAGCTCTGAAGTTTTTGTCTTTTTTAATATGAACAGATTTTCTTTGTGCAATAAAAGATCTACAAAGGACCAAGGTAAGAGGGTAGAGAGTAACAGGGCCAGACTCTCTTCCTCTTTAGATCCACACAGGGGGTGTAGGGACGGTGCAAAGACTGGTCCCTGCTGTAGCAGCTCAGGGGAGGTGATGACTGTGGGGCAGGAGCTCTGCCCTGGTGTGCAGCTGGGCTGTGCCGTGCCCAGCCACTCTCCTCGTGTCTGCCAGTTCAATTAAACTGGTTCTGACAGTGGTGTGGGGACGGGGAATGTGCAGTAATCAAAGGGCTTGCCTTGCTTGGTGAGTGTGGAGTTGGGCAGCTGAGTGACTGAGGCAATCCCCACCTTTCTCAAGTGCTGCTCCTGTGGTCCTGAGCACTGCTCTGCTCCCTAAGGACCTTGTCTTGCACACTGTCTCTAATTTTTTGCTTCATCTGTGGGTAGCAAGAGAAGTTCTCATTAATCTGAACTCTTGGTGAGGCAGCCTCACACCCTTGAAGTTTCCTGCTCAGCTGTTTGCCAGGCTCTGTGACAGACACCAGCTGCCAGACGAGTCCTGTGTGTGAGAGCTCAGCTGGGAGAGCTGCTGTGTCAGCGTTACCCCCCTGTGCCACCCACGAGTTGGGTGACAAAGTGAAGCTGCTCCACGGAGAGATTGGGGCAGGTATCGAGGTCGTTCAGCACCATCAGCTCCTTGAGCTCTGAGCCTGGCACTGGTGGCAGAGCTGGTGCTCTGATGGTGGGTGACAAATGCAGGGCAGGAAGGGGACACTGGATATTTCACTTCAATGATATGAATTGACTGGGAAAGTGGCAGGAAAATGAAATGGAGAAGGGACTGGAGACGACCAAGGAAGTCTGGCCAGAGTTGGGTATAAAGTGGCACTTCACCTGTGTTCAGAGGCATCTCTTGCTGGAGAATCTGCTCAGGGGCCTAATTGGAAACGATAGTCATAGACAATACAGTGATGGCCAAGAGGAGGGAGCAGAATGGGATAAGTGAGCCAGAGCAGATGACTGAGCTGTGAATGTCCTCCTCTGATTTTGATTGATTCTAATTGTAAACATAAGCCAATTGATTGTATTCAGTCTTTATTTATGATCAATTCTGATTGCAAAATGATGACAAATATGAATTAGGCTGTAAGAAGCCCAGCAATAAGCTCCATGTTGCTAGGTAACAGGCCAACATTATTTCAAACAGCCTGATCAAGGGAAAGCAACTGAGCTGTTGCTGCTCCTTGTTCTTTAGACTTGCTGTTAAGAGCCTTTTAAATGTCTCGTCTGTAGTATTTGATTTTTCTGGTGTTTGTTGACTCCAAGCAGGCACCTTTGCAGAGTGTGCCACTTGCCAAAGGTTTTTGGAGCAGTGGCAGTGGGAGCAGCTGTCTCAGAGCACTCCTGGAGGCTGAAATCACTGGAGCAGCCCTGACCCAGCAAGTTCTATCATCCAACTCCCTGCTCACACCGAGGAACTCTGCTCTGCTGCCCTTGTGCTGTGGGAATGAAACTGGGGAGTCTACTCAGTTTGGGTGACTTCTTGTGCCCCCCAAGGGTTTCTGATGCTGAGCAGCACCATCCCAGTGCTGGGGAAGGTGGCAGAGATCAGGTGCAGCTCAGAAATAGCTGCCAGTTCTGCAGAATTTTAGCAGAAATTAGCTTGGCATGAGGCTCCTGCTGGGTACAGAGCCACATCTTGTATGTGATGGGCAGAATAAAATTGTTGGAGGCCAAAGCAAGCAGGCTGGCAAGGCAAATGGTAAAATGGGTTTAGCACAGTTGCCCTGCCTGGCAGTGGGCAACTTAACAACAAAAAACAGCTCCAGGCTGGCTTGAATTGGTTTCTGGAGGTGACAAGGCCAACAGGCAAACCCCACACAGCCTGTTCCCCACTGAGGGCTGGAGAAGGTGGACTTTAATCAACCTGAAAATAACCTGAACAGTGCGCTGAGGCATCTTTACTTTGGAGATGTGTCAGGAACACTTTCAATCTTTTATCTTCCCTGAAACAGCAGGAGAAATGCCACTGAAATAAGCCCTGTAATTTCTCCTCTGTAATTATACCTGTCACCACTTCCGATGGAGCTCATATAAATAGCCAGTTCTGCCTTCTGTTGGCATTGTGGTTTTTAATACAAAGCAAAAAGGAGAGATGCAAACTGCCTACCCCTATCCCTGATGGCAAGGCCAGCCTAAGATGTATAAAATAAATGAAACATTCAAACACTGGTAATTTGCTCTCCATTTCTAAGCTTGACATTGTATGCAACATATTCTTTAGTATTGCAAGTACAATCTTGTTTCCCAAGAGTAATTGTCTGTAGGGACTGTCACATAAGGTCAGGTGATGAAACCCAAAGGTGGATATGTATTTTAACGTATGGTTTTGCATTCCTGGTGTCTACTCTTAGATCCAGTAAACAAAGGCAGGTCTGCGCCAATGCAAAATGTAAATCTGTGCTTTAGTCAACATTCCTGAAATCCTCCTGGAAGCCAAGGGGGATTCACAGCCCTTCTCTAGACTTGTACAAGTTGATGCATTCTAGCAGAGGGAAGAAACGGAGATGTATTTTAATTTGCTCTGGTTTGAATGTATTTGGCTCAGTTGATGGCAGTGGGGCAGCAGCAAGTGTCAGGTGAAGATGTTAATTGGTTGGTCACTAGACCAGCTTTCGATTTACCCTGGGATGGGAGAGCCCAGTGGCTCGGCTGATCATTGCTGACTCTCTAGATGCCAGCACCTTTGCCAGACCTCTGGCAGGATGAATTTAGGAACCACTGTACAGTGGGACTCATAACCTACTTTCAGCCTTCCCTTGGGAATATCTCCAACTGCCCCTCCATCTTCTCTACATCTCAGCACTTCTTTTTCTGAGATTCTCTCTCAAGATTCCTCCTTCTGCCTGGATACGGGGAACTTGTTTTGGAGGGGGATGAGTTTCTTTCTTCTACAGCTTATTTCCCCCAAGACTTGCTCTGGGAGCTCAGGGGATCCATCTCTTGCTTCAGTGCTCTAAGCCTGAGGGGTTTCTTCCAGGGCTCAGTCTTTCTGCAATGCAGGATTAACACTGACACGTCCCAGCTCTGAGTCTTTATTCAAATAATAGCATTTGCATAAGCAAGATTTGTTCCTTCTGACACCTTGTTTTGGCAAACGTCCTCACCATCTTTTCCTCCCTGTGCTTTCAGCACTGGGTACATCCCTTCAGCCTGTCCCTCTTCCCCAGGATATGATTTAAATGGCATTTTTTGTGCCTTTAGCCCGTTTCTAAACGCCAAGCCCACATCGCCTGATCTGAGAGCCATCTCTTCACCTCAGCAGTGCCACCCTTCTTCCCCCACCCTCGGTATTTCCTTCCCACTCCTCATGACGGAATTCCTTGGGGGATGAGCTCAGCAGAGCCCCAGCCGTACAGGAGGCAGCAAATCCGAGACATTGAAATGCCACCGGCTGTGAGGGAGGGAGTTGCCTGGTGGTGTCACCACCCTCTCTGTGGGACATCCTCCTCCCCAAGGCTCCCTGCCTTCTCCTTCTGGAGACAAACAGCTCAGTACACGGATGTTTTATTTGCTTTCAGCCTCAGAAACACTGCAAGTGTATTTTCCTCATCGCTGTTTTTGAGGACGTCAACTTACACACATTGCTAAGCCTCGGAAAAAACTAAACCCTGGTGGGTTTGGAGAGCAGAAGAGTAATTGGAAGTGATCAACAATTAATGTGTGTGAATGTCAGCTATTTTCTGCAAGAGTTAATTGATACAAATGCACAGAGTGAACCCGCTGCTGCTTCCGAGAGCTCGGGAATCTGACTGAGGTGTGAGGCAAAAGCTCCCTGGCACTGCAGCCTTGGAGCTGATTGAGAAATGTAATATACTCCACTTACAGGAGGAACTCATGAAACTTGCAGGTTCAGGGAATGTTTTGGAAAAAAGCTAAGAGCCACTTAAATATGCATGAAAAAGGAGCACAGCATGACCCTCATGAATAGCAGCAAAGCAAATCCAAGCTCTGTTCCTCCAAGAACAGAGACAAAAACCTTCACTCTTTTATTTTTTTACCAGCTATGGTATTTAGTGGCTCTGAAAAGAAGTCTGGTCAAGTCCCTTTTGTACAATATTGACTTGAAAAGCAGGGTTGT
Source organism: Pitta sordida (assembly GCA_013390025.1). NCBI lineage: Eukaryota > Metazoa > Chordata > Aves > Passeriformes > Pittidae > Pitta > Pitta sordida. The sequence goes on from WEKX01005975.1 coordinate 1,508,959, forward strand.
GTGTATTTTATTTATTACGTGGAAGGTTTATGACTAAGGCCAAGTGATCATATAGAACTTCCCAGCTGCTTTAAATTACCTGAACAGCCTCTATAATCACTGCAGGTCATTATGTCCTCAGAGCAGCTCATTTCACCTATGTCAGGAAGTCAATATATTACTTTGAGGTTCCAACTGTAGTTGGAATCCAGGTAACTAACAAACTATCTGTAAATATACTGTTATAAGGTAAAATAGTCTGTGACTTGTCTGCCATCACACAGTGGCTTTGAGTTGTACAAACGAGACCTCAAAGCCCAGTGGTTCAGTAATTTTTCAAGATCTGTGTAGTAATCAGTGGCTTGAGCCTCTAATTTAAAGCTGCTATTGGATTTGTTGGTGTAAATATTAAACACTGCTGTTAAAACCTTCTCAAGTGAGAGAGGGCATCTTTGAGAAGCGTGTGGCCAATAAAAAGTGGGAGGTTACAGAGTTGTTGGGCCAAGTGGTAGAGCATGAGTTCAGAGGGAACTGGGGAGGCTTGAGGACTGAATTGAGCTAAACCAGGAATTCAGCGTGATGGTGGAACTGCAGCCAGTGGGAGGCTGTAGAGAAGGGGGTCAGTGGATTTGCAGCTAAGGAGGTGGAAAGGAGGAAAAACTGATTTGTTACGAGTTTTGCGGCTCTAGAGCAGTTTACTCAGAACTTCCGAGTTCTCACTTGTTGAAGCTTCTGAAGACTCTGCTGGAAATGTGTAACCAGCCTGATGTTGGTGACGGCCTCGCTCTGAGGGAAGGTTGGATCACCTCCAGAGGTGCCTTCCACTTGTCTGTGAAGATGCTGCAGATGTAAGGAAAAAAATTGCAGGGAAAGGATGATCCATTGTTCTGGCATATTTTTAGCACTTGTAACTTCCCTCACAGTTTGCTGCTTGCTTTTCTTGCCAGCACAAACACATTCTTTTCATTTCTTCATTTCTCCATTTCGTTCTAATGACCTTTCACTGAAACCCCATCTGTTAATAAAAGTTGACGGTAAGAAAACAAATTGCTTTGTCTTCTTGGAGTGTTAAAAAGGATTTGTAAAGCACTCATCTTCCATTAATGCAGCATCTGAGGAGGCCAGATGCCTTGCCATACGTCCTCTCTCTGAATGTTATTTTCTGCTTTTTAAGGTCACTAATAGAGGGAGTTTCTTTTTGTCCAGAACACTGGGTGTTTCATTTCTGAGTTTTATGAATTAATGTTCTTTGAATACATCTTTGAAAATACATCCATATTTGATCATCTGGACAAGTGACTAATGGTACCATCAGTTAATAAATAGTGGGCACACTGACTGGCCCATCTACTGTGCACAAAATCTTTCCTGTTTTATTTAGTTTTTTCTTACTGTAATCAGGGAGTGATTGTCGTATGAGTTGGAAATCCTCCCTTTTTTCTGTGTACTTCTGGACTTCCCACTCATGAGCTGGTATTTGGTGAGCTCTGGAATTTCCACATCTAGAGAACACTGTATTTCTAGAGCAGCAGGTGAGGAACCCTTGGTTGATTATCTATGTGTGTATCTCACTGGCATCTTTAATATATACTGTCAGCTTCCCCAAAGGGGAAACTATCCTGAGATATTTAGCCTTTCCCCTTCAGGAGTGTCATTGCAGTGACAGAACAGCTCTGTTGAACTGGTGGCACTGTTGCCTCTGGGCTGGGGGGGGTCAGGAGTCTGTCCTGTGTCAGGGCTGAGGGGACAGATGGAGGGTGACACTGCAGGGCAGCACTGGGGAAGGTGATGCTCCTTGGATGAGACATTTAATACAGACCCCTTTAGCTCATCCTTCCTGACTGGAGTTAAAAACTTCATGGCACTGTTCCCACAAGATAATCCCAGTGTCTCAGCCGATACTTCCTCTGTGGGAACTGGTTGTGGCACAAAAGGCAGAGCTGGGACATCCTGAGCGTGTGCTGGCTGCTGGAATCGCCTCTGCAGTCCTGGCACTACAGGTGTTCTGTCCTTGGACTCTTTATCTTGTACAGCAGGGGATCCCTGAGCGTGAGAAGTGCCAGAAAAAGCCAAATTCTCTGATGCTTTATTGTGTGAAGGACAAAATTCTTAACTTCACCACTCGCTGACTTTTGCACTATTTCTGACTATTTATATGCCTTGCAAAAAGCAGACCTGAGTCTGCCTCAGCCTGTCATGGGTATCTCAGCCTTCTCTCTACTGTGGGCATCGGTTCCTTGAGTGCAAAATAAAGATACTAACATGTTCTCTCACACTTAGGGGTGTTAGGTGAATAAACTCTACTAATGCTTATGATATACATGGAGAGAGAAGACTCTAAAAGCCTGTTCATAATGACAGAACTGCAAAATAACAGAAGACAATAGTTCTGAGTTTTAGTATATTGACAGACCAAACAGAAAACCCTCCACCACACATACATTAGGCATACATTATGTGCTACTGACATCAAAAAGTAAAACAAAAGAGAAATCCCCTAGGCAAACAAAGCAAGCAGCAACTTCCTGGGATGCAGATTGCTTTGGGAGTAGGTGTTAGCTTTATTTAAACTCCTTGTGAGTGTGCTTCAAAATGAACAATTTGATTAATTCACAACAGATAAGTGAATTGCTTCAGTTGGTCCAAGTGTGCCTTTTTACTGATAAAGTGACTTTCCTCATTGTTGTGTTGTAATATTAATCTTCCATGTTGAAGTAGGAAATGTCTCGTGGAGTTTGGGGTGTTTTCATTGAAAACCTAAACTTGGGGGTTTTTTAATCTGAAATATTATATTTTTGTGGAGGCTCTATTGTATCTTTTCAAGACAGTCACTTTAAAGAGGCGTTGGGAATCTNTTTTTTTAATCTAAAATATTATATTTTTGTGGAGTCACTTTAAAGAGGCGTTGGGAATCTGCAGAAGCAAAGATCACATCCTGCTGTAGAGAACTGCTGAACAGGGGCAGGTGATGTTACACACACACACAGAATCACAGAATATTATGAGTTGGAAGGGACCCACAAGGATCATCCAGTCCTGGTGCTCCTTCACATTTCAGCAGGAGGGTTCCTGCAGGGGCCTTGTGTGAGTGCAGAAAAAAGAAAAACCCATGTAGGTGGATGATCAGATGCACAGGAACAAAAAGTGCCGCGTGTTGCTCTTCAGAGCAATCATTTTATCACTCTGGGTGCAGCACTCCCTGTGTTCTTCTCCCCATTTTCATTGGAGATGAGGCACTCTGTGAAGTGTGTGTAGGTTCACGTGCAGCTTTGCAGGCAGTTGTACCCTGGAGAGAGGATGCTGGATTGATTTTCTTTTTCATTCCGTACCATTGCTCCCTTCCAGCATTTGTTTTTCTTGACGAACAAAGTGTTTGTTCCACCCTGAGCTGCAGAGAGAGGGGAGTGTATGGTAGAGTGCAGGAAGGGGGTTGGAAACATGAAAGGAACTGCCAGGCTTTGGGTGTATCTGAAGTTCAGGCCCACTGGTGGGTGCTAAGCACTCCAATGTCTGGCCAGGAATTCCTTGGAGAATCTGGCCCAGGTTTTGGTGTCTAGGAATAGAGTGAGTGCTACATCTAGGGATGCAGGTGACACAGAGGGCCCAGAAACAGGAGGTGCAGTAGCCTTGAGCCCTGCAGGCACCAGTAGCCAGCCCATCCCTGAGCTGTGCTGCAAAGCCCAGGGGCGGAGGGAGGATTTGGAAGGATGTGAACAAAACCTTCCACGGGTTGGAAGGTTTTGTTCAGGTTGTGTAGGTCCCACAGTGTAGATGAGGCATCTTCCAGCAAAATCACTAAGAAAAGTCCATCTCCACAGCTCAGTATGGCTGAAGGGGAACCCCAAGGTGGCTCTGAACACCCAGAAATGGTCTCACAGTGGTAGTGGGGCACTGCCGAGGGTCACAGTCTTTCTCAGCAGAGGCAATAAGCCCATACAAAGCACAGGGAAACTGCTTTGGGACTCCGGGAGCAAGTGTGGTAGTGCTTGGTCAAGGGTTTTCTATCTTTGTTGTGCCAAGGAATCAGAACTGCAGGTCTCACTTTTCTCCCATCTCTGTGTTGTTTGGGGGGCTCACTGGGGGTGTTTGCCTTCCCTCACACTGGGTCTGAGCAGTGTGGAGCACTCAAACCATCCTGAGAGGTGTCTGAGAGAGGAATTGTGGAGCTCAGAGCAATGTATGGGGTGAATGGGCTCATCCCCCCCACTTTCCTGGGGGAAATAGGGTTCCACAGGAGCCGTGATTTATTAGGGTCAGGCTGAGACCCAGTGTCCTCATTTGTTGGGCTGTCCTGCCTTCTGGTGAGCAGCTGGTGGCAAAGCCTCCTGTGGGGGACCCAGCAGATGGCTTTGAGGAATGGTGTGTAAGGAGGCGTGCAGGGAAGTGTGGAAGTAGGTGGAGAATGCCCGGATCCCTCTGTGATGCTCTTTAGTACTGGTACCAAATGTGTAGCAAAAACACTCCATGTGCTTCTGCCTTCCACACTGGGTACTTTTCAAGAGACACACTGTTTCCTCCTCTGGTCTATTCTACGGTTCATATTGGGATGATTTAATTGATTTTAATGAGCCTTAATGGGGGGCACATCTACCACCTGCCTGAGACACCCTAATCAAAAAAGGGTCCACGTTGAGGAAGATCAGATTTGCTCCTGTCCTCGGTAAAACAAGAAAAATAACAACCAAACCTCAGAGAATTCCTCTTCTGCTGAGCCACTGAGCACAGCTGTCCCAGGTCTCCCTTGTCACTGCCTCGATGATTAGTGACACAGGATTTGTTTGCTGCAAAAGGCACATGAGTTGAGGGAACAAGCCAATAATTAGAACAACACGGCTCAGATGTGACACGTTCTGCCTGAGCATCCAAACCAAACACTTGGCTCTGCTGCTTTGGATGGCATTTCTTTTCTGCCTACCCTGAGCAGGAACCAAGCTGACTTCAGGCCAAGGGAGGAGAGTGAAAGGGTTACCAGAGGGACATCCTTCTGCTGCTCAGGGTTAGGTATCTCCATCCACACATCCTTCCAGGTATTTTGTGAAATGAAAATGTACAGCTATTTCAGCTGTATAACCTTAGCATCTAGTGTGAACCAAGATTTAAATGCTCCTCATGAAGGTTTTCCTAACCCCAGAATACACTGTACACACAGTTTTGAGATGGCTGTAAGCCCTGCAGCATGCTCTGAGAAATATCAGCTCTGAGCTTGCCTGAGCCGGTGGAGAAATGAACTGGAAAGCTCAGGAGGACCAGTGCAGAATTTCTAGCATCAGCCTTTTTCACTTCAAACCGGCTGCCCTTTATTCTGATTTTCTCAGACAGCAGCAAAGGGTCCTGCTATCAGAGTAAGAGCCTCTGCCCCACCTATGCAGGCTGATATTTATCAGTAACAGGCAAGATCTGAACCTTTTCCAGGAGTCATATGGCCACCAGGACTGGTCTCTCTAAGCAGCATCTAATGTTTTTTTTTTCACTGGCTTTACACATTAATTGCATCTTCCTTGCTAATGTATCTGGCATCTCAGTGCTTTTGACAACTATTTGGAAAAGATGGTTTAGCTGGTATGGCATAGCCCTGGAAAAAGACAAAATGTTCTGTCTGTTGCTGCCTTTAAGAGAGTCTCCTGCTCATGGATCAGAGAATGTTTAAATTTAGGCAAAAACAAAAATACCAGTTGTATTTAAAGACACGGGTGAGCAAATGAGAGAGTACCAGGGAGTGCGTGTTCCTTAAGCAATCAGCAGCCTCTGATCATCCCAAACCTCTTAAAGGATGTGGTGGATGTGGCTCTTTAATGTGTAATTGCTATTTAATGTCACTGAAAGGTTCACCAGGGAACCTGAATGACAATATGAGCCCCAGTGTGGACTCAGCAGCTCCTTGCAAGCCCCCTGAAGTGTTGCCATAGCAGGGGCTGCAGGGATTGCTGCTGATTCACGGAGCTGTGAGGGACTGGCTGTGCTGGGCCAGGGGTGGCTCAAATAGGTCCCTTTCTCAGGATTTTAAGCAGCAATGCGTGCAGCAGAAAGATGAGGATGTATATACATATATGGATATGTAACCTAAGCAACCAAGAACTGAGGTGGCACCGTTGCAAACTGGAAGTATCTGCAACGTTGGCCAGGGGGAAAGACAGGAAAGTTAAAATGGAATGCAGACAATGGCTGATGACAGGGAATACAGATTACTGCTGAAACTAAGGGCAGTTTACATGGTTTGGGCTGAACCTTAGTTAGCAAGATTAACCCTAATTGTAGGTTTGTCTGAATTTTTGCAGCTGACAACCTAGAAGTGAACTGGAATCTAAACACTCAGGATGTGTTAAACTACTTTGTAACAGTCTGGTGAATGCAAGGGGAAGTGGCCACCTCAGCCAGAGACTGGACATTTGCAGAAATGTAACTGAAAGATGACTTGGGTCTATTTTAGGATACCCTAAAGCAAAGAACATTTAGGTATCTGTACTTCTTTCCATCTGGCATCCAAAAGGAAAATAAATGAAATCGGAAAGGAATGTCTCAAAATCTCCCGATAACAGTATATCTAAATGAGATTCTCAGAAACATGCCTTGACCTTCAGCCGCTCTGTGATGGAAAATATTGGTTTCCAACATTTCTTGTTCGCACTGAGCGACTGAGAACATTCTGTCAGTCTAAAAGTCCTCCATCTCCACTGAACTTTTCAGCTTAGTCATCAGTGCAGCCCCATTCTCGGAGTTCTGCGTTCTGCCACCTCAGAAATGCCAAGCAACTGAAGGAGGGCACTTCATCTCCTTCCTCTGCTGACTGTGAGCCAGCTCCTCTCAGAGGCAAGGGCAGGGCTGTGGGGAACGGGAGAAGAATCCATCCTGTTGGTCTGTGCATCTTTAAGGATGGCACTTGGCACTGCTGTGACTATCAACACTTTCTCCTCTGGCTGCACCGAAACCTGCTGAACTGTCCGTGGTGCTGCATCGTTTCACATCTGCTGCTGTTCTGCTCTGGGGTTACAGAGCAACCTCTGGAGTTACCCACAGCCCTGCTCAATCCCTGCCTTAATCCAATCATAAAGAATTCCCTGAACTCTTGATGGCTGGTGACTGACTGATATCCAGCTTTTCACCAGTTTCAGCTGTGTAAAGAGCTGGGGTCTCCTTTTATGCCCTGAGTGCGGTCTCAGACCCACAGATAGATATGTAGCTCTATGAACTGAGAACAAAACATCAAATATATGGTCTTGCTCTGCAGTCCTGATGCAAAGGAACTGAGCAGGAGATTATTTTATGCTCAGAAAAGGAATGCAGCCGTTCTGAGTGTGGCCTCAGGAGCCCAGTGAAGTTAACCAGTATGCCTAGGTACCTACTGGGACTGAGTTCTAACAAGGAGCAAAGAATCCAGACACTGATGGCAAGGAATACTCATTTGTATTTTAAAAGGGCTGGGGGGGAGGAGAACAACTTTGGTGGATTATTATTTACAACATCTCAAAGTGGCATCTTGACCTCAGGTGTTTCAATCCTCCTTCCAGGCTGGAGAGCCCAAGGTTTTCCACAAAGGTTTGTACAAAGCCAGAGGAGCCGACAGTGTTTGTTGGTGACTGGAAGAGTCTCCTCTGAGCAGAGCTGGGCCCCCATCAAACATGATTCATTTGACTAATGACAAATAGGATCTGAACTCAATGAGATTTAATCAAAATGGGATAATGTCTGCAATTTCAGTTCAGGCTCTTGCATGGATTTAGGGTGAACTTTTGCTTTCATAAGCTCTCAAGTGTCACTTTTCTTCTTTTTTTTTTTTCTTTTTGAAATTCCTTCTGGGCCTATGTTATTGCTGCAATTTGTTTCACCTTTCACATGGGGTTTTTTAATCTGTAAGAGCCTGTGAATGACTGTAGCTGAGATGCCTGGTAAAGAAATTGTTGAAAATAATAGGTATTTAATTACCTTTCCCTTCCCATCTCATTTCTTCTGTAAGTTATGAAAGTAATCTCCAAATTGCAATAGTTTTGAGATGTTTTCTTTTTTGCATTCAAATCTAGGATAAAAAAAATAGCAACACTTTTTCAGGCAGTGATTTACCATTTCCTTTTCTTTGACTTTTTTTTCCTCTCCCATCTCCCTTCCTGTTTTTGTCACTCATTCTAAAGACAAGGAGGAAATTATGTCTGCCTGGATCACACCAGAGGTTTTGCATTCCTACATTTCAATGAACCTTCCATGTTCACTTCTGAAAGTCCCCAGTTTTCTATCCTTGAAGATTAAGAGAAGAGCGAGCGATTCTCCCAATAACCAGTTTTAAACCCTGAGGTGATATGGGCCAGGGATCATCTGCCCCAAGAGCAGAACTGGCACTGCCAGGAGAAACAGTAGCAGGAGAAAATGAATGGTTTTATTCCAGCCTGATTTGTAGACCTTTGAAATGAGGATGATGCTGGACTCTCCTCCCAGACTGGAGAGCTCTCTGCCAAGGCCAGCACTCTTGTGGCACTCTTGCATGGCTCTCCAAACCAGCCAGAGTCACGTTTGGTGTGAATGATGAGAGATCCAGCTCCTGTTTCACAGCAGCTGACCCTTCTCTTTCATATTTGCTCTCAAAGTGGGAAGTTCTGAGTGCTTTAACCATTTAACCATCTGGCTGCAGCCTAGACTAGTGAAATATGAAAGGATCAACCTCAACATTAGCCCATTTCTAATTAGCCTCGTTGCCATAGCAACTCAGAGGGGGTTTAATATCATCAACATGGTAAACTGATGGAACTGTACAACTTCTTCTGCAGCTGGGGAACGTAAAAAGTGAATCCTACACTGAGTCGTGTTTGCAGGGCTGGCATTCAAACCACAGTCATTGTGTGCTCAGAAAATGACTGTCACTCCTCATGTTTCACTTTAGGAGGAAGATGAGGGGTGCAAAGAAAGGAAAAACCAGCCTATTTCCTTTTCCTATCTGAGTTGTTAAAATGGGCATTAAAATGCAAAGCAGTGAGAGAAATTCAGATATCTATTCTTTTTTCTATTTTAAATGAGTTGAGTAACCCACCCTAGATGTGGACTCTGCCTCCTTTATTTTCACATAGCAAAGAGATGGGATATTCCCAAGGACTTTATGAGGAACATGGAAATGTACAGAAAGCAGCTCCCATCCCTTATTGATGTTTCCCTTGCACTACAAGGAGTTGAAATGTGTGTATTTTGGATTCTGAACGTTGCCATGGCTACAGGAGCCCTTGGATGATGCTGTTGGCACCCAGTGTGGGTCTGTGGGGATGGAGGGGCCAGCCTGACCCCCAGCTCACCACGGGGATTCCTTGGGATGGGTTTCAGTCAGGGGAGGGGGAATGGAAACTGTGTGATCACGCTCCTACTATTCTCACAAATGCCTGCCAGGTACTGCTCAGGAAGGCTCTGCTCATCCCCAGTGTGCATCCAGCCTGGGATGTTTCTATTTAGCCTTGGATATTCCTGCCTCAGCTACTCTTTCACTGCATGGTTTGATCAAAAGCATTGTTCCTGTGGATCTTGGGACCAAGGGCTTTTGTTTTCAGCATAGGTTTCATTTTCAGCTGCAGTCCATGATTCACTGTACCAAGTAAATCTGCATGGAGGAGAGAGCCCTGGTGCTGCTCTCCATAATGCCAGTTCTGTTGGAGAATCTCGTGTCTGCCCCCAGGATCATGGGGTAGATGGACTGTGGAAGCTGTTGACTTTTCAATGAAATATTTTTGGCTGAACCTCTCCCCACCCATCTCTTTTTCAGGTTTTTAGAGTGGTTTCAGATTGCCAAACCTATAGAAAGGAAACACTAGGAAGAAAATTATTTTCTGTGAAATGCAGACAGGGAGAGAACTACAATTTTCTGAGAGTATTTTTCAGTGAAAGGTTGCAATTTTCTGTCAAAGGCATCTTTAGTCTTTTACCAACTGTATAAATTGTCATGTCTTGGGTCTTGCAGTGCTTCACCCACACACAGAGTGCAGATGGAGACTCATAAGATATTAAATATTATTTTATTCCACCCCAAAATGGTTTTAGAGCACCCTTGTGAACAGAAGGCAGTGCTCTAGGTTGGAAATGAGCAGAATTTGTGCCTTTTCACACCAAGCTGTGTAAATGACTGTCTGAAGTGCTTTCTCTCCTTTTACTATGGACTGTCCAGTTGTCTGAATCCAGATCTCTGCCCCAAACCCAGGGCACTGAATGCTCTGCGAACAGACCCTTGTGCAGGACAACCTGAAGTGGGGAGGGATCATCAGTGAACAGTGTAGGAGGGAAATAATCCACAAACCAGTTTGAAACAGTGAGGTTAGTCAGTGAACACACACTAATATATCCCAGCTCACCACTCAGAGTAGGAAAGGTGTGGGTGGCAGTCTGAGGACAAGTGGGGTGCCCTGTTTTGATGGACAGGATGAAGTGTGACTGCAAAATCAACTGAGGGCAGCAGTGCCATGGTTGAGCCTCCCACTCCTGCAGCTCACCTTGCCTGAGGTCACAGGCTTGTCTCGGTGCCTCATAATTAACTGGGGCCCAGGTATGAATGGGCCAGATTTCACCTACGCTGCTTTGATGTTGGAAGAGAATTGCCTGGAAACCAGAGACAGGTTTGTCATAGAGGAAAAATCCAAGTCTGATTAGGGTTAAATAACAGATGTCCTGAATTTCCTTTCACAAAGGGGTGCTGGACATGTGAAAAATGCTTGTGGGGAACTGGGTAACCTCTGTGCAGAGGCAGGTGAGAGGCTGAGCACTGTTCCCTGCAGGGACACCTTTGCTCTCTGGCTCTTTCCATCCCAGCTGCAGCCCCAGGGCGGGAACTGCCCAACAGAGGAAGGACACGAGTAGTGGCAGCAGGTTGACAAGTGACCAGGGATGTCCGGGACTCCATTTCCTTCCCTGCTGCTTCCCAGGCTTGGAGCACAGCTGGATCCTGGGCCAGCCGCTCCTCCGTGTGTGAGAGGGGCTGAGCTGCAGAGGGTTGGCACAGGGATCAGGGAGGAGGGCAAAGGGGATGAGGGTGATCGGCTGCTTCTGCAGGTAATTGAAAGCACATCAGAAATAAAAGCAGCATTGAAATCGAAAGTCTTGTTGATTCTTCTCCTCCTGGTGAGCCTGGGAATTACAGGAGACTGTCACATGGTGAGGAATTAACAATTCTGATGAGACGCTGCCGATTTGAATTGCTTATTGGGAGCCCAGTGTGGGAGGGGTGTCCATTAATGTGTCTCAGGGATTTCCTACATCAGCTCCCGGATCATCACTGAAGGAACAAAGCAGCTGAGGAAATGTGTTCAGAGTGCAGATACCAGCATAGGACACCCAAAAGTCCTACTTCTTTTGGTCTCTCGTTGATCTTGTGACAAAGTGCCATCAGATCAGCTCACAGTCACTCTTTGTGTCCCCTTCCCTACCCCTGAGAGTAGGACCTGTGCAGCTGCTGGGGGAACCATGTGTGCATGAACCTCACTGTGGAAGCCCAAAACTTGTCCAAAATCACAACATTTGTTGATTCCTCACACTGTCTTGTCATACCCTCCACAGTCAGTTGTACCTGTATCTTTGGACTGTTTCTAATGCCTGGGAAAGGGTCCCACCAAATGGGTCCATCCTGCCATCCCCAAAGCCCCGTTGCCTGAAATGATCTCCAATGTCTGGGGGATTTTTATGTGCAATTCCCATTAATCAAAACTAACAAATACCAATGGGCATGTAAATCCCCTTTGTGGTTTTGGATAGCTACAGCAGCATTTTCTGCCAGAGAGAGGTCTGTTCAGTATCTCTCTCTTGAGTTCAGATTTTCCCTTGGGTTTCCTTGCACATTCCTTACAAGAGACTGAAGATTTCTCTGGAACAGCCCCTGCTCTTTTATAGTGCTGCAGTCACACTAAATAAATATGAAGTGAGCTGATTATATTCCAGATACCACGTGTCAGATCCGAAGTGAACTGACCTTTCCACTCCCAGGTGGACAGCTCTGACCTTTTGTGATGCTGATGAGAAGCGTGGAAGAAATCACAATTAGGGGGAAATTATGCTTTATTAATATAGGTAGAGCATGATCTCATCTAAAGGCTTGCCTCTAGGTGGTGGGACATGAGAGAGAACCAAGATGTGTGTCCATGTTGTAAGCTCGTTATTGCACTAATGGGAACAGGACAGAACTGAGGGGACAGAGGGGATGTGTGGTGGGGAATCCTGCTTTGCTGAAGAGGCTTTCCAGCAGCGGCAGGTACAGCAACAGCAGACAAGGATCCTACTGGCTCAGAGCCGCTGGATAATGCCATTTTACAGAAGTTATTATTTGGCAGAGGAAGGCAAGAAGTCCTGGTGGCTGCAGTGACACCCGGTTGAGTTTCTGGTGGGTTTTGGTTTGCTGTGAGGTACCAAGGAGCTGTTAATGAATAAGGATGTTTTGTGGGGCATCTGTTTTTGTCACGGTGACTCTGAGGCACAGACACTCCCCTTTGCAGGTTTGGGAGGAGGAGGAGGGGAGCAAGCAGGGCTTTTCTTGTACAGCAAACACAGCTTCAGAAAGTGAGGGGGTTGGTAGGAGGGGGGGAAGGCAAGCAAGCACATATTATATTCCAACTGTTTCTACGGTGACATTTCATAATCACAATTCTTGGGAGAAAATGCTTCATTGCAAAAGCTGGAGGAGGCAGGACAGCTTTGTGGATGCAGCCAGGGAGGGAGAGCTCTCCCAGCACCTGTGGCTCACCATCCAGAGAACTTGAGGCAGGGGCAGTTGGAGCACAAACCCTGGGCAAGGAATTTAAATGCAGAGCAGTCATCATCAGCTCTGTCCTTTCAATTCAAGGATGAACATTTATAAATAAATGTGATATCATCACACTAGATAGGAAGTCTAAATACCTTCTGGTTCTTGGCAGGAAGGAGAAGAGGGATGTATATAAGAGAGCCCATAGGCTGTACACAGCAAAGCACAAATAGCCAAAAGCAGCCTGGAGTTGATGAATCAGGTCACCAGGTCTTTGCATTCCACATTCTCTTTTCACTCTCAGTCCTGGAGTTCCAGCATGGAAGCAACGTCCAATGAGACTGAAACCTGCCTTTCCATCACCAGGGCTGGTTGCACAGTGCCCAGAAAAAGCCAGTCCTGTGCTGGCAGTGAGTCTCACAAATCACTCTCTGGCATATTATTCATCTTACAAAGAAGCCCCATGTTCACCTAAATCACTTCCCAACGTCTGTGGTTCCCTGGGTTGTTTCAGGCACTGTGCTGCTTGTCACAGCCCTTGCCTCCCCTGCCCACGTCTCGCAGGAAAGCCCCCAAGAGCTATTGCCATCTGTAGCAGCACAAAGACAAGTACAGGAGCTTTCGTGCCTGGGGACTTCCCTTTGGTTCCTGAAGTACTGAGCTGCACCATGGTTTTCAGTCCCAGCCCTCTGGAGTTTCCCCAAGAATGGATGTGTGGCCAATGTCTTGTTTATTCAGAAACTTCAAATCTCCCTTTATTCCTCTTCTCAACTGAAACAAAAAGCATTTGCCTTTGAGATTTTAAACAACTTTTCGTATAAAATTCCATAATATTTTGTACTGCAATGAGTTTTCTTCTGACAGTATTTTGGGGGAGTTCAGGTTATTCTTGCAGGGTCCACATGTGCAAATCTCTTAGATTTTTTTTTTTTAGTAGTGTCTATCTCTGCTCAGTTAATTAGCCCCCATGAAATCCAATCCATTTAATATATCCAGGCTGCAAATGTGCTGCAGACTGTGCTGTGTGAGATTGAGAGAGGCAGGATGGGATTTTGTGGGACTTGGTCCTACATAGAAATTCCCATTTCCCTCTGAGATAGAGCACGAGTAGAAATTAAAGACCGAGGAGAAGTGCCATGAATATCAGTATTGATTGCAGGAATTCGTGACAGAATGACACTAATTCTGGTGATTTTTCTAGTTTTCTCCTTTGTGCAGACTTCCCCCTTCCCAGCTGGTAGCTGGCAGCCCGCTCCAGTAGGATGTGATGCAAGGGCTGGAAATTGGTACTTCTTTTCTCCACTCAGATACTCCAGTTCAAAACTTTGAGTCCTTTGACTATTGGAAAGGCCAAGATCAGCCACCCTAAAGCTCAGCCCACATGTTTGTTTATCTGGTGTGTTAGCAAAGCAGCCTGGGAGCCTCAGAGCCAGATGGCAATGATGGGATCTTTGTGAGGCTCTTTGAATTGTGGCAATTGCTGCTGCTGCTTTTTGGGTGGTGGTGGTTTTTTTTTTTTTTTGCTTCCTAAATCAGCATCCTTTTATCTTCCTCATTTCATGTTTGTTTTCTGCACATCTTGAGTTTGATGCCAGGGATTAAAAATGAGGGTTGATTCGTGTATCAATATTAAACTGCATAATCACCTCAGTCATTATTTGACTTCATCTGGAGCATTCACAATGTTTGGGGAACTTTGAGTGAAAGAAAACTTCATCCTGTATATGAACATTTGACTCAACTATTGATAATTTCTGATTGAGGTTGCATCCCCTGTGTGTGGCTTTTCACTGTAAATAATCTCTTAGAATGTATTTTCAACAATTTTAAAAAATACTTTTAATTTATCTGTTTTTCCATTCAATGAGAAAATAATGGGACAAAAATCTGTGACAATCTAGTGGGTTGTTATATTCTCCAACAACAGTGAACCTACGAACTTTAAAGTATTATCAGTAATTTCTGCTTCCTCTGAGGTTTAGAGAAACATAAGGTGCTTTAATAATGAACAGGGATCCACCCACAACTCTGATTTATGTTTATGACTCAGCAAAAGTGTAAACTGAGAGGGCACAGAGAGATTCTATAAGTAATTATAAATCAGCCATTCACTGAGGGGGGGAGAAAATGTATGAGGAAGAGAATGGTGTTGGGGGTTGGAAGCAGTAATGGGGCCAGCAGGGCATTCCAGAGGGATTTGGGGTGTTTTCCTGAGTGCTCAGGTGGGTGTTTATCTAGGCAGGGCTGTTTGCATCACTGTCTGTCAGAACTGACCCTGACTGAGCACATCAAGTGTGTTTGATGAAAGCAAACCCACCATGGGCAGGTCAGCTGGATGGTGGGACAAACAACTTCAGAAAATAAACTTCAGATCTGAATTTGTAGCCCATCCAGCCGTGCCCAGCCAAAGAGCAGTTCCCTTTGCCAGCCCCTGCTCAGGAATTTCCAGAGGGTGCAGAGTTTTCAGTGCCACCCTGACTGACGGGTTTATCTTCCAGTCCATTTATTTACTTAATTATCCCAGAGCGAGCAAGAAGTAATTTCTTATAAATATGGTAATAAATGGCTCAGGATGACAACAGAAGCAGCACATTTTTGTACAGTTTGTGGGAAAACTGAATCTCCTGAGTTTGTTTGCATCAGGCTTCCCCCATCAGCAGCCAGGAAATTAATAAACAATAAATTAATAAACATCAGCCCCCAGATGTTTGACACCAGTCAGGACCTGCTTGGAGCTATCATCACCTTGAGTGTTGTCTCTGTCCCACATCTTCACATTTTAGTACACACTGGGAAAAGATGAAACCCACATCCTCTTTAATTTGTGTTGCATCTGGAATGTCAAAACTTTCCATTTGACAGCTTCACCTGCTGTATAAAGGAGAGACATGGACATGTCAGACCGAACTCGCTGAGGGAGGGGGAACATCTTTCTGCCTGACACCAAACATTGCTGAGGCTGTTTGTGTAAAGGAAACTCAGTCAAAAACTATCAGGTGACTACAATTTGTAAACGCTGGCTTTCAGTGGTGTAAATAATACCTTCCAGATTTAAAGACTGAAGCAAGTGCCTGATGTTAAAACAAACAACAGATGCATGAAGGGAAGCGATGGTGAAGAGCCTGAAGTCTCCCGATTTCCACTTCAGTAGGAATTCTCTGAATAAGGATGAGTGAAGGGCTGAAGGCTTAACTGCGGGTCCAAAATCTGTGCAGGCTGGAATCCCCTTTAGAGCACAGGCTGGGAGTGCCCTGGGCTGCAGAGATGTCCCCGGTCCCCCAGGAGTGCTCCGTGTGCTGGTGAACACCCCTGAGCTGTGCCCCCCCTGTTTTGGGGGTGATGCTGGAGGGTGTGAGCACACACAGCACACGGGCACTCCCCTGTGTCTGCCAGTGTCATCTGGGTGTGTGGGTGGCACCAGGGACGGTGCATATGTTTGCTGGGTGTGGGTGTGCCCGGGGCTATCTGCTCACACACTTCCCAGGGTGGGAGCGGAGGGACTGTCTCACCCTTTTCCTTCCCGAGTGCTTCCACCTTCTCCTCCCTTTGAATTTCTGGAGTCTGTCCTCTCAGAACCTGTGCCACAATCATTCCTTGAGTATAATCCAAAATAACAAAACTGAGGTGAACAAGGCAGGGAGAGAAATGCATGTCACTCCATCAGCATTCACTTGTGCCAAGGCTCTGGGAAAGCCATACGAGATTCTGCATTGTTTGGAGTTTAGATTAATCACTATAATTACATTTTCCTCTTTATAAAGAGCCTCCTATAGAGACTGTCCAGCTAGAAAATGAAAGGAATTTTGGAAATAGTTATTTCAATGGCCTCTTTAAAGGCATTCAGGAGCATCATGTTAAACACAGTGGGCACTGGGGGAAATAATTCTGTTGGGAGGTCGGATGGATGCCGAGTTCTCTTGATTTCCTCATTTTTCAAGGCTGCAGGCTTGTGCATGTGAATGAGTCCTTTGTTTTTCCACGGCTTCTGGTACAGAAATATATCTGCTGCAACAACCACTTATTTTCTCTCCTAGAAATAAAGGCTCTGATAGCCAAGGCAGCCCAATGCTGCTTGGGTGGACAACTTCATGCCATGCAAAGCGAAGAGGAAGGTGTCAGACATCCTTCTAAGAGTCAAAATCCTCTGGCTCCAAGCAAAACCTTGGAGCAGAAATGGGTGAGAACAAAGGTTCTTACCCAGTAGAGCATGGCCAACCCCAGACAACACAAAGGGAATGGTAACTCTTGCACAGTAATTTCCTTATTCTCATGCCTGGCAAGGATGTAACTGAGCCAGCTACACTTTCAAAATGCCTGTGTAGCATTTCTTAAACTGCACAGAGTTTGTTTGGCTTTTTGATTTTTTTTTTAGACCTGTATTTGCCTAATTAAATATATAATTCTATATATACGCATACAAATGCTGTTGTATGTTCCCTCCTGACCTGATGCCTGCCTGTCCCGCCAATGCCTTCAAAACCCTTTGGGGATAAAAGCAGATCTTCAAAAAATTCTATTCCCTGATATTTTCAGTTGCTCTTGATTAAGGTGTCACTGTGCAATGTAGTTGTATTTTATACTGAATGATTTTCATTGTTTTCTAAAACCTGAAAGGAGGAATAAGCTCCTTCAATTGTTTTTATTAATCTAGATAATTCAGTTGTGTTCTTCTCTCAGAAGGTTGGTGGATTGATCTGGGTTTTTGTTGTGGCTGCTGTTGTGAGATTGAAGAGTTTCATCATTTTCCCAAGACTCAGGTTGGTTTTTAGCCAGAAGTCCAGCAGCTCTATTGCTTTGATGTTGATTCCAAGAACTTTCAGAGCACATAGAGTTAATTCTGAACATCCTTGTGCTAACAAACTCTGAATAAAATGTTGTTATCTATAGGGAAAAAGGAAATGAATACCTTCTTAAAATAATGATCTTATTACTACTTATCTTGTTACACTGTGGTGAGGTTCCCCTTGTTAAGCCACCTGCATTTTGAGAGGTTTATAGACAAAAGCAGCATTATTAATTAATGCGACTGTGCAAGCTTTCTGCAAGCAATTATAATATTTTATTGTTATGGCTACTGTTATTGTTACCAGATAGGCTGTCTGGGAGTTGGAAAACGTGTTGGCATCTTTGTTGTGCCAGTTATCCTTCAGTGCCTTTCTCCAGATTACAAATGCAGCTGTTTCTGTTAAATCCTGGCTGGAAAGCAGGATCCCATAAAATCCATCAGCAGGTTATTTTAGCCTCATATCTGTATTGCTTAAATTATCCAGGGAGTGAAATGTAAGTCTGGTGAAGGTGCTCCTGCCGACAGCAGAGGTGAATTTGGTGTTTGAATGTGACTCTGGGCTGGTGGTCACCCAGGAGGTGAGACAGGGTCAGGGCAGCTTTTGGCCACATCTGACTGACCCCTGAGTGCCCAAATGAACCTGCAGCCTCTGGCACTGAGAATCAGCGCCTGGTCACCTGGTAAAGGGCGGCTTGAGGCAGAAAGGAATCCGTCCCAGAAGGGCTGTTTGCCATAAGGAAGATGCAAATCTTCTGGGTGGTTTTTTGCAGTGTAACTCTATGGAGTGTCCTTGAAAGAGGCCACAAAGTTTCAGGACCCCGGGACAGCTCCTCCCTGATCAAGGTGTAAGAGCAGAGTTCTGCCAGCCCACACCCACTCTGCTGCTTGGGTGGGGTTTAAGCATTTTGTCATCCCAGAAGTCACAGTGGAATCTGTAACACTGTCCAGGAAGATATTAAGGATGCAGAGATTAAATGAAGGCCTGAGGATATAAAGAGCAGTAGTATCCCTGCATGATAAAGTTATCACACAATCACAGAGTATGCTGAGCTGGAAGGGACCCTCAATGGTCTCTGAGTTCAACTCTTAGCCCTGCACAGGACAGCCCCCAGAGTCCCACCATGTGTCTGAGAGTGTCATGTCACACCTGGGCCCTGTGCCTTAAGGCAAATCAGTCAGACTCAAGGTAACTGCAGGCCTGCTAGAGATGCAGGGGTGAAAATCTTCGAAGGTTGACAGTGGGGCAGCAGAAATAAATGAAAAAGTCAAAGGGGGAGATTTCTTTTTCAATCCTTCAAGATCTCTTGATGGTTGCCCTGAAATGCTTCCTGCCAAGGCACACCTGCAGGATCCGACCCTCTTTGTTACCCTAACGAGCCAGGCTGCAGACAGCCATCGGCTCAACTGCTGGCCCCCAGGTGAGAGCCCAGGTTGGGAAGCAATGGATCAGAAGCAGAGGAGTTTCAGCCCTTTCTCTAGAGGAGTTTGCCACCTACTGATTCACAGGTTCCTTTTACCTTCTGCCAAGATAAGCTGAGGGGGAAAGCTGGGAATTTCGGGGTAGCTGGGGATTGCCCTTGGAGACCCCAGTGAGGAAGCCCGGGGGGAACAGCCGGGGTTGAGGGGGGATGCGGTTCCCAGCTGTGGAGCTCCGGCTGGGAAGAAGGGGAAGGAAAGGAGCTGGTGGGAAGCGCCTGGTGTGTGCGTGTGTGCGCGTGTGTGCTGTGTGTGGCGGGGGAGGGATGTGGATGAGGAGCGGGCTCTCTTTCTTTCTCCCGGGGCTCAGTTAATCCTGCTGCCAGGCGCAGCTCGGCGCCAGTCTCAGCGCTGGATTCCGAGCGAGGGAGACGCGCAGGGGAGGCGAGAGAGGCGGCTAAAGAGAGCAGAGCGGGGGAAAAATCAAATCTATGCTCGGAACTGGGCTTCTTTTTCGCCAATGCAAAAGGGAATATGCAGCACATTTTTGCCTTCTTCTGCACCAGTTTCCTAGGGGCGGTGTTAGGGGCCAATTTCCCCAACAATATCCAGATAGGTGAGTGCGGGGCCGGGGGTGACGGTCCCCGATGGTGGCGGGGGTGGAGAGGGGGCGCGGGGGGGAAACTGCCCCATTCGTGTTCTTGCAAAGATAAAACTGTGTGTCTGTGTGTGAGAGGGAGCGAGGGGGCGAACCGCGAGGGCTGGATGTGTGCCTTCGTACCAGCTTCGCCAGAGCAGAAATGGATCAATTTGGATTTGGGGGGGAAGGGCAGATCGGGAATAAATGCCTGCACGCGCACCAACACAGAGGGAGAGAAGTGCTTGTGGAATGGAGGGAGTACGACAAAAAAAGATAAACCCGTTTCTTGCTGTGGGAGATGCCTGCGCTGCCATTGTGTGTTGCTGCATCTGCGGGAGCGGCGGTCGCTCGGTACATTTTGACGAGGATGCTCTCGCTCATCTGTAGGTAACTGGGACGAGAGGCAACAAACAGGCGCTCTGCGTTGTTGTTGCTAAAGAATAAGGGCAAAGCTGACGGAAGGGTTTGCACTGAAGTCTCTTCCCGTTTCGTGCCACTTGCCTCCCCTGCACACCAGCAGCGCCTGTTTGATTCCTTCCTCCCTTCCTGTAACTTCTCAGGGCTCCTCTCCCTCCCTGCCCAGGTTGATTATTACTCTCCCACTGATCTTTATGGGCGACGGTTTGTAACCTAGCCCCAAATCCCCTTCCCTTGCGTGCCCGTTTTCTTTCCCGCCTCCCTTCCCTTTACAATGCCAATCGATCGCTAATCCACCAAGTTCAGGCAACTCCTCCCCGAGTCCAGCTGCACAATCGGGGCTTTTATTGCTGCATCCTTGTCTCCCTCCCTTCCTGTCTCCCCTTTACCCCAAATTTGTGTGACATCCCAGATTTTTTAGCTTTCAATATACGCGTATTAGTCTAATTTGGCCAGGTGCATTTTGTTCCTCTGACACCCCTGACTGGGCTGTGGGGTGGGAGGAACCAGGGACATTGATGCACAAATAGCCCTTCCTGCACAAGGAGATGCCCTCGATACTAAAGATGTGCAAAGTGACGTTGCTAGTGCATTTGTTTCCTCAAGTCATCTCGGGCACTGATACTTTCTGCTGCTTAATTTTAATTCTCCCTTGTTGCTAAGTGCTTTGTTTCCTCGCGCCTAAAATGCCAATAGCAGAGCTCTCTTTAAATGCATATGGATTACAAGACAGGCTGAATTTAAGAGCGTCTTCCTGGAGGCTGCAAAGGGATCTGCTGCAAGCCAAGGCTGCTGCTGGGGGAGCAGCAGGAAACTTTTGCTGGGGTCCGGTTATTGCTACACTCAGTTCCAGGGCCATGAGGGAAGAGTGGCTCTGAGCCTTTGTCCAGCCCCTTACCAGTTCCTGCCCTTTTTGTATCATTCTGGGCTTGTCTGTACTTCTGTTTAGATGGATCCCTTTGAGGGTCAAGCTTTCCATGAGTTTAGCCACTGTCACTGGTTAAATTTAGGGTTTCTCTGTGCAATATCCCTCCATTAGCAGCAGTTGTTTGGCCATGGGCCCTGGGTTGCTCTGGCCCTCACAGCCCTGTGCCCACAATACCCTGTTGGGTCAAGCTCAGCCAGGCTGCCCTGCACCCCAGAGTGTGGGGGAACTGCTGCAACCCATCTGGGGCAAACCTCTGCTCCCAGTCAGCAGGGCTTACACTGAGCCCAGTTACAAGCAAGGGCGGGAAGAAAGACTTTCATTCTTCCTTTATTAAGGTAACATTGACGGTGCTTCCATTGCTCTTCCTTAAAGTTCTGGGAGGTGAGGAGACTGAGCTGCAGGCTGGGCATTATCCCGATCCTGGAGGCTGCTGGGCCCAGGGATGCATCAGGGCTCCTAGAAGTGATCCTGGCATTGCATAAGGCACAACCTGGAAAGGTTTTCTGCTCCCAACCCGTCCTCAGTGGTCACAAAACCCTTGGGTCTTGCATGCTGGGAGCTGTATCCGCTGCTAGAAGGAATATTATGGGCTGAAGAGGTTTCTAATACAATTGTGCTTAAGACCTTTCTTCTTATTGTTCTGTTTTTCTCCCCAGGGGGGTTATTTCCTAATCAACAGTCCCAGGAACATGCGGCTTTTAGGTTTGCGTTGTCTCAGCTCACAGAACCCCCCAAGCTCCTGCCCCAGATCGACATTGTGAACATTAGTGACAGCTTTGAAATGACATACACCTGTAAGTACTGGCATTTGCTGTGCTCTCCCTTACTTTGGGGTCTTTTTGCCTAGCTTGGGTTGGTTTGGTGTGTGAAATATGGGTCGTCTTGCTCCAAAATCCACTTTAGTACAGTGGTAAGTGTCCCCACCTGGCGTGTGGGAGACCCGGGTTCGATTCCCGCCAGGGAGACAGTGTTAAGAGTTGGACTCGATGATCCTTGTGGGTCCCTTCCAACTCAGAATATTCTGTGATAAGCTGTGATAGGGTCTAGGCAAGAAAACCCCCAGCACACAGAGGAAAGATTTCTGAATCGTTTTGGTTTGTGCAGAGGCACAGGGATGAGGTAGTGCTGCAGTTACTCAGCATGGCTTGTGTTTTCTCTTCCATTGCATCCAGAGTGGTATGAACACCCCAACAATTCATTTCTTCTTGTTTCTCTTACCTCTGCCCAGCTCGTTATGTTGAGGTTTCATCCCCATGTTTCCCACAGCCGTGACGTACAACAAAGACACCCCTTTCCACCCACAGCGTGCACAGAAGTCTCTGTTTAGTGTGAACAGCTTCTTCCTCAGCCCCAGTTTAACCATCTGTCCTGGTAATTTAAGAAAGACCCCACAGAAACCAGCAGCATGGTGCAGGTGGAGTCCAGATCCACAGCAAGGGGCATGGCTAATAATGACAGAGATAAGAGAGTTCTGGTTTCAAGAGAGTGAAATCATTGGTTCTAAAAGCGAGTATTAGAGACTGAATTTGCACATTGTTGTGCTTGGTTCCCAGGTAGTGCCAAGGTTTGCGACCAGGATGAAGTGAGATAAAACCCAAACCCATAACACAGCCCCCATGGTTGTTTTAGGGGCCGTTGCAGCATTTGGTTCCCTTGGAGCAAGTGATGTGGTGCTGTGGGCGAGGGGCTCACACCGACGGGATGTGATGCACCAAGAATTTCTCAGTCTGACCCGGTGTCAGACACTGCTGGCACTCTCTGAGCCTCTGTGTGTGTAGAGGGACTGTCAGGAGGGGCTGGAGCAGCCCTTGCTTTGGTAGAGCCTGTTGGATTGTTGCTCGTGTCTCTTGAGTCACTGGAACATCCTCTCTGTGGTTTAGTTGTGTGGAGGGGGGAGGTAGAGGTGGACACAAACTCTGCTCAGAAATGCACAGGAGGGATTTTCTGAGGGAGAAAAGGAAAAAAAAAGGTTTTCTGTTGGAGTGTTTGCAAATACAAGACTTCAGGAATTTCCTGCCCTATATGATGTAGCAGAGGAGTTGCAATTTGGCCACACTTTCATTGCAGTATCTAATGACACATCTAGAGATTTTCGATTTTCCTTAATATCCCTCTATTTGCCAGCTACAAGGTTTCCAGCAAGGAAGAGTGACTTTTCAGCTCGTTCCAATGGCACTTTCTTGGCAGGCAAGCCAGACAAATAGAAGAAAAAAGACAGACCTTGTATCTATCAAGGGAAAGCGTCACCCACCTGGGGTAGAGCTGCTGACTGTGGCTGGGGATGAGCAATGTCAGAAAAAAGCAGAAGCTGAAAGAGTCACTCAAATTCTCCATCTGCACTGACTTTCCCTCCCTTTCTGCATCTGCCACTAATGGCTTTGCTTGCAGCTTTGGTGGCAGGACAGTGACACTGGTCACGCTTCAGAAGTTTGTCATTAGTACCACGGGGGCAGAGGTGGTCTCACAAAAGCTGAATGGAGGCAAGGCAGCCTCCCAAAGGATGTTATATTTGAGCTCTATGTAGGGCACACTGTCCTAGATCAGACCAGCAGAGCACTCTGCACAGTCCAACTTCACTTGTCCTCGTTTTTCTCTTCTTATAATTAAAAACTTCCTAAGTTCTTCCAGACTATGGATGGCAGCATTTGTTTTGTAAGCACAAAAGAAGGTGCTATTCCGTGTACCCTGGGGGTGAAAAAAAAAACCCCAACCCAAAGAAACCAGGCCATTAGGAGACCTGATTTTAGAACTCTAGGGCTGGAGCGAAACTTTTGTCAGGAATTAGCTCATTCCTCATCTTCCAGCTAATTCCCTTCCCAGTTGCCAAGACTAGATATCAGCAGAAAGATCTGTTTATTTACAGAGAATAAAAAACCTGCCCACACAGGGGTCCTTATCTTCTGAGAAAAGACTGGCCATGCTGCCACTTAAAAGTACCAGGTTTTGTTCCCATGGCGATGGAGAACACAGTGTTTCCTTGTCATTGGCATTACCTGTTTCTCTGGCAGTTCAGTCAAGGTTGTTTGGACCCTTTAAACCTTAGTTTAGGGTCTCCAGAAGGTCGTCTGAGGAATGCTAGTAGAGTCCCAGCCCCACTGCAAATCCTGCTTTGTGCCGGGATCCAGCCTAAATGTAGCCCTTCTGGCGAGTGCCTGGAGCAGCATCACTCAAACCACAGAATACGGTGGCAGGAGCAGAAGGAAGAGCCTTGTTGGGCAGCTTGCAGGTGATGATGAGGCAGCAGGATGAGCTGCAGCACAATGACAGCACCCTGGCTAAGGAAATCGTGTGCAAGGTGCACCTCAGTGTCCCAGGTGATGTTGTCTACCCCTGGTTGACTTGTGTGTGTTTGCTGGGCAGGATGAGCAGCTTTGGGTGAAGGGACACCATGAGCTGCACCCTCTGTGCCCAGGCAGTGGTGCCGTTAATGACGCACAGCGATGAGCGTGACACCCATCTCAGTGAGACATCTGGAAAATATCAGGAGGCTCTTGTTGTCACCGGGCTGTGGCTGTGACATTCGCATTTCTGATGCTTTCAGATGTGGACTTTTTATTGTTCCACGGTGACTGTGAATGCTCTGAGAGGGGAAGTGTTGATCCACAGCTCCCGTGGTCGCTGCGTGTAACACGTCAGTGGGTGATGATTTCAGGCAAACCATAATGGTTAAAGAAAAAATGGGTTGTGGATACAATGTGTGGTAACCTCCTATTTCATGTGGTTGATGCTAGTGTTGTGACATCACTGAAACATGGGCTCATTTCAATAACTGAAATATCTGCCTGAATTCATTCCTTCCCACAGAATAGCTGGTGTTGAACAGGCTCTGTGGTTGCAGCTGGGTGGGTGGTGGGGCTTACCCGTATGAAAATACACATCTAAGGGCTCTGACTAAAGGTTAGGAGGCTTTATAATTCTGTGCTGTTTCTTCAGATGCCAAGGCAGTTGTGTAGGGGGAAGGTGAGTTGAGAGTCAGTGGAAGTCCACAGCAGTGCCAGGTGATTCAAAGGGTAAAATGTGGTGGAGCTGAAACGTTTACCTAGTGATGCAGCAGAGCTGATCAGCTTTAAAGACATGTTCATAGGTTCTGTCTTCAGCCATGTTTGGAAAAGAGCTTTACAGCCTCCCCACAGTCCCTGGCAAACTGTGCCAGGCTGGGTTTGGCTGGGTCTGACCCAGGACAGACCCAACAGAGCCGTGTCGATGCTGCAGGTCAGAGTGAAGAGGGTGCTTTGTGCCAGATGTGAGGTCCCTGTGGAAATGAAGCTTAGGGGAGAGAGCTGCAAATTCCTGTCTCTGGGAGGTCTGCAGTAGGTGGGAACACTGTTACTGTTGGCAGCAAAGGCATGAGAGGCTTCTTGCTTGAGACAATCCGTGCTGGGAATAGTTTTCTTCCATTCTTCATCTCAGCCTCCGGTTGTGCACATGTGATGCACATCCCCATCCTGTGCACAGCCCAGCTCCTCAGGGGAGATGAGTTGTTTCAGCCACAGCTCCATAGCTTTATTTAATTTGTGGTGCAGAGACTCCTGATTTCGGCCTCTGGCTGGAGTCCCCAGGTGAGCCTGGCAGCACCAGGAGATGTGGTGGCTGCTGCCACTGCCCGATGGCTCAGCACCAGCCTTCCCTGGCAGTGCCCTGGGAGCTGTGCCTTGGGAGTTCTGCTCACACAAGGTGAGTCACCAGCTTGGTAACTCTGTCCTTGCAGAACCCAGGCCACTGCAGGGATGTCCAGTGGCTGAAATAAGCCCTGTTTGTCCCTGAGCCTTGCAGCCATCAGGTTGTGTGTGGTTACGTGCTGGGCTGCAGGAAAGGGACATTCGGGAGCTGCAAACACACAGGGCTGCACAGGATAGCAACAGGATTTTTCAGCTGCAAGGAAAGTCATAAAGAGGCTGAAAAGCAATGAATTATTTATCCCTCTGCTTCCACATATGCACAGACAGAGTTACTGTGGGGTCCTAACACCAGCTAGGGGCTGTGGATGCAGAATATCAACAGTTGAATCTGTTCTGCAAATTAGGAAATGAACAGGTTGTTGGGATTCTGTTCATATTTTATGGGGGCCTCCCAACACCAATTAGAGAGAGATTTGTAGTGATCACTCACTCTGTGCTTATGTTCTTATCACTGGCAGCACTTACATCCAGATCAGCCATGAAATGAAGTGTTTCTTTTCTTCTTTTCCTTGGGTACTTACATATATAGATAGAGTATTTATAGAGATTCCTTTTTATCTCTTAAATTACCTCTTAGAGGAGGAAGGACTAGGCAAGCATTTGAATGTTCTCAAACGGGGATCTAAATTTGTTTTAATTGAACAATCATTGCACTGATTTAAAGGAAGATTCTTTGTTGACAAACATACAAGAAATGGTCGCCATTTCTTGCAAAGGTAGTGTTGTAATCATTCCAGCAGCAATCAATTAAAATGCAATTTTGATAATTAAACTTGTACAGTCTGAATAAGCCCAGCCCTGTAAAAGTTGTGGTGTTGTTGCTAGACTTGTTTTTATTTTGGCAGTGTCAGAAATCTCACGTAAGTGCCTTGAGGATTTTTTTCCTTGTAGAGCTGGCAATGACTATTTAATGTGAGTTAAGGCAACAGAAACATGGCTTTAATGATGAGATTCAGCCTGATTAATACAACATAGGTACCACAAGGAAATACATCTCCTTGGATTATGTAATGGGAGAAGATGTGATGCAGGCACATGAGTCACGGGGCATCGACTCACGTTACATCAAACTGAGGTTTGGGCTGCTCAGTTCCAGGCAGGGATGGACTCACAGCTTTCTAGTAAGTGTGAGTTTGTTTGGTGAGATGCCATCAGCTCCAACCCTGAGGAATGTGCTGCTGGGTGACATCCTGCAGGTCCTGGGAGTGACACCAGCTCTGTCCAGCAGGGCCCCTGGATGGTGCTGCCACCACCGACACTCCTCTGCTGTGCCCATCTCTCCAAAGGCCACGGTGGCTCTTACTCTTGGCACGATTATTTTTGTATTTAGTTTTTTTTATCCTGGGCAGTGGGAGCGGTGCCTGGGGACTAAAACAGATGTGATGCAATAACAAAGAATCAGAAGAGGAATAAAGGGAATTTCACACCTGCAGATCTATCTGCTCATCTGGAAAGGATCCCAGATACTCATTGGTAACAGGGAAAAAAGAGAGTGAAGAAGTAAAATTTGGGCTGTGCAGAAGGCAGAGAAAGGATTTGAGAAACAATGAGCAGCAGAGCCCAGACCTGTCCATTGTGTGACAGTCACAGTTCCCACTCACAGCTTAGCCCTTCTTCTCTAAAAATAAAGCCTTTTCATGTGATGGGGATCCTACTAGGCCAGAAGCACACAGGCTTTACTTTCTGGCATATTAGCGAGGTGAGAGAGGAAATCTTCATGCGACTGCAAGTGAGGGGAAACGTGCTGTGTGTAGAACTGAAACAGGACAGTGGGTTTTTTTCCCTGTGGAAAGTTCCATCAGGTAGAGCAGGGGATGTTCTTTGTTAATACGTGAGGAAATCGGGGATTAGGCAAAATGCAGGAGATGCAAACCAACCTGTCTGCAATCCACCATCATTCCAGTAAAAAAATCTCAAAATATTACTGAAAGATTAGAATAATAACTGTGCTACCCTGCAGAAACTGCTCCCTGTTCACCTGCTGAACTGATCCCTCATTAGCTTATGCAGTAACGAGTCTCCAGTTGGTTTTCTCATGCTGCCCTTTAACATCCAGACCCACTCATCTGCTCTGAGGCATTCCTTAAAAAACCCCAAAACCATACCACAACACCACAAAAAACTCCTAAAATATTGATTCTTTTTATTAATTTACATCAGTTACTGTCCCTGTTGTCTGCAAACCAATCCTCACCCACGGCTGCAATTAGGACGCACTTATGCATTGCTGAACTTATTGATCCCTTGAGGAAGTACCAGTTAGAGGCAAGGAAGAGGTAACACCCATAAATTGCCATATCTTGGCTTCTTCAAGAGGGTCTTTTCATTCTCTGGTGTTATTTGTTTTTGATAGAGTGGAGGAGTGCAAAAGGAAACAATTGATGGCAGGATTCTCGTGTAAAACTGGCACATGTGTCCACATCTCTCTGTATGCTGTGGGAGTCTAGTCTTGGCTTGGACTGTGTAAGGGAGATCCTGACACTGTGTTGAGGGAGATGAAGTGGGAGGGAGATGCAAGGTTGAGGGCTGGAGGTCCCGAGGAGAGATGCAGAAGCCTCTGTGAGTAATCTGAATGCAGGGTGGAAGGATCTCACATGAAATCAAGGGCTCTTTCTCACCTTCCTGCCCTTCCAAACACTTTGCTGCGATCTTTGAGCAGTAAGATCCATCGAGCAAAACCGCATCAGTGACTACACTGATTCAGATGTAGTTTTTCTCCCGCTGACCTGCTAATATTTCCTGATTGCCCCAAGCCTTGTTGGCTTTCCTTCCACTCGGCACCCACACCCCTTTCAGCACCATCTGCGAGGAGGACAGCGTTCTTATTCTGGCAGGTAAACGGCAGAAAAAACTTCCAGCAGACCTGGGAGCTTGTGAGGAAAGCGCAGGCAAATGAAGTCCCACAGAGAGCACACAGGGACAGAGGATGGAGAAACCCTGGGTCAGCAGGCATGGCGTGGGAAAGGAGCCGGGCAGCAGCTCTCGAGGGTCTGTGAACAACCCATAGATGGAATTTTGCTTTTTTTCTCTTTTCATCCCTTGGCTAAGACTGAGAAGGTTTTGCTTTCTGAGGGCTCTGCCTCTTCCTGCTTTAGTGCATGATGAGCACCTTCCATTTATCCATGGTGGGATGCACAGCTGGTCCTGAGACGGGACCGTTTGGGCAGGGAAAAGGGAGAAAAACATAAAGATGTAGACAAGAGTGGGGTGAAGGTTGGCTGCAAAGGCTGCACATGTAGCGGGGGGGGACTCGGAGGTAACACCTGGTCACTGCCCAGCAGGGAGGGGGGGCAGCTCTGGGCCCCCAGCACCGTCTGCCAGGGCTGCAGCAGCCAGTGGAACCGCAGTGGAGAAGGAGGCCTGGCCTTCAGGGAGTTCAGCAGAAATGTCTTTGTGTAGAAGGTGATTAATGTCTTTAATGAACTACCAAAGGAAGTAATAGAAAGCCAAAGCCCAGAGGGCTGCAGGGGGAAAGGGGATGAGGTGCTGTGGCAGGGGAGGCACTGATGTTCACCAGAATCCTCTGGTGGGACCGCAGGAGCCTCTGGCAGAGGTGTGTTTGTCTCCTCCAAGGTGTGTTTGTCTCCTCCAAGGTGTGTTGTGGCCGTGCAGGGGCTGCAGGCAGAGGGATGAGGGAAGTTGCTGCAGGACTCTGGGCTCCTGTGCCATAGGATGCAGAGGTGCAACATGCAGGGCTGAGATTGTTTCCCTGGGTTATCCTTGCCTGCGGACAATACGGTGAATTCTTCACTTTCAACAACAGCAAATTTACGTTAGAAAACGGCTCCATCCAAAGGAAATTGCACTTGACAGTCTCCCTGTAGCCACTGGAGAGCAGCAGGCAGACAGTGGAGGAGCTGCCTTGCCATCCCTTGCTGCCTGCTGGTGTGTGGGTTTGGCATGCAGCGTTGCATCAGTTGGTTTTGAGAAGCAGCTGTGAGCCCTTTGGATCACAAATGGATATGAGAGCCTGCTACCTCTGCTAACAACTCATTTATTATCAGGGAGCAGGGAGTTTCCTCTGAGCCAGTGCAATCTATCATTTCTTAAAGATGTTGTGTGAGATTGAAAGGATTTGCTTTCAGAATTGACACCTGGATCCCAGCAATGAATCCACCTTCGGGAAGAAATCTCCTTCCTCTCTTCCTCGTTAAGGTTTATTTTTCCCAGCTTCAGGAAAAAGGGAGAGGAATGTAGAGACTCTTAGCTTTGAAAAGTTCAGGATCATCCCTCCTCTGAAAAATGTCCCTGAGAAATGCTCTTCTCCTCCCTCTGTGAGGAGAGAGTATTTTGCCCAAAGTACTGATGACCCTCTGCAGCTGTTTTTCCTCAGTTTTCATGTTCAGTTGGTTGATGTGGTTTAACCTTTTCTTCCTTTAATGTGCCCTCATGAATTATTCCAAGCAAATACAACTTTTGCCTTAATTTTGGTTTGTTTTTTTAAACATGTTTTCAGTACAAAGGGAACTCAGGGCTGCACGTACTTGGTTCTGCCCTATCAATTTCCCAGACTGCAGATCATGCCCTTTCTAAAGAAGGTTCACTTGATCCAAACACACTCAATTTTGTAGCCTGTGATCCCATCACTGCTTGTCTTTACATTTCCTGCAGTTTTTCCCCAGCAACCTCATTCTCCACCCTGATTTTTGCTGGTTTTCCTTCCCTGCACCAGGATTTTCCTGGGCAGTTCTGCACCAGGTTGTGCCTCTATGCCTGGTGCTTAAAATGTCGTGACCATCTCATGGCTGTTGTGATTTCTGCTGTTCACCTGTTGCATCTCCCTCTCATGATGAGTTTATTAAGCTTTCACAGCAGTGTTTCAGCATTATATTGAATATTTGGGGTCTTGATTGTTAGCTTAGGCCTGGAAGTACCAAAAAATTCAGACCTTTAAAGGCATTTTAGTGTTTACTGATTGCTCCAGGAGCATCAGTAGCTAATGGTGATACAGTGTGCTCTAAGTGATGCTCAGTGCCCCTGTGCATCTGTTTGGAGAGTAGCACAAATAGGATTTTTATGTTATCCAAAGCACTTTTTTTTTGGATGAAAGAACAAGCTCAAAGAAGAATTGTAGATCCATTATTCTTTCTCATGGAAGACATGTGTTTCTGCTCTCCTGTCCTGTGCTGCTGCTGCTCTCTGTTGCAGAACAGGCTCTAACAGCAGCCAAACTGGAATTGCTCCCATGATCCACCTTCTTCCTGGGGCATATACACTAAGACATTAATAGTGGAAAAAATAAATCGTGAAAAGTGTGTATTGAGGAAAAAAAAGTAGAATTGGGGTTTAGGAAAGTGGTAGCATCAGGCACAGGTGATAAATGAGAGCTGAAGGCTTGTTGGGAATGCATTAGAAGCAGCCTCTAAAATGGTCTTTAAATCAACATTTGGTGCAGTTTGGCCCCATCCACAGACAGTTCCAGCAGTGAAATGTCTCCTCTGATCCCACATCCCATTGCTCTCACTGTGGGGCTGTGGAAAAGGACAAAGTCTGAGCTCCTGAGGGAGCAGCACCTGATGCTTTGGGCCATGTGGGCTTTTCTGCAAGGTGAGGGAGATTAACCACTTCTCAGCCGTGTCCTGAGGTTAACACTCACTGACTTCCAGCCTCCAATGATGTCTGGGTGCCTTTGACAACTTGGCTCTTTCTCTCATGTGAGACACTCTGTGAAGGGTGACTTTGGGGGAGAAGATACAGTTACAGGGCTTTTGAAGAACTCTCCCATCCTATTGCTTGGTTTTGTTTGTTTTTCCAGAGAGACTGGAGAGCAGGGAAGTGGGAAGGACTGGCATTAATGAGGCAGCACCAAAGCCACCATGAGAATGTCTGGATCCCCTCTGGGGGATGGATGTGCTTCCTGAGGCTGCCAGAGTCGATAAATAAGTGAGGAGACACGAGTGAGCACTTGCCTGTAGGAGAGGGCACAGCTCTGAGTGATCAGTCCCACACTGACCTTCTCAGGCTCAAGTTTATAGTTACTGCTATTCCTGATGAACCCAGTCCCTCTCTGGGCAGGTGAACAGGTCTTTGGTGACTAGGGATGTGTGGGGGATACCCAAAGCTCTCCCATGTCTGCTGGCACATGAGCAGCAGCCTGCGACGTCTGGGAAGTGAGGGGGATCTACTCCTCTTCTCCTAGAAGTGCCAGGCAGCATATGGGTAAAGGCCATGTAGGTGCTTTGAGTGGGTGAACAGATACTACCTCTGCACACAGGATCCTTGGGAACGTTTTCCTTCACGGAGCAGCGCAGCACAGTGGGAGCACCAAGGAGCTGTGCTGAGTGGCCACAGGCCGTGGTTTTCACCATCTGCTCTCTCCTTGCTGCTACGACAGCAGGAAAATGTCCCTCGTCTGGGCAGTGTGGGCTCATTCATCTCCACTCCCTCAGAGACAAGAGCATGAATCACCTCCTCGTCTTCCTCCCCACATGTGGTGCGGGGCTCCAGCCCACACGTCTGGGCAGCTCTGCTGGCACCTCCTCACGGGGCTGCCCTGGCACAGGTGGGACAAGCCTCATGCTGGAGGGGAACACCAACAGCACTAGGGCACCTCAGGAGAGGAGGGAGGGAAGCAGCTCTCCCTCCCTCTGGCAACCAGGGAAATGTTTAATCTCCCGATGTGAAGAAATTGAGAGAGATGCATTTAATACTAACCCTGGCACAGGGGAGGAAGGCTCCTCTTGAATTCACTTTTGTGTGGCACCAGGCAGCCTCACCATGGGTGAAGCCTTTCCATTCAGCTCAGGCAATGTGTCCTTAATTTCCCTTTTTGGTCTTCAAGGCCAGTTACTTTCTGTTGAGTAACACTTTTCTTTTGTAGACAAACTTAGGAAAACAATGTTAAAGGCTATGGATCCTCTGCCTTTCCCAGTTCCTTTGGGTTTCATCTTCCAAGCCAGGACATTCCATAACCAAATGACTGCATGTAGCCCAATGTAAAATTTCCCAGCAGACATGTAGGTATGATGAAGACATCACAAATAAGGAGAAATGTATGTTCTGTTTTGTTTTCCCTGCTGTGATTGTGGTGAGACCTGGAGTTTTCCAATCTGAGCTTGGCAGAGAAAAACAGAATATGTCTAAATACTGCAAGAATTACAATTATTGTTAGGCATTCCTGTGGTTTTATCCAAGTATGGAGTGAATTGTGAGGGCTGTAAATAAATGCTCTCTCCCAGGGTGTCCCCAGGCTGGACCCTGGCAAATGCAGGTGCTTCCCAGAGGGACTCCCTTCTGAGTTGCAATCAATAACAAAAATGACTGTAGGGACAAGCAGATGCACTGAAAAGTCAATATGCCTGATGTGATGATGTCCTTATCAGCCCTATGAGGGAAAACAGCCACTTACTGCCTATAAAACCTTTTATTTTCTGAGGATATTAGAGGTTCTTGTTTAGGTGAGGGCATTACATTTATTTAAATGCTCAAAATATTTATTGAGGACATGCTTTCTATATATTCTCTCATGATAGGATGCCCCAAATCCAGTGACATTAATTAGCTACTTAAACTTTTTTCCCCCCCAGCTACAGCCAAATCTCTCTGGATTTGGCAGCACAGCAAAGATTTAACAGAAAGTTTAAACGGGAAGAGCATAAGAGAGGAGAAATCGTAGGATAAGATTCTGTGCCTGTTAACTGATGGCATTTATAAATTATAGCTGAGAGATGTCATATCAGTGGAAATGGAAAACAGCTTAGTGGATTATAAAAATACCCTCTATAAACCATTTTAATGCCTAATTTTTTTTAAGTCTCTTATGGTAGGTGTCATAAAAATTCTAGCAGAAAGGATAAAATTTTCCCTGGGTAAACTGGTGATTAGAGGCTGTCAGGGAGAACAAACTCTGGACAAGGCTGAGTTGGGCTGAGGACAGCAGGCTGCTCTTCCTGGGGAGGTGAGTTTGCAGATCCAGAGCTGCAGGGTGACTGGTGCTGCAGCTGAATGTCCTCCCACCCCAAGGAGAGGGTTGCCGTTGAGCAAGAGGAGAGGAACACTGGAGAGTGAGCAGTGGGGGCTCAGCTCTGGGGCAGGGACTGTTTGGGGGCAGCCCATGAAGGGAATTTGCAGAGGGACAGCAACCCTGGAGGGAGCAGCCAGGATTGCTGGAAACCACAGTTGTGGCTGTGAGATAGGAGGGTGGAAAAAGACGCCTGTGGGATGCCTTGGAAGGAGCCACGAGGTGGTGTTGGACAAAATGATGCCTCCTGTTGTCTACCAGGCTGCAGTGACTCTGGTTCCACCACTTTCTCGAGTCTATTTCAAATTAAACCTGTAGGACAGAGCTGCCGCTGTGGTCTGCCCTATGGAACAGGTGTTTGGGGTGTTTGGTACAGGGCATTTCACAGAGGTTGCTCCCCCAGGTTTCCTCACTCACTCCTCTGGGTGCCTCTGGTCCCCTCCTGTGCCTCCTTTGGAAAAGCAGAGCCCAGGCTCAGTTCTGGGTTGGGATATTTAAGGCTGCAATGTTTTGCAGCACATTTCCAAGCTGCTTGTGCAGGAAAGGGTAAATGACCTACCTCTCCCTGTCCTTTCCCAGCTCCCAGGATGCCTTCAAAGGGCTTATTCTCTGTTCCCTTTGAAGGCTTTGTGTCAGTCTTCCCCATAGATCCTTGTACTTCTGGCCTCTTTTGTGGCTTTTTCCAGAAAAAAAAAAAAATCTGCATGTGGGATGGAAATGGTATTAACTTTCCCAGCTGTGAGCTCCCAGCAGAGCTGCATTTGCAGTGTGTCATTGGGGCTGTTGGGCTGTTTCCTCGGCGAGGCAGGATTGGGGCTCCAGCTGAGCACCCTGTGGCACCAGTGCAGGAAAGGCAATTTCCCCAATTAAATTTCACAGTATCGGGTGTTAAGCAGCCTAATTCTGGGTCCTGTTCTCTGCAAAGGAGCTCATCATGGCATGAGCTGAAGGGATGAGTAACAGCCTTCAGTCTGAAAGCTTACCAAAAAAAGAAAACAGCCTCGTGCAGAATACTCCAAGGACAACCTGCACCCAAGTTTTCCAGTTGGGTTGGGAGTGTTTTCAGTCAGAGAGATGAGCTGTCTCACCTCTGGGCCTTTTCTGTTCTCTTGTATAAAGCAGCCAAGGGTTGACTAGAAAAATAATTGGAAAAAGGGAAAGAAGTGGATTTCTCTGGCCCTTTTCCTTCCTTTCCTTTTACCCTTTCCTGCAGATGGAATGAGTCCACCTTGTGCCAAAAGTACCCAGAGAGGAAGAGAGCTTGGGGACACTTGATTCACATAGAAGTTTTCACACAGAAAAGCAAAGAGAAGAAAATGTGTGAAGTGTCTTCTGCTTACAAAGCCTTCTTATTTAAAATTGGGGGTATTATTCAGAGACAGTACTGGAGCAGTGACTTTTCCCAATTCCATAACATCAGGGTCCTTGGTGCTTTTGCCAGCTCTTGGTCAGGTTTTGCTCTGGGGAACCGTTTTCATTTTTACAGTTTCCAGCCCAACTCTCTCGGAGGCATGAATAGACTGTGCCCTAAATCTTTATAACCCAGACAGCAAATAAGATGATTATGTGATTTATTCGCACTGCTAAGCCCATCAGGTGTATCAAACTTGAGAGCTGCTGGTTTGTCAGGTGGCATTGGTGGGCTCAGAGCAGCTCAGAGTGGAGGAGAAGCAGCTGCTCTTCAGGCTCTCAGGGCACCTTTTGCTTTGTTATCACCCAGTAACAGTGACAAACACCAAACAGACAAGCAGATAGCCCAAACCCCCCCAGGGCACACCTGCTCTGCTCTCTGCCACATCTCTGTCAGTGGCAAGGAGCTGCTGTGGGTTGTAAAGTAATTCTGTGCATGTACCCACAGGAGCTTACCAAGCCCAATGAGAATCCCTTTAGTACCTACTGATGAGGGGGAGTTCCAAAATGATCCTGTGGACTATCCATTCTGGAGGACTGGGGGGGAAAAAAAGCATAACTATATCGTCTGGCATTTATTTATGAGGTTTTTTTATTGGGGTTTTGGTGGTTTTTCCCCTGCTGGGTGCCTCCTGCTCCCACCAGAGGTCCAGCACCAGGCTTTCCCACACGCTCCTGTTGTACATTACTGTGCAGTGATGTTACAAGAGCTTCTCCAGTGTGGTGAACAGACGTGGGCAGAAAATTGACTCCTCAGGAGATTTGAGCAAAATGGCATCTTGGGAGCTGATCTCCCATCGGCTCCTTTACATTGATGATTCTGCTCCTCACTCCTTTGAAAAATAAAAGCAAAAAGCCTTCTGTGCAATTACGGCAAACTTGTCTTGCCTGTTATAAACTCGTGAAACAAAACTGGTGACACTACAAAGCTGGTGACAGAAAAACTGTTGCCCTTTGTTTTTCGGACATGGTGTTTGAACGAGAGTCTCAGGCTGTCCCACAGGACAGCTCCATCGGGGGAAATTCCCAAGGGATATGACAAGTGAAATAAATAGTTCATCAGCTAATTAGGTGGCAGCTGGGATGATTGTGTTTCTTGCTGGTAGGAGAAACCTTTGGGGTGGAAGAAGCTCACCTGGATGAGAGAGGGGGTTTTGCAGGTGTGGCTGCAAATGTCCATCCGTGTCTCCCAGCCAAACCAGAGGGGAACAAGTTCCTTTTGCTAAAGGTGTTTGAAAGGCATCATTGAACCCTGTGCCCTGAGTTCCCCCATGTGAGCTGAAGAGGTCTGTTCATACACCTCAATCCACCAAGTGCTGCCATCCAAGTCCTGAGCATCCTCCTGCAGACGCTGCTGCACTTGGGTGATTTTGCAGTACCAGCTCCAAAGGAGACATGAAAGGAGGTAACCAAAAAAGGATGACATCCTCCTTGTTGAGGTTTCCAGTGTTGTGAGCTCCAGTTTGATTTATGCTTTAGTAGGGGATTTTTGATGGGTCATGGACAGCTCTCTGTCTGTCTGTTCTCCAGCTCTGTCTGTCTATTCACGTGCTCCAGCAGAAGTGATGTTTGCTGGAGTCTGCAGACAGCCTGAAAAATAAAATATAAAAAGAAAAGAGAAGCTCTCAGCAGCATGATCCACATCCTATTCCTCCCTCTCCCCACACACTCATCACTGCATCTTCTCCCAGTGGAGCAGTGCTGAAGCCTAAGATACCACATTAAATGTCAGTCATTTAACTACCAGTTATTTTAGCAAATAAGAGTGGGACTGTCTCCCTGGGGTTGGCTGAAAATTGTTAAAAGAGCGAACAAAAGGCAAGGAAAGAGAAAAGAAAAGGAGAAGAAAGAGAGGAGAGAAAAGAACAGGAAGGACAAAGGGAAGCACCAGGCAGAAGGAACTTGTGATGCCGGAATCTGAGAGAGACAGAGGCCGAGGAAGGAGCCCCGGGGACATCAATTGGCTGGTTCCCACCGGGTGTTCAGGGGCCAGTAATGAGCCCTTTGTGCTGTACCTGAGTTACCCAGGCTCATCCTCCAGGCTGTTTGGTAACAGGTGACAGGTTGGACTCGATGATCTCTGTGGTCTTTTCCAACGTTATAATTCGGTGATTCTGGTTCTGCTGATGGTGTTGGCAGCAGCTCTGCCCCTGTCCTCACTTTCCAGTCCATTGATTTGGGAGGGAACCTTCTCCAGCACGGGGGGATGCTCCTGTGTTTGGGAGGTGGCAAGATATGTAAGAAGGGTGGGAATCCTCTTTCCTTTTGACTTCTATCTTGTTCCATATCCTTTTCTTATGTGCTCTTCTTGGAGGGCCAATTGGTCACCGGGGGAAGAGAAATGGAGCTGGTATCTACTTATTGGGAGATTTTCCTCTTTGAAAATCACTTTATTTCCGTGTGTTGGCAGTGCAGGGTTTCTTTACATGCAGATAACATTCAGGGTGTATTAATAAGCTGTCATCTGGTTGTTCTCATGAGTTGTTTGTTATATTCCCTGAGGCTCTGGTTTTTCTGGCATGGAGGGCTTACATGAGTTTGAAATCTGGAGTCTGTCCATGCACGACTTTCAAATTCACATTAGAGAACATTTAAGGAAAGAAAAAGCAGTTCTCAAGTCGGAAGAGCACTGTTGGTGCTGGCAGAGGACCCTGCAGAACACAATCAGTCCCAGGAAGCCTTGTTGTCATCCAGAATTAATCAGAGTAGGTTTTTGAGCGTGTGTAGGGACTGTGGATATCCTCAGTTACATCAGCTAATAGTCACACAGAGCTCTCAGTGGCATTACTCCAAGTAATGAGGAGCAGAATTGGCCCCTTGCCTCGGGATCCCCAACCTGAGCACAGGTGATCGTTGGGAATGGTGAGGTTTTCTGAGGATAAACATGGATACCACCCTTGGAAAAATCAAACCAAGAAAACAAAACCAGACCAAACGCAACCTTCCTTAAATCACTGAAAAATAATAACTAGATTATCATCTTTAAGGTATCTCTATTTAGTTATATTTCCAAAGTCAGAACCATGTAGAAAGGAAAGCCAATGTGTGAGTAGTCCAACCACAATGATAAACTCTCTCCTATTAACATTAACATTTCATCTGCTTGGAATTTTTATCATGGATGAGAGAGGGCAGGAAAAGTGAATTTGTGCTGTGAGCCCGTGTAATATCCATCAGCAAAAACAATTCCTGACAAGCACAGCAGCCCCTGGAGAGCTTAGTCATCACTGAAACCAAGTACAAAAGGAGGAAACCACACCTCTTGTGAAAACTTGGGGTTTTTTTAAGAAGAGAGCCAAAGCAGACTCAGACTTTGTCTTGTTCAGGGCAGTTCTGTGTGGATGAGAGCAAACTGCTGCAACCAGCAAAGTTATTTCACATCATTGGGGATCCTGCTTTGGACTTTCAGTATGCTTCTCTAATATTTTTGTCGTGGTTTGACCCTGGCTGGATGCCAGAGACCCACCCCAACTTCTCATGAAGGAGANTTAAGGGAAAGTATAAAAGGCACTTCCTCTTGGCTTGATGCTGTATAATGTAAAGTTATGTAACATGTACATATATAATTATATATATTATAACATTTAATACTAGAATTTGCATCCAGAGTATCTTGTTTAATAGCCAGCAGCACAGCAACCCCTGGAGTATAAATTAATTTCTCCTGAAGTTTATCTGGCACAGTGTTCCATGACTTAATGCTGCATCACTTGGGGAAATCCCTCTTTGGTTTTAAACCCACTGCCTGTTCATTTCTGGGTGTTCCCCCCGATCTTTGCTTTTGAGAAATAAAGAGCATATATTGTTATCAACCCTATTCCCCTTTCCAAAGCATTCCTCCATCTCTTTTTCAGGCTGCACAGTCCTGGTGTCCTTATTGTCCAGACACCTCAAGTTACCCGTGACCCTGGAAGTTTTAACCTTTTGATGCCTTTTTGCATTCTGTAGTGTCCCCTGGGACATGTGGAAGGATTTTATCTGCTCTGTGGCCCTTTCACAGGTTGAAAACTCCTTGTCCTCACACCCTGCAGTATTTGCTGCGTTCTACAACTTCCTCATAGTCCTGATTTTTAATAATGCACAACACCTATCTCTAGGATCTGATCACATGGGCATGGAAATGGAGACAGATGCCTCTTGTGGCACCTGTAATGGACTGTTTCAGCCATTAGACCTGGAGGAATCATTTTTCCAAGGCCTCCTTCTCTCCGGGGAGGGGGAGAACTGTTGCATTATTCATGGTCGCTATTTCCACCGTAAACTCTTGTCTCATGATTACAGCCTGCCACGCTTTCCCCCCCTCAGCTTCCTCCCCCAGTCCTCCGGCACTTCCACGTTTCTTGCTCCTTTGCAAAGCTGAAGGTGCATCCCCTCCAAGTCCCCAGGGGAAAAGAAATTCCTTCCTGACAATAACACAACTTCCAGAGCCCCTCGGTGTGTGATGAATGAGGCAGTGCCCCCTTTTCTGCAAATGCACTTTGTCCCATCAGCAACGGAGCTGATTTTACTTTCATGTTTAAAAGAATAGAAAAGTACACACTCCTCTCCCCTC
Source organism: Pitta sordida (assembly GCA_013390025.1). NCBI lineage: Eukaryota > Metazoa > Chordata > Aves > Passeriformes > Pittidae > Pitta > Pitta sordida. The sequence continues at coordinate 1,548,414 of WEKX01005975.1, forward strand.
ACTGGTGGCCGAGGGGAGTGATTTGGCACCTCTGGTTTGAATATCTTGTATCACAATGGTCTATTGCTTCGAATTTTATGCCACACGGGAGTGATTGAGATAGCCTGGAACAACTTCACCCTGGGTGGAACAAGAATAAGAACTTTGTAAGTCTCTTTGGATTGTCTCAGCCTTTTGCATGATTTCTTACTGAGTAATTGGTTTAGAAAATAGCAGGAATGGCAGAATATGCCCCTGATGGGAGAGCACTGCAATTTTCCATGTCTTTGTTATACATTACTTCCGTGTGTATTTAAATGAGTAGCATCAGCACAGAACCAGGAGATATTATGGAGAAAAATAAGTGTTTGGGGAGCATCTGAGGAATAAAAATAAGAATCATTTGGAAGATCTGACCTTGCAAAGATTTAAGCACAAAACTGTTCCCACAACCTTGCTCCAGTCACTTCCTTAGCAGGGGCTGTGGGAAGTTGGGTACAAGCCCATCTTTTCTCCGTGGCAGAATCCCAAGCCATCCTTCCAATCTTTCCTCAGCTCTGTTCCTGCCTCACTAATCAGACAAATTCAGGCATTAAAATAGAGAGAAGGCATTATAGGAATGTGAGGGGATTGAGAAGTAATTTTCCATTTCCATAATGATTTTTCTTCTGACATTTCCAGAAACATATGGTCCCATGTTCTGCGAGCTGTTCCTTAGGATGTGCTGTCCCTCTGCTGGCTTCCCAGAACTCACAGTCCCCCCCACACACGCTCACACCAACGTGCAGTGATGCCCAGCACTGCACTCCAGGCTGTTGGCAGAGGGAAGCAGGATCTGTACATCCCATCCTCTGGGTCCCTCTGGAGTTCCGTCCTTGGTGCTTCAGGAACAGGAGGTTATCAAGAAGTGCCTCCATGTGGCTTAAAGTGTCTGGTTTAGGAGAGGCAGATTAAGGTCAGCAGCCCCAGTTCCGCGGCTTTGAACAGCCTGAGTTCAAAACAGAGCTCAGGTGCCCCCAAAAGCTGCTCCTCTGGTGTTCTGGGCGGCTCTCCATCCTGCACGGGGCTGTGAGCGGCCCCCTCTGCAGCTGTTTGCAGGCTGGGAACTGGACGAGATTTCACTGCAAATCTTCCTTTTCCCCTTGTTTCCAGTGTCTCGTGTAGGGCTGAGTGGCTGAAGGAATGGTAAGGACAAGTGTTTCATTGGTCTGAGCAGGGAGAGCTGCAGATTCCGTGTGCTGCTGCTGGCAGAGAGGGAGGAAACAGCAGCAGATCCTGCAAGAGGAGCCCTGTTGCTAAGGAGAACCCTCTGCAAGGCAGGGGAGTCTCCAAAACACACCCCGACATCCAGAGTGACCCTGGGAATGGCTCTGTCTGCACAGAGATTCTGTGCCCAGCCGCTGCAGAGAAAAGGGGTTGCAGGAGAAATTTAAGTGGTTTCTTGGGTCTGTGCCCCCACATCATCTGTGCTTGGTGTGGCTCTCCTGGATTGCAGGTCCGTTTTTAAAATGCAAATAATATGAAATATGTAAGAAAATACATACATGAAAACTCTGAGAAGAATCCCAGGACCATTTCATACAACAACAACCCCCTCCTTTTTGTATTCTTTTTCCTGTCCAGGCTGTTTTTTCAGGAAAAGGTGGTGTGGGTGTGGAGTCAGGGCTGAGGGAGGATCGTGTACAGCTGCAGGAAGTGGAGGACAGGTGATGGGGAGGAAAAGCATTACCTGCAGATCTCCTGTGGCATCGGGACTGGGTTCCTCTGTCCAGAGCAGGGAATGCTGTGGCAGTTCAGGGATCCTGCGGGCTCGGGGATGCTGTGGAGCATCCTGAGGGTGCTGTGGCAGTTCAGGGATCCTGCAGGCTCGGGGATGCTGTGTCAGCAGGGGCTGCATCTCAACCAGAGTTATTTCAGTCCATGGGAGACAGGGCTGTGAGTGCCTGACAGACACTTCTGCCCTCCCAGCAGGTACCCCAGGGAGGGTGGTTTGCAGGCACAGCAGCTCCCCGAGTCTGTTATTTCCTAAAAATTCCCCCCTCCCCAGCCCTGGAAGTGGAATTTCCAGGAACAACCTCTCCACCTCCCACCCATTTTGTTTGCAGATGCCCAAAATCGGACGGGAACATCCAACCTCACTACACTGTTCTGCCAATGAGGCTGCTGAGAGTAATTAAACCAGAACAATATCTGTTATCATATTTGGAATAAGATAAGCTGGGGATAATTATGCCATTCAGCTCTCTCTGTCTGTCCCCCAACATCCAGAGCTGTGGAGAGCACCCCTGGCAGAGCAATGGCAGCTTTGTGGTTGTACCTCTCATCCTGAAGACCAGATGAGATCCTGTGCACTGGGATGAGCCCTGAAATTCAGACTCGGCACCAGGGAGCTCAGGGGACTACAGTCCCTGCTCACCAGCACCAGGGAAATGGTGATGGGTGTCAGGGAGTCCTTTCATGCCTGTGTGTCTGTGCCTTTGGTTTGGTTGGAGTGACCTGGATTGTGCCAGCCACTGTTTCCTGCATGTGGGTAAATTGCCTGTCTTTGTTAGTCTGGGTGGGTTATTCTCTTCTCAGAGCCAGTGGAGAGCATGTGCTTCAATGCACAATATAGCCCATCTTCTGAAATTCATGAAGGGTTTTTCCTTTACCTTCTGCATTTCATTTCCCTAGGCCAGGTGCTGTCAAAACCTGAAAGCTACTGGCTCTTACATCTTCTCTAAAAAACCAAACAGAAATTTGGAGAGAATTCAGCCAGTAGTGTGTGCACCCCCTACATCCCAACCTTTGCACCTCACTGTGCACCCAGATGTGCACGTGGCTCACTCTCAGCAGTCACACAGTCTGACCTGACCCCACAGGAGGGGAGGAGATCCTGAACACCAGCACAACTTAATGCTGAGCCACGGCTGAGGCAATGGGATGAGTTCTTAGGGATGGATGTGGCTGAGGAGCCTTTTGTAACTGCAGGATCTGTTCTCCGACCTGCCTGGTGCTGCTGTCTGGAAGCATTCACTTAATAACTATTAGGTTCCTGAAACCATAAGCTTGTTTTACAAGTCATGCATTTTTAATACTGTGTTGAATTTGAGGCTTCTTTTTTTATTAATCTCTCCTTTTTTCAACGCTGAAAACTTGTATTCTGAGACTTCTTTCCCTTTCTGAAGTTGAAAGTCTGCTCCTTACTGAAAAAAAGAAAAATCAGATGACCTTATAAACCTCAGTCACCCTGCAAGCCCTGTGCTGAGACTACAGGAGTCAGCAGGACTGTCTGCAGCCCTGAGCACTGATGGAATCCCAGGTGCTAATGTTCCCTGAGGAAAAATCCCTCAGTGCCACTGCAGGTGCTTTATGTAAAGCTCTGTCTCAGTCCTTACTGCTGGAATTTGGGCCAGCAGGGATGGCGGGGCTGGATCACTGGAGACATTCTGGTTCTGTGTGAATGATTTTATGGCCATTCCAGGGTGTCCTGCAGTTGCTGTGACACCACTTTAGGAACAAATCCGCTTAGGGAGAAGCTGAGAGATGCTGAATCATGGAAACAGCAGCTTGTGAGATCCCAACCACCACAATCTGGGGATCTCCATCTTGAAGGGAGCTGCAAAATTACTGAACTCACAGGGGGGGATTCAGTCTCCCCCTGAGTTCAGTATGAACATCTCCCGCTGCCAAGACATTCTCCCTTTAATTAATATTTCATCCTGTTGATGCAACTTGTCCACTTATTTTCCCAGTTGTTTGCAGTGCGGATTTCCCAAGTTGTTTCCTCGGGGCACTTGCAAAATCAAGATCTCACATCTGAGGAGTTCCTCGCAGCTCAATTATTGAAATTTCTGGCTGAAAAATGTATGCGCTTTTAATTAAAAAAAATTAATAAATTACCAGGCAAAACCAGCCTGGAGGTAGTTTGAAAGTAAGAGGAATGTTTTGTTAAAAAATGAAGGGAAAAAAGCCCCAAACCCCAAGTGGATTAGTAGTTACAGCTCTGTATGTTCAGAAACTACTCGAAAGCTTTTCTCAGTGATGGATAATGGGAAGTGCCTGAGTCTGAGCCCTGTCACCCGATAGAAATGTCAGGAGATGGGAGTTGCTGCAGGATGTGCCCTAATTGAGCTGCGACAGAGGGCACAGCATCCTCCTTCTGAGGCCTGGGGCAGGCTGAGTTTGAGGAGGGATTATTCCTTGGGCAGCCCAGCAGGAAGCAGTGGGATTGCCTGTGTTTGCTCTGCCTGGGGCTGGAGCACCGACCTGTATTGGTTCAGATCCCGCAGTTTACGTAGAATTAATTCTGAGCTGAAGTGGAGAACTCCGAGAGTTCCCAGAGGGTCTTAGTTCTGTTTTCCCTCTAACTGGTGCCAGATCAGAGCTGTCTCCCAGGTTATTCTACAGCCTTGGAAAGGGCAGGTCTGCACAGCTCTTTGTAATGCCGCAATGAGGAAGGAATTCCTCACACTTGGTATTTGCAAAGGGAAGAATAAATTCACCAATGCCTGCACAAGAAACCCAACATGGAAACAACGGGTCCCTTGCAACTCAGAATATTCTGTGGTTCTATGAGTTTGAGCAACATGGTGCACTTCTGGAGCTGTTTGCACAAAGTTTTGGCGGAAGGGCTCTATGAGGAAATGATGTGGAAATCTGGGGGAGCTGCAGTCTGTGCCTTCCTTGACCCCCCCTCTGTCCCCCTGCTGAGGTGACCCCCTCGCCCCCACAACCCCCTCCTAAGCAAGAGACATTTCAGAGGGTCTCTGTGGTGCCAGCAGTGACTCAGGTGCTTTTTCTTTTGGTGCTGTGTTTCTTCAAATGCTCGATGTGCGGCCCCAGCAGCAGGCAGTAGAGAAATGTGTGTTAGGGGAGGTGAGAGGTGTCCCTCACCTGGGCTCTGGGCATTGCCCACAGTGTGGGGACACAGAGCCCAGCTGGGAGGACAGGCTGGGCTGGGTCCCAGGGCTGAGGCAGCAATGAACAGCAGGATCCTCGTGGAACACAGAGAGTCCCCATGGGCAGGAGTGCCAGGGGATTTGATGGGATCCCCTGTGCAGAACCCCCCTCAGTCCATCTGTGCTTTGCTGAGCCCTGGCAGCTTCCTGGCCAAGGCAGGCACAGGCTGTGGGCTGAGCACGAGGCAGGTGCATGGTTGTCCTCTCTGCACATCCCAGATTGCTCCCCAGTTCACACAACAGACTGGCAGTGCCTCCCACCCTCTCAGCTGTCATGCAAGAGGCTGACAGGGCCCAGCTCAGTCCCTGGGACCAGCTTGTGCCCTCAATTCTGCCCTTACTGCCACCTTTATCCTGAGGAGACCTGTTGGCCTCAGGATGGTTACACGTGGGACCAGATTCATGTGGCAGGCGTAGGGCTAGAAGGAGATGAACCTCTGTGGTCTCAGTCAACGAGGTTTCTCCCCATTATGTTGTATTTTTGTACTTGGAGAGGTAAAAAAACTCCTGGGAAAACTGCAGCTCTGCTTCTGCCACTGACTGAAAGCATTTGGAGTATCTTTAGGGAGAAGAATTAGATCTGTTGTAGAAGAGAAGCTCATTAGTTCAAATGTAAGCACGTTCAAAGTGGTAGAGGGGGACAGCATGAACCCTGTTCTTTCTTCTGTTCTCCCTGCTAAAGACCAGAAATAACCAATGAGAAATGGGAAGAAGAGCACTGAGATGGAAACTGAGGGTGGAGGGGTTGAGGGATAGCATTGATTGTAGGTCCTTTCCTGATGGATTTGTTTTTAAACATAAATAATGTAAGTACAGGGCAGACCATGCCCAGAGAAGGGGCAAAGGAGATGCTACCCACTCCCCCTGAATTTTCTCTCAGGGAAATCTCTCTATCACAGCTCCTGGTTTTGCAGCATAAGATCCAGGATTCTGTACACAGAAAAAAATTGTGGCTGATCACAGTTTGTAGGGAAGCCCTCATGTTTTTGCATCTCTGCCAGCCTCTCCCTTGAAATGTAAATAAATAGGGTTGGAGACACACATAATGAGACCCAAGGGTAAGGGACTAAAAATCCAACATCATGTTTTCTTTGGCTGAATTTCGGAGGGAAAAAAAAAGAAAGACTAGATGAGGAACGATATAAAAAGAAACCAGACTAGTTCAGCACACAGGAAAGCTTGGAGCTGCTGTAGAGAAGCAGTGGTGTGCAAGCTAATGAGTAAACAAACCAAACCAGCAGTGCCTGCTGTCTAGAAAGGCCTCCTCCACCTCAGATTTGGAAGCAGCTTGCTACCCACACCTGGGCAAAGCCCGCCTTGAAACACTGTGCTGCCAACAGCAGTGAATCCGTGGTTGGATTGCTCAGCAGCCCTTGCAGAGCCTCTCTGAGCCTCATTTCTTCCACCTCTCTGCTGCCCCGACATCCAGCAGGACATCAGAGCAACGCTGTGGCTGAACCAGCCATTGCATTTCAGAGACTGCTGCTGGCCAGGGAAGGCAGGGTACCAGAGCTGTTGTCTCTGCAGAGGGTCTCTAAGAAGGAAGCCAGGGGGATGATCCTGCTCTGGATGCCCCGATGTCTGAGGCAGCCACATCATTTCCCACGTCAGGAGCTGAGTAAATGTGTCTGTGCTGCTGGTTGTGCTGGGCTGGGGGTGCAATCCTGAGGATGCTCCTGGTGATGAGCAGCAGGAAGGCTGCCTTCTCCAGCAGGGAGCTGAGAACTAAGTGTCTGGGAAAAGGATCAAAGGGAACTCTTTTTCCATCGTGTTTCTTCACGAAGATTGTTCCTCTACACTTGGTCCCCCTCCTCTCGGGAGCGTTGCTTTTGATGTTGCGTCTGGTATCACACTAACAGCAGTGCAGATGGGCTTTCCTGCTAGTCACCTTGTCAATGAATAAGGTGAATTTTCAAGGTGTATGAAAGGTCTTCCCTTCCCTCTGAGGATTTCTGTAGGAGCCCCTGCTGCTACTGGGCCGAGGTGACCATCCTGGCTCTCTGCAGATGCACAGACCAATTGATTTCCAGCAGTTTGCTGCAGTGCAGTTTGTTCCATGGCTCAGCACTAGTGCCTGGGAAGCAGGCAGGGAAGCACTCAGCTGCTCCATGGCAATGCTAGCTCCAGCTCTGCTCTGCCCTCCTCCCCCTGGCACTGCTTGGAGGCACAGGAATCCTGGGAGTGAGCCCTGCCTGGACTCAGTCAGAGACATTTTTTTGGCACAGAGCAGCTGACAGCAAGGAAAGCATTGTTGCAAATGGTGGCACAGAAACCTCTCTGGTTAAGAAGAAAAGAAATGTGAAACAATTCCTGTTTTACAAAAGGGAAACCTGCAGGAGTTATTTACACGTTTCAGGGAGGGCACACGTGACTCCAGTGCTGCTGCTCTGGGGATGGAGGAGCCACACACTCTGAGTTTACAGGAGTAACACACAGTGAAAATCATGTCTTTGGATGTGTCACCCACTGGCCTCAAGTGCCTGTTCCAGTTTGTTCCATTTGATCCCCCAAATACCTGAGCAACTATTCAACTTTTACTGAACTCAGAGTGACAGTCATTGCTGTCTGCACCAGCTCTTGCCAAGGGAGCACAGGGTCCCACTGAGAGCAGGACCTCGGGTACAGGGAACTTCTGGGTGTCCCCAAATGCACAGAACTTGTTCTGCTCAGCCTGGTGCTCCCACACACACCTGGCTATGCTCTGCATCCACAGGTACCACAGACAAAGGGCAGAAAGAAAATGTTGCACACTCAGATAGACACCTATCAATCCTCACTCATGGTTGATGATAAGTGTGTGTTTTGCTGCCTTGTTACTCAGGGTTGCTATTGTGTCTGGATGGGTGTGTTGTTTGTTTAGAAGTCCAGCAGCTGCTTGTGAGCAGAGCCTGTGGTGCTGCTGGGTGTCTTCCACCCACTGAGTTCCAGTTTCACACCAGAAATGAGTAGACAGTCATTGGAGCAGTGAAATGTGTCTTTACCTTTTGCGTGGGAGTAGAAGTTTGGGAATTATTTTCAGCACTGAAACCATGCAGGTCGAGCAGGACTGCAGGGGAAGGGTAACTGCCCACATGTCTCAGTGCATCATCCCCTCTGCCCATTTGAGTTCAAGGTTATTGAACACAGGGCTGTGTGATGCTGCTGCAGTGACAAGTACTCAGGAGCAGTCCAACTCACCCTGAATTCATGGCTGAAGAGAGCAGACTTCTCATACAGCCTTCTGGATCTGTTTAATAGAGCACTGTAAATGAGGTTATTAATTATAAAAACGAGGAGAGTAACACCAAGTATTTTCCCTGGTGTTTCACAGCTTGCAGAGGTAGAACAAATCCTCTATGCCAGCAGCCTCCAGTGGTTTTGAACACGAGCTTAGGAGCCAGGAACACCTGGTTCTTTCATCAGCTTTGATACAGGCTCATTGTGCGACATCCAAAAAGTCCCTTGAAGTTTGTTTTTGGGAGGTACTGAGCGATTACTGCTGCTCAGCACATCTGAAGCCAGCCCAGCCTGGCTCTCCGTAATACACAGCCCAAAGCTCTTTGGAGCTCGCAGAATGGAAGGCACGTTATGAATGCAAAGTTTATTGTACATCCTCCCTGGAAAGTCATGTGGGCTCCTCACGTAGTAAACACTGCAGAGTTTCCAAAGGCACAGCAGCTTATCTGTAGTAAACACACTCTGAAGCTCATCACTGAATGACTCCAAGCCTCTGATGTCCCTGCACAGATTTTTGGTTGAGTTTTGGCCCTTGAAGGTATTTGTAGGCTGCTGCCATGTCCCTCTACTGAATATCTGCCAGATCCATCAGTTCCAGGCCCTTCTGTTACCAACACAGCAGATGCACTCAAAGTTACGAAGCCCCGAGTAAGCAAAACTAAAGTGTTTAATCTATTATTAATCAGTCAGTTGCAGAAATGATAGGGCTCTGGGGGGCCTCAGAAAGGCATCAATATTTATGGCCTCGTTAGCAAGTGCCACCTTTTTTTCTTTCTTTTTTTTTTTTAAGAAGAGACAAGAGGATTATGAAGGAAGTTTATGTTTCCAGTCATTCCATAAAGAGGCAATGTCATGTTTTGGGACGGGAGAATTCAGAACGTGGTATTTAATGTTTATCACAAAGTGTTGAGACTTCCACTGTGCTTCTGCTCTTCATGGTCATGCAGTCAAGATTTCACCTTCTCTAGAAGCAATGACCCAAGCTGAAATCAGAGCCCCAGTTACTACAAGCCATCACTCAGGGAATTTCTGAACAGATAAAATCTTCCTAATTCCATTTGCCAAGATAAATTATATACATTCCATAAAAGAGAAGCAACAAAATATGATTTGGGTTCCAAAAGAGCTCCACCCACTGCAGGCAATTTTTTTCCTGGATTAGGCTGAATTTGGATTGGATATTAGGAAAAATGTCTTCTCTGCAGGGGTTGTGGCATTGGCACAAGGTGCCCAGGGCAGAGGCTGAGTCACCATCGCTGGAGGGATTTATAGGATGTGTAGCTGTGGCATTTGTGCTCATGGTTTAGCAGCGGTAACAGTTGGTCTCGAGGATCTTAAAGCTCTTTCCCAACCCAAACAATTCTCTGAGTCCACAACCCCCTTGCCCTGCAGTGCTTGTGCTTTGCACTTCTTGCTTTTGTTCCCTGACATTTCCTGTATCCTGCAGTGATGCTGATGTGACTGGGGCCGTTATCCCTGGTACCCAACCTTAGCTCGGTTAGTTTCTACCATCAGATACCCAGGAACTGTTTTCCTTTCACACGCTGCTTGTTCTTTTTGTTTATTTGTTTTTCCCTTTATGTGTTTTTAGTATGTTTGCTTTTATTTGTTTGTTTTTGATGGCTTCTTCTTGTTGTGGTTTTTTTTGTTTGTCTGTTTGGTGTTTTAAAGATTATTTTTCTTCCCTTTCTGTTTTTTTTTTAATGCATAATTTTTTTGTCCTCTTTGTAGCTTCTGAATTTTTTGCTGAAGTTTATTCTTCTACTCCAATGCACCACTTCTCCTTCAACATTGGTTTTTCCCCCAGACCATTGCAGATAGTCACAGGTTTCTGTCTAGGGGTGGGTGAAACCTTGAGGAAAAAATTCTCACGCAGAATAAGTCTTTACCAGAAAAGGCTTTTTCTCCCTTTAAGGCAATAGTAGTTTCAATAAATGTTTACTACGATTTCGTTGTTGCAGATCTGAAATGAAAGGTAAATGTGGAGATTTTCTATGTATGCTCACACTTTTTTGCCAGTTTGCCACTTACCTCCCACCTACCAGTTGGAAAACAGGAAAACCCCCAGCATGTGATGCCAATCCCCACCTATTTTCACATTTCTCTGGTTTTGCATCTTCTCTCTGCAGAGAGAAAAGTTCTAAATAAATAAAACTCTTTTTTTGTCACTTTCGCTGACCAAAAGGAAAATCAAGGCTGCTTGAAACAGTGCAAAACTAAATGTTCTTTTTTCTTTTTGATATTTCCATCAGGGGAAAAAAATTAATGTTTTTTTGGGGTGTGGCTTCAAAAGAGGTGGTTATAAATGGTGGTTACAAGTCTCTGAGTGCTTCCCAGCCTGCATTTATTCAGGACTCATTTGGTCTCACTTGTTCTCTTGCCAATGTTGTCCTTTGACATCAATAGCTCCTCTCTAGTGTTTCCCCCCTCTGACGCTTTTATAAACAGCAACCCAGCCCCTCCTAGCCTTTGCTTTCCTGCACTAAACATGCCAGACTTTAAAATCTGTTCTGTGACTACCTCTTTTTTCCAGGACAGTTACCCAAATCTCCACATTTCCCCCCCAAATACCTCCTTTCCAATGGTTTATCCCACTGTTTAAAAGCACTGGTTTTGCTGCACTGCTGGCAGGTTGACATGGATGTGAGAAATCTGTGCCTCAGGCAGGGGGATCAGGGGATGTGTGACACAAGTCCCTGCGTGTGTGGAGCGTGCGAGGGGAGGGATGTGACACTGGGACAAGGATTACTCAGTGTGTGAGGAGGGTTTTGGGGTGCGTGAGGCTGAGGAGGATTAGTCTCTGTGTAAAAACGGGTGTTGAGAAGAGAGGGAAGATGAGTGAGAGATGAGTGTCAGTGAGCAGGGTGATAAGGGAGGGCTGGGGTTTTGCTCATGGCAGGATTGGTGTGCGGCACGCGTGTGCAAGTGTCTGGGTGGGACGTGCAAAGAAGGGTTTGGGAGGGGTGTGGCTGAAGGGATTTGGGCTCTGGAAGGGCTCCCTGCAGGGCAGGGGGTGTCTGTGCCCTCGGCAGTGAGCAAGGCCAGGGATGCTCCCAGCCTTGTGGGGGGTGCAGTGTGGGGACACGGGGACAGTGGCAGGGAAAAGGCTGTGGGGACACGGGGACAGTGGCAGGGAAAAGGCTGTGGGGACACGGGCACAGTGGCAGGGAAAAGGCTGATGTGTCCCAGGGGCAGGAAGGATGCAGGGACTGATGCTGAGGGGCTCAGCTGGAGGGTGGCCAGGCAGGGCTGGAGCTGTCAGAGCACAGAGCTGCTCGGGGAGCAGGGGACTGGTGACCTGGGCTGGGACACAGTGACAAACATCCCCCTGTGAGCAGGACAGGACAGAGGGATGTGCTGAGCCCAGCACAGGTTGTCCAGGTGCTGAGCAGGTGCAGTGTGTGTTTCTCAGGCCCTGGGAGGGGCTGAACATCTCGCCTGAAGCCGGGTGTGAACAGTGGCAACACTTCCACTGGCCCAATGTTCTGCACCTCTCACCTCGGATTTATCCCTGCTGCTCTGGCTCACTGCCCTTGTGACACCTCTCCGAGGCAGAAGGGATACTGCCAGCAGTTGTAGAGCAATTTACAGCCCAGAGGAGGAGGGTTGCCTCCATCCCAACTTTCATTTTTTAACGTTTTGACTTAGCACAATTTCTCCACGGGAAAATCAGGGTATTTTGTCAAAACCAGCAACTCCATTTGAAGGGGGGGAAAAAAAAGGTGATGAGAAATTTCAGCTGGCTTTATTATCTGTCTTTATTGGATCTGTTCCATTGGCATTAGTTCCATCTCAGATATGCTAAAAGGAAAGCCTGGTAAAGCTTTTATGGTAAAGTGAACTGAAATAGCTGAGGTGTCTAGGGTAACTCTCTTCAAAAATCTTTGATCCTTTTTTTGTCCAGTGGACCATTTGAATGTTTGCTTTCTGTTTAATGAAGGATCAACAGAAGCCTGGCCAGTTTCTTTGCAGCTTTCAAGAATGTGTTTATTTTTTGAGGGAGAAGGCTAAAAAGCAAGTAGCTACAATTTGAGATTCCCTTTGGTGTTAGGTGCTGACCAAATATGAGATCTCATGCCTAGAAAATAAAGTAGGAAGTTTCCAACCAGAAATGAAGAGTCCACACTAGCACTGAAAAAAAAATCTTATAGAAACATGATCCTAAAATATGCAGATTGTCCATAAAATTGGGTCTTTATATCTTCCTCAGTTTTACCACAGAAGGCATCTCAGTGTGATGCAGGAATATGACAGCCCATTTTTCTCCCCCACCTGGCCTTTGATCTCTGAATGCACCTGCACTCAGCCCCCCTTCACATTCTCTTTCATCCTTGTTTTTCTCTTTCAAAGCCCCAACTGATTTTGAAATTAAGATGGCTGTTCTCTCCAGTGAACCTCAAGCTTGCATCTCCTTTCTCTTGTTCCTCTTCTCCCATCCAGCTCTCACAACTCCTTAGGTTGCTGTTATTGCCCATGCATTTGCTTTGAAGGATTTTCCAATAACAATGACAGAAAAAGTTCCTTAAGTGTCTTTTTATCACAAATTCCTTTTGGTTTCATGCCTGAGGATGCTTCTGAGGAGGACCTGGTGACCTCTGCTCGAGCAGACGTGGAGCAAGCACAATTTACAAGCGAGTCACAGCTCAGTGCACACACAAATCAGGGGCTGTGTCCCTGCAGCCTCCTGCAGGAAACATGGGGTGTTTCCCAGCTGGCAAAACTAGACCATACTTGGACCCAGTGTAATTCTGATGCCCTCAATGTAGTTACCAGGGAAACTACTACATATAATTCAGACAACACTGAAATCAAGCTTTTCTCAGCTGTCTTACATTGCACAGACTGTTCTCTCTAACCAGGCAGAAAGTGTATGATTTTCTCATTAATTCTATGAGAGACCCAAGAAACAAGAAACCTTAAATCCCACTTTCTTTCCCCTGAAGCTCTTGCTGGGTGGCTCATTAGGGTTCCCTGGTTGGTTTGGTGTTTGGGGTCACATTCACAGGGGGGCTCCAGGTCTCCCCCAGGTTTGGGGCAGGGTGATGTTCTCCTGCTGCCCCGTCCCCACAGTTGGCATTGCTCAGAGGGATGGGTCCCTTCCCCTCCTGGGAGTGGGAACTGGCCTCTCCAGCTGCCTGCAGCCCTGATTTAACCAGTGTCACCTCCCTGCAGAAGCTCCATCTGGGCACACCAACTCAGTGCACTCCACATAAACTGTTTGTTCCACCACCCACAGCGAGCCATCCGCACACGAGGTTCAGCAGAGACCATAGAACTGCAAACCATAGGTCCAGCTCTCACCATCTGCCACAGCTCTGCCTTCCCGCTCCCCACACAACGCAGGCTCCCACAGGGCTTGAAAGATCTCAAGCTTAAACCTGTTTGTTTGGGATTTCTTACAAAACCTGGTGCTCGGAGGCTCTGCAGAAATCAGAATGTGATAACTCTTATCATTTATTGCCCTGGCAATGCAGATAGGATTAAAGGTGTTCTAATGACAGGGAAGAAATGGTAATATTCCCCTTGACATGAAGTAGGCTTGAACAAAGCTCTGAGCACAATGGAAGGGAACATTAATGTGAAAAGGGAAAATAAAAACGCCACAAGAAATGACTGTAGCAAAGAGCCACCAAGGGAGGCACTTAAACCCACAAAAGGCAGCGCTCTCAGATGTCAAAGGATCTTGTCATTCTACAGCGAGCTCAGCCCTTGCTGAGATGTTAAATGGACTTTCAAAGGCATTGGTGCTTTCCCAGACCAAAGGTGGATACAATATGCAAGCAGGCAGCACGAAAGGGTTGTGCTCTGGGGTTTAACCCTTGAGTGCTGAGTGTGCTTTGCTGGGTTGTGCCTTCCTTCTCCTCTTTTCACAAAACTCGCGGCTTCAGTGTGTGCAGGAAAGGTGGCACTTTTGGGGCAGCGATGGCACATGCAGGTTTTGGAGCATCTGCCTTGCTAACTCAGCAGATACCTGGAATGTAGCCCGAAAAACTGATAGAAAACGTGAATGCCTATAAATAACGTGTGAGTTTTGGTCCTGCTTCCCACTTCAAGCCCCCAAGGACGTGATGGCCTGTGTGTGAGGCTCTGTTTGAAGAAGCTGGAGTAAAAATATGTGGCCAGGGAACGTCTGAACTCATGGGAGGATCAGTGCAGAGGGTGTGCTTGTTTGTGTGTGTGTTTGGCAGGTTCTTTGGCTGCTTTGAGCAGGAAAAAGGTGACAAGTTGATAAATGAAGTTGTTACTTTGCAGTCTGTTATCAAGGAAGTCTTAAAGCAGGTTGGGTTAGTTCAGAGGCTGAAACAGAGGTAAAAACAGTCCTGATTGTGGCCTTCATGACAAACCTGGACAATGAAGTATATATAATAGAACTGAACTCTGTGCCTGGAAAAGGGCTAATGCAGGAATCATTATGAGCAGGAAATAATCCAACATAGCTGAGGAAATTTACTAAAATACTGTTTTTATCAGTTGGAGCAACAACACAAGTCTCAGGGTTGTCACAGGGAACACAGCTGGGACTGAGACATGAGTTTTGCAAAAGCACAAACTAGAGGAAAGTCTATGCACATGTTCTATGAAGCAGGGAGACCTGAGACCAGAAGTGTATTTATTGGAGTGAAGATTAAGAAAGGAGCTGTGGAGGTTTTAACAGCCTCATTCCCCAGTGGCAGTAACATAAACATTGGACTTCCTCAGGGCAAATCCAGGGGTTGGTTTTGGCATTGCAACCTGCAACCAGTTTGAGGGTGGACCCTGAGAAAATCCTCACCAGAATCTGAGGCTTGCACTGAAGGCAGTCTCGGGCTTTAATGTCTGAGAACCATTAGGGAAAGAAAAGAAGTTATTGAAGACAAAATGCATTTCATCTACAGTGATGAAATGTCTCTGTGTGACACGTTTTCCTTCTGCTGCTGCTTATCTTCCCCCTTCTGGCTTCTCACTCCCCTCTTTTTATTCTCTTTTAATAATTCAGCAGTAGAATTAAATGTTGTGATGAACTAAGAGCAGTGTGCTATGTACTGTATTAACGTGCTGAGGGTTTGATGCTTTGTTCTCCTCTGTTGTTGTTCATCCTTCCCAGCAGAATCTGCACCGTGATCCTGTACTTAGTTTCCCTTGTCTAGCACTGCCTTCAGAAAGACCAGTATCACACAAAAGGCCATCTAATAAAGAAGCAAAAGTAAAATTGGTTCAACCCGCATTCGTCCCCTCCTTTTACAGTATCACTGTCGTTTTTTCATTTGTAGTAATCTTGCTTTAATATTTATGTCTCTGCTGCTTCAGACACAGAGAGTTCAGTGAGGACAAATGATGAATTTTCTGTTTTATTGTGTAAGGTTGGGTGAGAGCAGGGATCACAGGAAAATCCATCTGTGGCTGGGAACCCTCTGAGGCATCACTGGTTCCTTGGAGGGGACGTGCAGGGGCGCTGGAGGTGAGGCAGGAGAGGGCAGCTGGTTTTGCAGGACTCCTGCTGTTCCAAGGCGCCCAGCATGGGCAGCACCTTCTGCTGGGTTCTTTCTGGGCACTGCAGAAAGCCTGATTGCCCAGCAGACCTGCTGACAGTGTCAGACAGCTCTGACACATCCTGAAGGTCCCTTCCAAGCCAAGCCATTCTATGGTTCTGTGATTTTTAATGACATTAATGTGCCACAAATGAAGACTGTCCCAGCTGAGTTTATTGCTGTGTTTTGACAGCGATCTGTACCCCAAAAATGAAGCAGACTGGCATAGAGGAAAACATTCCCATTTCAAAAACAAGACAGGGTGGAAAGGTCACATCCTCTGTCAGAGCACCAAAGCCCTTCTGCACGTCTTTTGTGTTTTAAAGTTGTGAAAGCAGAGAGTGCTGTGGCTGTTCTGTGGCTCTGGGGTGGGACTCTGGAGAGATGAAGGCAGTAGATGGCAAGAGCCTTACACAGCTTAAAAGTGTGGCATCAGTGCTTCCAGCTCAGAAATTATCTTATTTGGGATCTGTATGGGCACAGTGCAGAACTGAGTCTCTGACTCAAGGGACTGGAGCAGATGGGCTCAGAGAAAGGCAGTTGCCTTCCTCCATCTCACAAGCAAAGATCCAAGTCATGATTAGACATCAAACCTGAAGCAGAGATGGCTCTGAACCCATTTCCCCTTACACACAATTCAATCTGTGAGCCACAGGAACCTCCTGAGCCAAACCCTCCCTATTAGATTAGTAACCTAATTCTACCCCCAGAAGAGATGGGCTTCTGCTGCTTCAGATGGGCATCGTGTTCTTTCCAGTGGTGTCTCTGTGTTCTTCTGATGGGTTTGACAGAAAATACAGCTGCCAAATCACATCTTATTTAAGGATGTGTCTTTATTTAAGGTCCCATCAAGCCTGTGACCCCAGAAGTCCCAGGTCTCAGCAGTTATGTGCCCACAGCTCCTTTGGTCCAGGAGATATTTAAAGATGCTTGTGATCTCAGTGTGTTCTGAATAGGGGATTTGCATCTCATTCCCATTAAAAATGCTCAGAAATAGTTTGTATTGCCTTTAAACCCTTCAATATACTTAATTCTTAGCTTTATATGACTCAGCAAAGTGTTACCAATCCCAAAGTAAAAATACTCTTAAAAACAAGCAAAAAGAAAGCAAGTAAAATCATATTGTTTTCCCTCTTTCCTTTTTTCAACAAGCTCAGTGACCTCATTGAGACCTTTGGTATTTGGATTTTTTTCCTTGAGTTTTGTAGTCGCACTGGGTAAGAACTGCATTCAGAGACTGTAGTAGAAGAAGGAAAAGGGGTTTCAGGGAAGAACACAAGTGGCAGAGCTGAGCTGTTCAACTGGTCCCTTGGACAGGGAGTTCAGAGTGGATTTCCCATGGCTGTGTCTTCCACCATCATGATTTTAGTTCTAAAGTGCACTTTAGTGACAAAAAGTACATGTCACTCGTTTTTTGTGATAAAACCTACTTCTTTTTCCTTAAACTCAGCAGCATGTGAGAGATAAATATCCCGAATTTCATTTGATCCCAAAGGAAACTTGCCATTTGTCAGCCAGGCAAGCTAAGACTTACTTGGCAGGCAGGCAAACTTAACTAAAAAACTGAAGCTATCAGTGTAGGCATTTATGAGCAGCTATTCAGTCACAGGCTGTTGTTTAAATATGGGAGCAGGAATCATTATATAAAAATCAACATTGCTTCCCAGCTTCTGGGATGTTTAGAGCATCAGTGCAGGGAAAGGATGGAGGGGAGCACACTCCTGTGTCATTTATCCATTTGAAAGAAAAACACTCATTTCTTGAGCTATCACATCAGCCTGATCCGCAGTGGATCAGGTATGTGGGACATATCTTGCTGTCAGTGAGAGGCATGAGTGGAACAATGGGGGAGTGTAGAATCTGTTTGGCTTTTCCCTTCTCAAAAAAATCTGTGGGAACACGCTGTCGTTGGGATGCGCCGAGGAGATGAGCTCTGGCACCTACGCCACGCTGGAGAACTGCGAGGACAAACATTTGGGAGGGAAGCTGAGCTGATCCTGATTGCAGCAGACACTGGTGCTCCTTCACTGGAACTCCACCAGCTCTGCCAGCCTGGTGTCAGGCTCTCCATCACCGTGCCAGGGTCGCCTCCAGGCAGGGCATGCTGAGTATGAATTATGCATGCAAACCCTCCTCGTTCCCACATGTGCACAAATACTCTCCAAGTGAGCAAAGGAAAGCAAGTGGGAACTGTTTCTTGGCACCGCTGCTGGCAGCGAGTATGTTGTGCTGCGAGTGAGGGTGTTGGTGCTGCGTCCCAGGAGCTCCGGGCAGATGAAGGTGGGGCTGGGGCTGCAGGCATTGCCGGGCTCATCTTCAACAGCTTTTAGAGGACACGAGACTGAGATGACTAATTTTTTCATAATGTCTAGCCACACTCATCTTGCAGTTTTTAGAAGGCATTTGTTAACTTTACTGGGTTGGGTGGTTTCAAAGATTCCTTCTTATCTGGAGTCTACATTTTCAGGTTTCTTTCCCTGCCTGCTTGGGCTGTGGGGAATAATTTGCTCCCATCTGCAGCTCAGCATTGTAGGAATGGGTTTCCTGGAGAAGGTGGGGTGTTTTCCTTCCTAGATCCTCTGGCATTCTCCAGGGTCGGGAAGGCCTCTGAAATCTGTCAGGGACCATCTGGGGGTTTTGTCTCCTTTTGCAAGTGAGAACATGAGTCATTTGTGGGGAACATCTGGGGATATTTCGTTTAATCAGGTTTTTTTACTGCTCTCGAGGCTTTGGGTATTAGCACTGCCTCTGCTGCTTCTGTTCTCTGACAGAGGCGTGCAGCACTGGAATCTCCCAAGAGTCAGCTAAGCCAGATTATTGTCTCCCTGTAGGGGTAGCTGGATGAAACCTAACGGTCCATGAGATACAACAAGTCAGTAGAAATGATCTAATGTCCCTTTCTGGTCTTAAACAGTGAAATGGTGAAAACTCTGTTTCTAAAGGATGAGCAGTTGCCAGGAGCTCCTACCAGGCTTCTTCCCCAGCTGCGTCCACAGGGAGCAGTTCCCTTTTTACAGCCTTGTTTGCAGGCTCTCAGCAGAATTGGACCAGTTTCACTCACCAAACCCTCATTCCCATCCTTCTGTGCAGCCTGTTTCCTCTTCCTCAGCCCCTCTTCGTGGTGACTGTTTCTGAGAGAATCTCTTTGGTTTATTTTCTCTAACCAAAATCTAAAAGCGTTTTCTGTTTTCTCTGAAGTCTGCCTTTCACGTGGAGCAGGTCGAACCTCCAATTTCCAAACACCCCTGACTTTCCTAGATGCAAAAATCAGTTTTGTTCATCTACTCACTGGTTGAGAGCTATGGCTGAAAGAAAAAAGTCTACCAGGAATTTTCAGAACATTTCCTTTGCTTTCCTCTTCTGCAGAGAAAACGTGCAATTTCGAGTTGTGAGTATTGATGTATTTATTGATGTGTTTTTCATTTTTTCTTGGAAGCACTTGCAAAGGTGGCCGGAGTTGCCTCTCTTCAGCTTCCAAGCAGGTGTCCTTCTTTCAGTAACATCAGTGTTTTCTCTCTGATGTACACGCTTTACCTTAAATATTTCCATATGAAAAGAGAACCTTGAGGAAAAACTGCAGGACAAGAAACCCTGGAGTCTAAGGATTGCAAGAATGAGGGAAGCACAGATGCTCTTGTCTGAATTCAAGGACACACCAGCTCCACCATGGCTGCCTTTCCACAGAGGGAGAGGGGATGCCTCCCCTGTTTTCTCTTCCAAACTATTCTGATTGTTGCTGTAAGTTAGACATCCATAAGTAGCTGGCACAAGGCTTGCAAAGAGTCATATTGTCACCACCCAATAGACCAGAAGAGCTCAATTTCTCGGATGTTCCATTCCAGCCTGTTCTTTACCCCTTTTATCTGTCTTAATCTTTTTAGAAAACCATCAGTCAGAGGCTCATCGTAACAAAAAAAAAAGCTTCAAACATTTGCTTTCTCTGCTTAAGGTTTGCAGTTCTTAGCAGCACGTTATTAGAAAGCTGCAGAGCACTCAAATGAGAACAGAATAATTAATAAATTTGCATCATAAAATGATTAAAGCAAGTGTAAAGACGTTCCAGTGATCTCTTAGTGTATTAAATAAAGAGCAAGTAATTTCTTTTTAGTTTTACTGCCTAAATTCATTTGGAGCATCTGTAATTTAAAATAGCCCTGAGATTTACACAATTTTGCAGCCACTACTTTTACATTATGCCAAGGAAAGGTGGCTGCAGCTCTCATTCTTCATTTTTCCAGATTAACTGACGTAACAGTTTCGTTATTTTTCTTTGGGTGAAGTCTTTTCTTCCCCAAATTACCTGCCTTGTCCGTGATCCCTCTTAGCTTGCAAGTGTGAAGTGAGCCAGGGTTCTTTCCAAACTTACTAATGATAAAGAGTGTTCATTCTCCCAGTTGTCCTTGGTACAATCTGTTTCAAATGCTGGGACTGCTGATGTCTCAGAACAGTGTAGGAGGGATGCCTGAGCGTGACTGAGACACAGAGCTAAAAAAAATAAAATCTGAAAAATGATAGATCCCTTTCAAATAGAACATGAAATTCAAGGAAGCCACGCCTTGCCTAAAACAAAACAAGCCAGCAAAGTTTATTGTCTGGGTTATTAATTGTTGGATTGTTGAGCTGTCCCGAAAATGTCTCTTTAATCACTCAGTGAGTGAGGAGCTCTCCCAGATCGTGTTCTGATCTCTCACATATGGTGGCTCACACCGTTCATTAGAGCCACTGCTCCAGTCACATGGAAAGGATGTTCAGACTGTTTCTATCTGAATCTGCTGCTTTTCTTCCTGAATGTGTCAGTCCTATGATGAGGGCAGCGACTCCAGCTGATACAGACACAATTGCTGATTGCAAAGAGAGGCGCTCGCTGTGCAAATAAAGAGAGGTGGGGGTTATTCTCGTCACAGCTCAGGCTTTGTGAGGTGTCCCTGCCCTGCAGAGCCACCAACTCCTTTGTGGGAGGAAAATTCTGAGATCACTGGTGATAATGAGTGATGAGGATGCGTGACCTTGGGAACAAACTGGAGGACTGGGATGCCCAGAAACGTGGGCTCAGCTCCAAGAGGAACAAAAACGTTTCATCGGTGTCATGAGATTCAGTTCCCAGCTCTCAGCACCGTGTCCTTTCAAAAGCGTGGCTGCTTTGTTCTGGCTCTGAGGTGGGAGCAGGGACTCTCCTTGCACAGTGGGAAGCAGGATGGAAGTGGGATGGTTTGCTCTTCCCTCTGAACACTTGCTGGTGTCAATAGAGAAGTGATGAACAAGGCAATCTTATCCAGGGGGGCTGTAAGGCAGGTGGGCATGAGGACTCTCCCTGCTGGAGGGACAGAGCTCAGGTGGAGCCTGGCTAAGGGTGCAATAAGCTCGGATTTAGGGGCTTGTCTCCAGCCACACATGCAGAAGGTTCTGTACTGGGAGCTACCAGCAGAAACCCGGTCAGGGCACTTCCAAATACTGCAGAGCCACTTGCCAGGGGACCCCAGAATGTCACATCCAGCTCCTCAGCCGGCACTTGGCTGGGGAGGGCAGGCAAGTGATGTGTGAAGTGTTGAGTCAGTATAAATGTCACAACCAAATGTCTTCAGAGTCGGAGTGACAAGAGGAGGAGACATCAGGGCCAGGAGTTCTGACACAGAAAAAAGTACTGTCACTGCCACCACCTCTGGCTTGGAGATTTATTGGTGCTAACTTGGGATGTGCCATAAACAGGGGTGATATTAAGTGACTCTGACTGTCTCAGGGGCTAAGTTTTACAACCCAAAGTGCGAACTCTCTGTGTCTCCCTGAGCTCCTGAGGCATTTTTCAGGCAGCTCCCACAATCTCATTAAGTGCTCTCCTGAGAAGGGCTCCAAGCCAGGAGAGCCCTCCCTGTGCAGCACAGCCCCAGCTGCTGGGACAGGCACAGGTGTGTGATGGAGGCCTCACAGGACAGCACTGCCACCTCCCTGAGCGCACAGCCTTCCCCAGCACAGCGCTGGGAGGGAACCAGGAATGGCCACGCAGGTGGCTGTAAATGTCTTTGGGGTTGCAACAGCCCCTTTCTGCTGAGGGCTTCCCATGTTCAGATATCCCAGAGCCGTGTGGATACTGATTTCATTCTCCTGTGTCACTTCTCCCTATCAAAGGTAATGCAGGTCTGTGGAGACCAAAGGCAGAGCATTCCATGGTCATAAACCCTGTTCTCCTCAGGTTCCTACATCAGCTCAGGGGCCTGAGGTGAAATTCTCTCTTCTGGAGAGCTCACAGCTTATTTCAGGGAAAAGGTTTACATGGGTGACACTCCTGAGAAACCTCCTTGCCCTTCTGCCCAGTGACCTTTCTCTCTGCCCCTCCAGTCTGCTCGCAGTTCTCCAAGGGCGTCTATGCCATCTTTGGGTTTTATGAGAGGAGGACGGTCAACATGCTCACGTCTTTCTGCGGGGCTCTCCACGTCTGCTTCATCACACCCAGCTTCCCTGTGGAAACCTCCAACCAGTTTGTTCTGCAGCTTCGCCCGGAGCTGCAGGATGCCCTGATCAGCGTCATCGAGCACTACAGCTGGCAGAAGTTTGTCTACATTTATGATGCTGACCGGGGTAAGTCACAGGGGTGGGTGTGGGGGGGTTACCAGGCAATTAAAGCCTTTGCCTCCACAAGTCCCCTTGTTGTGTGTGTGGCTGGAGGCTGAAGGAAGGCTCACCCGATGCCTTCCCTCTTCTCTGTTGCTTTTCTGAATATCCATTTCTGTTGAAAGGAGGTGTTGATGTAGACGAAGCATCAGCCTGTGTTCATGGGGCCAGGTTTGAGCGCCATCAGTTCGCAGGAAATACCTGATGTGTAGGTGGTTTGAGTTTGAAATGGTGAGATTGTTCATATGTATGCAGTAAGTCCCATATTGAACTGGTCTGTCAAACTCAAGGCCACTGAGTCCCAAGTTCATAAACATGAATAGACAGTTGTCTCAGGTCTCACCTAAGCCCACACCCCAGTATGAAATGTGTGTTTCTGGAAGATAGCTTGAAAAACTCCCAGTTCCCTGTGTTAGTGCAGGTTATATTTGTCTATGTGAAACAACAAAACCTTTGTTGGGTTCTTGAAGATATTATCTAGCTTTCTAAACCTCACACAGGGCTAGTCAGCTCATTCCTCTGTGACTCTGTTTACCCAGCTCTCAGATGTCTTTAGAGCTCCAGGTTTAGAGTCTGGAAGCCAAAGGACTTGTGAAGGACAGGGCAGAGGTTGGGGTGATTAA
Source organism: Pitta sordida (assembly GCA_013390025.1). Classification (NCBI taxonomy): domain Eukaryota; kingdom Metazoa; phylum Chordata; class Aves; order Passeriformes; family Pittidae; genus Pitta; species Pitta sordida. Next base: position 1,571,286 of record WEKX01005975.1, read on the forward strand.
CAGCTCTGTCCTGGAAGTTATGGCTGTCCCTTGAAGGGACAGGATGACCTTTAGAGACAAGGAGAAGGTATAAAACCATCCCACCTCCTTCCTGTTGTCATGAGTCACGGACATGCTGAATATCCCAAAAGGAATGCAGGACTCATGGCTATCTGTCAGGATTCCAAACCAGCCCTGTGTGCATCTCCTCTGGAAGGCTGTTCATGTAATTTAGGCAATGTCATTTTAAAAATAATGGTTTTCTGATGAAATGCTGCTGATAGAGAGAGAGAAGGATGCTGAATGTCCTGAGTGCTGTGATTGCTGAGGGTGTCCCTAACTCTAGGACCAGGCAGCCTAAACAGATCAAAGATGAGAAGGAAACTATGGCTGAGAGAAATCAAGTTATTTGGGTAGTGGCAGACAGGAAAATGGGGATTAAGAGTTCTTATCTGAGTCCCACAGCAGGGCCTGATCAACGAGACTGATCTGCTGATTACAAAAGAAATCTAGGACTGGAGTCATCTGTGCTAGGGCAGAAAAAGTCATTAATTCTAGCCCAGCTGAGTTTGGGTACGATCTAAACTGTGGTTCTGCTGGACTCTTGTGACTCTGTCTTCAGCCTGGCTTGAGGCAGCTACACAGACTGTCGGGAGGATGGAAAGGTGGTACTGCACAACTCAAACCTGGCTCTCCCCCTCTCTTCCCCTCGTAGGGTTGTCTGTCCTACAGAAAGTGCTGGACACCGCAGCTGAGAAAAACTGGCAGGTGACAGCTGTGAACATCCTGACAACAACAGAAGAGGGTTACAGAGTGCTCTTCCAGGAGCTGGAGAAGAAGAAGGAGAGGCTGGTGGTGGTGGACTGCGAATCTGAGCGGCTGAGCATAATCCTCAACAAGGTCGTTCTGGGGTGGGCCTTCTGGAAAGGGTCTTGCACATGGGACAGGAAGGGTTGTTTGTCCTGGAGAAGTTCTCCTCCCCATCCTTTCCTGATCCATGTCTCATTGTGGCTCTCATTGGATGGGGGGGGGATGCATTGCTTCAGGTTGTCAAGCTCTGTTATTGTGGAGACTGTAAAGCTGCTTGGATACTCGAAGCTCTCATGCAGTCATGCCAAGGGAGCCCCACTGTTCCACGTTTCCTTCTTGTTTGACTCCTTTGCTGAGCCTTGACAGCCCCTTAGTCCCCAACAAGTTTGCCTTGTGTTAATTCCTCCAAGATGTGGCACCTCCTGATTCTGCTGATTTGTCCTCCAGTTTTCTCAACTCCCGTGAGTTAGGGGTGGAGGTGTGAACTGGCTCCAATTTTCCACTTCTTCTTTGCTCCATCCTTCCTTAATGCTTTCCCACAGTCCTGGGTGCAGACATCTCTCCAACTCCAGCCACAGCACCTCTCCCTCTCACACCTACATCCAAGACCTTCCTCACCCTTGGGACACCAGTGGCTTAGAAAGTGCCCCTGAGTTCCCTGCAATTCCCACTGTTGTATTCCTCATAATCAGCTCACTCCTACCTCGTGCTTCACGCGTTGCCTTGTCTGAGGTCCCTGTCATCTCCTGTCTCACACTCGAGCTGCTCAGTGTCTGGGGCAGGGGCTGACATTTCACCAGCTGCACAACTCAGCCACCAGCACAATCCATCCTTGCTGGATGTCTCTGGGTGCTACTCTGTTATATGTAATAACGGAGCAAATAGCAGGTTTTAACCTCAAAGTAAAGGTCACATTCATGAAAGAGAAAACAGATTATTCCACGGAGTAAAGTCTTCTCTCTGACCATGGAACAGCTGCAGCTGAAGAAAAAATTTGACAAGATCAGGTAGTGAATTTGACTTTTCTGCAGGTTTTCCTACAGGGTAGTAGATCAGATTTCTAGGGTTAATAGACTTGGGTTTTTAAGCCTGGTTTGTCTAACAGAAAGTTAATTTCTGTTATCAAATATTATCTAGTTTTTCTGATATGAACAGGAAAATAAGCCTTTCACGCCTCTTCACGTAACTGGAGCATGAGTTAAGCTCAGGTATAAGAAAAGCTATTTGCAAGAACGCTAAAAATCCACTGGTTTGCAATGCTGTAAAAAAATCCCAGCGCCCAGGGAGAAGAGGTTCAATGTTGTGTTTTCCTACAATAAAGACAGAGCAATTCCACCAGACGTCTGTGCCTGGGAGGGCACTCTGCACTGATGAATAGGTCTAGTGAACAACTTTTCAGACCCGTGTAGTCCATTTTCATCCTTCTTTGCATTCTTGTTCCAAGTCTGCTGGGATTTCTGAGAGCAGAGGTTGTTATCCCAGTGTGGGCAGGGCTTGCCGGGTTTTTCATGTGGTTCAGGTGACTGGAGGGATTCAAAGGTAGTGTCTGGCTCATTATGCCATGGAATTCAGCTGGGACTGTAACCTGTGCTGCCAGCTGGGCTCTCAGCCTCCATGGGAATGCCCTGTGCTGTTTGCCCTGTTCTCTGAGTGTCTGAGGTGTTCAAAGCCTCCTGGGGACATTTCTGTGCATCTGTCCTGCTCCCTGCCAAGCCTGCCTCTGTCCCTGGGTGGGTTGGTGCTCCCTGGTGCACAGGAGGGCTGGGAGCTGTTCAGCATCAGTGCCCCACAAATCCACTCTGGTGCTCACACACTTCTCATTTCTCCCCTGCACACGTAACACAAATAACACACTGACTGTGGCTGGTGCTCCACACGGGAAAACGAGCTGATCTCTTGCTCTGAGATTTCTTTGTGCCGTGTCTCAAGGGCACGATTTATCTTTGCCGAGGCACCTGTCATTTGTGAGCCGGGCCCTGAGCTCCGGGCAGGTTATTGCAGGGTTGTGCTGTGTCGCCTTAATGGGATAAGTGTGTGCTGGGGTGTGTTCCATCAAAGCCCTGTATTGTTTCTTTCTTGTCTCTCATTAAAATGAGTAACTGGAAGTTCTCCTTTGCCAGTGTTTCACTCTGAGAGGATTTCTCTCTAATAGATGTCAAACTGGCCCATTAAGAAGTGGGTAATGAAACCTAGGTGGCCCAAGTGAGCTATCAGCATGCAGCCCGGCGCAGCCTCTCAGCACAGCCAGGAAAAGTGATAAATGCTGTTATAACCTCAGCTTGCTGCCGCTGTCCGGGCACATTAGGACTGAGCAAGCATTTTAAAATAAATTAAGATCACAAATAACTGTGTTAAACACAGGAAACAAGCCTCATAATTCAGGTGGATGGGCTGCAAGATTAACAGCTCGGGGAGAGCTGGATGGCAGCCCTCTCTGGTTCATCAACTGTGACACCTCATAAAATAACAGAGGAGAGTTTGAGCAGAAGGAGCCAGTGTCAGCTATTGTTGACACTGGAGAAAAGGGGAATTGGATCATAATTCTTAGACATCCCAGTGCACTGAAGATTCTCCTTCCTCCCACAAGGTGTGGGACTTGCTGCAAAGGTCAGTCTCGGTTGGTGAGTGGAAGGGGACGAGTTGAATCTGGTTTTGCTCCTTAGATCTGACAACGGAAGATATTCAGAAAACTACCCCCAATGAAGTGTGTATCTTCATGGCTTTAGGTGTGCAGGGTTTGTTTCTGAGAGCTCCAAACGTGTCAGCAGTGAGGGTTCTGTGCAGCAGCCACAGGGCAGTGAGGCTGGTGGAGCTGGCACGAGTTCTGCGAGGAACTGCTTCGAAATGAGGCCTTCGTTGAGTTAATTGCCACCCCCACGTTAATGCTGAGACCCAGATGAGTTTCATTATGCATACAAGAGCACTTCATCAGAGAAGGGCTAAGGCAGATGAACCAGTTGCACAGAGCAAGTGTCAGCTCATTTATAATCCATTTGAAAATCCTTAAATGACTGCTCCTGATAATCTGGGAGTGCTGTCCCGTGGGGAGGATCAGTCTGTGCCCTCAGCTGACATCTCTCAAGCGCCTGCTGCCAGCCTGGTATTGGGGAGAAGTCCTGGGCAGGCTGACTTCTGCTTGAATCCAGCAGAGCACTTGTTCTGTGACCATTCTGGCTCTGAGGCTCTTTCTGGGCTCTCTGCAGTTTGTGCAGGTTTTGCCTGAGCCTTGGCAATGCAGGCAGTGATTCAGAATCCATTCATGTGACAGTGGAAATGAAAAGTGGTGTTGCCAGCAAAGAAACCTTATGGGAAAAGCACAGTTCTCTCAGAAACTGGTAATTCTTGTGTTTGTGCAGTTTGGAGGGCATGCTGCTTTGGGCTTTTTTTTGTTCTTTCTGTATGTGGAGTGGCTCAAATGCTGGAATCTGACTCTAATAACACAGCAAGAATTTAACAGTGCTGTTGGAAATACATAGAGAGGAATTTCAATCAAAAGATGGAGTCAGCAAGAATAATAGGATTTTTATCTGTATTCTTTCTGTACTCAAATCAAGCCACAAATAGACAGGGACCATCTAATCAGTGCCTGTGTCCTCCACAACCACAGGCAAGGCTGCAACAGATGGAAAAGAAAACCAAAAAAGGAAACTTTTCCAGCTAACATAGAAAAACTCAGTTGTTACAGTTCAGTAAGCAATTCTGTTTATAAAAGAAAATAAAAACCTGACTCTGCAGGCACCAGAGAGAAAGGAGTAAATGTCCATCCTCTAACCAGATTGGGAGCTTTTTGTTTTGCTGTGTCTCCCTACCCACAGCTGAACAGTCTCATCAGGGGAAAATAAGAAGGAAGAAGAGCACAGGACTGAAGCTCTTCTTCCTTAGTTTATCTCTTTGGGTTATCTTTGCTAATTACCTTTTTTTTGTTTTATGTTGCAGATCATCAAGCTGGAAAAAAATGGGAATGGGTACCACTACATTCTGGCAAATATGGTGAGTTGCCCTTACAGCTGTTCTTTTTTAACTGTCTCTTATTTTGTAAAGCAATATTTTTGTGGTTACTGAGCTGGGACATCTTTTTTCTCATCCACCTTTTGGGTAAAAGGAATACTGAAGTCCTTTGCTGTGTTCTCCTTGTGGAGGTTTCTCTCTTGAGCCAGCGAGATTTACCTGCAGGATATCTCCAAGTATGCTGGGGTTTGACCTTGATTGGGTGACACCAAAGCCACTCCATCACTCCTCCCTTAGTGCTCAATGAAGTCTGACTGTTGTGGCTCCAAGGGAAGAAATGGATGTGAAGGTTTCTTCAAGGAAAGGGCTCTCCCTTCAGTGCAGGGGGTGCTGCCTGAGGGCAGAGCAGCACCGGGCAGCAGCAGGACCATCGTTCTGAAGCAAGTCTGCTGGGAGGATGGGGAATTTTTCAACCCAGGGAGATCCGAGAAGAGGTAAAAGAGAGAGAAACAGCCTCAATCCATAGGGCAGCTGGAGCTTTTCCATGGAAAGCTCCTGCCCTCTCCTTCTCCTCAGCTGTGTCCATCCGTGCAGGGGGATGCACAGCAGAGGATGGGCTGGTGTTGGCAGCCTGAGGCTGCTCCCCCAGGACCCCTTTATCCCTCTGGGATGAGCCCTGTGCAGGCTCTGGAGCTGCTCTTCCTGCACGGAGCTGCAGCCGGGAAGCAGCACGTCAGCCTGGGGGAATTAAACTTTAAACCAGCAATTACTCAAGCAGTTGCTGCCCTTCTCCTTCCCTCAGTCCCAAGATATCTCTGTAATTTACAAGGCAAAAACGGCCACATCATTACCCTGTGCTGCCCTGTCCTGCCCCTGCCCTCTGTGCTGGCCGCCTACCGTGTAATTACAGAGATGGAAATGGTACCTTGTGCAAGGGGAGACAAGAAAAACCATTGAGCAGCCACTAACTTCACTTGCTAATTTTTTAAAACATGATTATTTGCTGTTCCCCAGGTCCTGGATGTTTATGAAAGCCCCTTCTTTAAAGTTAAGCAGGAAAGTGAGCTGGAGCTGCTGCAGCGTGAATGTCTGTGCACTTTTGTGGCTGAATGACACTATCAGCTCTTCTCTCTGTGCAGTTTCTTAAGGATAAATTCATTAAAGGCATGGGATGAACTAACACTCAAATCCTGGAGTTCTGAAGGACATGTCCCTCTGTCTTCTGATACCACACTCTCCCACTTTCACCTTAAGAAAATACACTTGTGCCATCCTTAATGTGTTTTCTTAGCCTTTGCACAAGTGCTGAGAGGGCAGAGCTGCTTGGGAGAGGCTGCACACTCAGCCAACATGGGTTATAAATAATTCACTTGGAGCAAAAGGATTTTCATCTCTGCAGGGAGGTTCTGCCTCCCCCTGCAGCTCAGTGGAGGGGGCTCTGGGTCCCACAGGCTCTGGTGGGACCATCAGAATCCAGTGTTACTCTCTGTGCTTTTCAGGCAGCTGTGATTTGTCAGGGAAGAAAAATAGTGAAAGGATTTGAGCTTTACCTTTACTGATATCGCACAGGAGCCAAACTCCAGAGAGGAGTATTTGAAAAAAAAAAATTTAAAAAAGAGAGTAGGGGATAATCAGACAACATAGAAAAACTATTTAAAAAAGATTCCTACCACCCCTCAGGGTTAAGAAGTCCCTTTCCTGGGCAGAACAACGTGGGCAGGTTCAGGCATCAGGAGCCAAACCAGTTTCTGTGGCACACAGAAAGAGCTCCTGGCTGCTCTCAGGAGCAGAATGGCCCAAAGGCCCCGAGGATCCCGTGTTCCTGAGCCCACAGGACAGCAGGGAGCCGCAGCCAAGCCTCCCTGCGTGGGGATGGCCAGGGATGTTATGAGGGAGTGGCAGAACGTGGGAAGTTGGTGTCTGGCAGCGTTAAACCCTATTGCAGCTGCTCTGATCCAAGACATCAGGGAGGGTTTTACCCCCTTCTAAGGACATCTCCTTGCTGGATCAGAGTCTTTGGAGCGTGTATTGTGCTGTAATTTATTCCCACTGACTCATCCACATAGTGGCAGACCTTAAACACCCTCCATTTTCCCCTGTAGACACATCCTGAGAGAACAGGGCGTGCGTTGCCCACACACACCCGTCCCCTCGTGCACACCCTCGTGCCTCGAGAACAGCCCTGAGTTGTGGAAATGGCTCATTCTGCAGCTCTGTCGTCAAGAGAATAAATTAAGAGCTAAAACCTGGAAGTGTCAGGTCTCCAAATGAGTTATTTTTTTGTCCCCTGTGCTGACTGATGGAATCCTGAGTTTAGGACTCTCCCCCTGGATGAAGATAAGGTCAGGGGAGTCCTCAGCTGGTTCCCTGCACCAGTTGGAGCAAGGACGTGAATTTTCAATACCTGCTGTTTGCCTAAACCCCCTTGGGTATGGACAAATGGGAGCACAGGCATGGAAATGACATGCTGGAAGCAAATACTGGGAAATATTTCTGGATAAGCCAACTTAAATTCTTATTTTTAGCTATTTGCTTGTTCAGAGCTACACTCAGCCAAAAACCAAGCAGCAGCACACCTCTGGCCAGTTACAGCACCTTCAAACTGGTGTTACACTGGGAGCGCAAAGCGAGTTTGCAGGGCAATGCACAGGCTCAGGAAGGTCTAAAAAAGTCCTTCGCGGGCTCATTCTGAAGTGGGGGAGTTCCCTGCCTGGTCACAGGCAGTCCATGGGCAGGGAGGCACTGCCTGGCATTAATCACTGTGGTGCTGTTGCTGAGCTGGAGTGAAGTACCAAGCAGAACCTGACAAGGAGCAGCAAATGAGAGCTGGTATTTCCTAGCAGGAATTACTTTCTTCTTCGGTGAAATTGCTGCTTCCACAGTGAGACAATAAGAGTTCTGTGTTCACAAGCAAAATGAAACCATTCTGCACCTTAGGCCATGGGCAAACATCTTTCTCCAAACCTGCTAAAGTCACAGCCTGCCTTGTCTGCTCAGCCCTGCCAGGGGAAGGGTTTCTGTGAGCATCACTGTCTCTCCTTGAGGCAAATTTGGCACTGTCGTGGCTTTTGCAAACTCCTGGAATCCTGATACTCACCCAGTCCCCATTAGAGTTACCCCAGTTAGTTTTTACCAGCTGCCAGCCTGGATATTTGTCAGAGTACTGGCACAGGGGGGGTTGCAGTCGTCTCTCTCTCTTCCTCTCAGGAGCCCAAAGAGATTTGGCAGCTTAAAAAAGTGTTTGTTTTCGTGAGTCTTATTTTTCTAAGCTTTGTTCTCAGCCTTTGAGATCATCAGTCTAGCAACCACAAAGGACCAAAAAAATACAGTCAATACTACCAGAGAAGCAAGCTTAGAAACTTCTGGGATTCCTTTCTTTTGATGTTCAGGCATTTCCCCCATAACCTTGGCTTTGCGTGTGTGTTTGCCCTATGCCATGGATGTGAGGTGACTATTGTCAGTTCTGGGAGAACATCTGCTCTCTTGGGCAGAGAAAAATCCTTGTCTTGAAATAAGTGACATTCCTGTGACCTGTCTTTAAATTAAAAGTATGAAAGACAGCTGCCACATCCAGTGTTTCAGCCTTGCTTTTCCTTCCTGATGCATTAGTCCAGGTTGTTCTTTTAGCAAATGCTTTTTTTTTTGTCAAAGATGAATAGATAAGTGTGTGAGATTGCTGATGCTAGGGGTAGCAGGGGAAAGTAAAGATAAAACCAGTGTTGATTAGCCAAGGTAAGCACTTTTCCCCGTGCCATCCTCCACCAGCATGTGTCAGCACTGTGCTGGGCCATGGGAAAGCAGCTCTGGTGGCACTGGAGGGGACCAGTCAGGTCACCACCAGGGCTGAGGCTTGGAGATGTGAGACCAAATCCTGGCACAGACAGGGAGGAAGAGGTTCCCTCCTGAACTGGCCGTGGAAGAGAGGCAGAGTGGCTCCCAGCCAGGCAGAGCTCAGCTCCCCCAGGGCAGTGCAGCCACACGAGCAGGACGTGCTGTGCTGCGTGGAGGGGACTGTGGTGCCAGGTCTGTCCGTGCCCCAGCACAGTGACACTGGCACTGGCCCTGCTCCCTGCACCAGGGGGTCAGCCTGCCTGGGGCTCCAGTGCTGTGGTTCTGTCTCCCATCACCTCGAAAGCTGCCGTGCTTATTTGACTCACACTCACTTCTCAAGGCTCTCTCCAAGTGCTGCTGCCTTGCAGCACAACCAAGGTCAGCAGTGCTCGTGTTCCCATCACCTGCTGGTTGGAAACTGTTCTGTGGGGTTTCCAGAGGATGTGCACGGCATCACTTCTTGGCCTGGTGAGATCTCGATGCCTGGTCTTGAAAAAATTACATTCTTATGTTGGAGAGAGATGTCCTAAGTTATTTTTAGGGTTCTAAAATTATGTCAGTTAGACATTTCCTCTTTCAGAGGGGTTGGTGCAAGTACTTTCATGAGACAAATTTGTTTTTTGTGCAGAGGAAGACAATATAAAGTATCAGTGAAAGTTCTGAAATCTGCATTTCGCTTCCAGACAGTTTTCTGTCCTGATTCAAAGATTATCAAGCAGAAGAACCCCATATAACACAATGTCATCTGAATCACTGATAATAGAAGACACAGCAGTGCCCTGAATTAATTTTTGCTTGAACTAGAATGTCTCATGTGAAAGAAAATTATCTGGTTGGATATAAAAATTGCCCACACAGGTGAATGTGAACAGCAACCTCGGGAGGATTTTTACAGTCGTTAATGAGGGCTCAAAACCATGAGTGACTTACTGTGCCTTAAAAAAATCAGAGCATCAGGTGAGTGAATGACAGATTTTATTACAGCCATTGGAAGGAAAAATGTGTTTGTTGAAATTTCAGCAAAAGGGTGTTAAACTAACAGGTTTTCTCAGCCATTTGCAGTCTCCTAATCCATTACCTCAGCTCAACTGGCAAGTGGGGATGTGTAAATCCATAATATCTTCCTCGTAGTGACTTCATTGGTGCTTTTTTCTAGTCCAAACCTGCTGAGCTGCAGCTTCCTTGACCAGATTTATGCTTCTGTTTGCTAGACCAAATATTCCATTACTGATGTTCTGGTCCTTGTAAACTGTGATCAGGTCATCCTTTAATCATATTTTTGATTGAAGGCCTGGCACCTGCCACGACACGACATGTTTCCCAACCTTTAAATCAGTTCATGTGCTGAAAGCTCCCTAATGCACAACCATCCACCTGGAGCATCCCTCCCTCCCTGTGCCTGCACTGAGCCTTCCAACAGAAATGTTTGATCATTTCTGTGCAAAACCTGCTGTGGCACTGGGATTGGGCAGGTGCAAATAACATCACAAAGAAATCCTGCAGAGCTGGACAGAACAAAAAACCCTGTTCATCTCCAGCCCCTTCTCCTTGAAGTCTGGCTTGATTTGTTTTGTATCCATAGACAGGACCAAAGACTCTCATCAAACTGGAGGTTTGGGAAGGTGTCTGGTTGTCGTGGTTTGACCCCCTTCTCCTGTCTTTCTTTTCCCTTTCTTCACTTCTAAGTTGCTGCCACGATGAGGTTTGACACATTAATATCTGCGCAGAGGACAAGGCAGCCTCTCCCTGCCAGGCAGACTGCAAGGAGCCTGGAGCAGATGGGCTCTCTTTTGACATACCCTCCTCATTAATACAAAGTGATAGGAATGAGGAATGGTGCTTCACTGGAGAAGTCAAGCTTGAAGATAATTCGGTATATTAGGGATGCTCCGTCTGGAAACACTCGATTTCTTGCTCCCTGCAGAAAGTCACTGGTGTACCTTGGAATGACAGGAGCCACTTTGGATTCGCTCAGTTGATTTACAGCCGTTCAGAAGCAAAAATTTTGCTTTGCAAAGTTTCTTATTGTGGTGAAGTCTGCTAGGAGGAAGCAGTCTGGCATTGCAAGCCATGCATGGATAGCATCTAAACAGAGCTGGGCCACTTTCCCAATGCTGCCACAGGTTTCCGTGGCACCCACCCAAGCTCAGGATGAATTCCTTAAAGGCTTTTGGCTCGAAAAAAGAATATTTCAGTGTGCAACCTATTAAAGAAAAGAAGAAATAGAATCTAGTGTCCTCATGCCATACAGAGAGCAATTAAAAAGCCCTAATACTCTTTCCTGGGCTGTGAGGTTCAGCCAACAAGCCTCCTCCAGACAATTAAAGAGAAAGGAGCATTTTCCCTCTCCTTATTCAGAGCTGAGCCTCACTGGTCTTGAGGGCAGATCTGGGGGCTCAGAAGATGCAGAGGGAGTAGAAAAAAACAACAGGGTTTCTCAGGAACATGGCAGTCCCTGAGGAGCTTCTCTAATGTCCTTTCTGCCAGGAAAGTACGAGACTTGGAGCACAGGCACAGAGATTTTAGGCTGTGCTGGGGGCAGTCCATGAGCTACTGAGCTGGAGCCTGCCCAGAGCTCAGCCCTTGCTGCCACAGCTTCAAAGGCACCGTTCTACCTGCAGGGGAAGTGCCAGCAATTAATATGAGCTTAGTGAAATACAGAGAGGATGTGAAGGTGCGGAGCAGTGGCTGGCTGCCTGTCACTGTCTGGGGATGTAGGAGAGGCTGCAGCATTCCCATGGGCTGGGGCGACATTCCAGAAGGAGCTGCCCAGTGCCATCAGTGTGGAGCAGAGGTTTAGGATGGTGAGGCAGTGAAATCTGAGGGTGAAAGGAGGGATGCAGGGAAGTAAGTGACGCTGGTAGATTTGAGGAGGATCATGCAGGAAGGGGTGAGGCTTTCCCTGCGCTGCCCACTTCATGTCCTGGCTCCTCAGAGTGTCCAGGGGGTAAATAAGGAGCTGACTCATTTCTGGAGGGACTTTCTTTTCAAGGCAGATCCTTCGTGGACCACTTAATCAAGATGGATTCATGGGGCCAGTTTCAAGTCATCAGTCTTCGTGCATTATGCATTTCCTCTGATGACTGAGCCCACAAGCAGTGGAAAGGAATATAAATATGTGACTTGCTGACACCTCTCCCAGCAACCAAGGCAGCAAATGGGACAGTAAAAGAACCTTTGGCTGAAAGCTGTTTAAGAACAGCATAAATAGCAGATGCATCAAGGAAAGCACAATGAGGAAAACCTCCTTCCCAGCACTGTTTTTTATTTGAAGCCACAAAGGTCTGTAATAGCTGCCCATATTATTTTCTAGCAGCAGGACTTTCACGTGTAATTGCTCTGCAAGGCTCGTTAGTGCAGAGAGGAGCCCGTGGCAGGGGCTGAAGAGCAGGTTTCCTCCTCTGAGCCCAGCCTGGCTGGTGCTGGCCCAGTGTGCTCAGACACTGTGGGTCAGAGCAGCCGTGCAGGAGGAGCCACCTGAGCCCAGCAGCACCTTGGGGACAGATTTCTGGGGTTTATGTCACCTGCTGCTTTGATGGCATGCAGAGAAAGCCAGGCATTTGCCAGGCACACACAAGGCAGGAGGATGTATTCTCTGGTGTGCTGAGAGGGGGTTTGTGAAGTGGATTTAAATCGAAGGGACAGCTCGTCCTGCCATGGGGCTGGTTGACGTGGTGTCCCTTCCAGCCTGCTTGTGATGGCTCTGGGATGATTGTGCCCCCAGAAGTGTTGTGTCCCCTGGTGTACTTCCATCCTGGGCAGTGACCCGCTCTGGGGGAGCTCCCTGTTGCCTCTGGGTCCCACTTTTCCCAGGGGACAGGAGTGTGGGTTCCTGTCATCCTCCTCCTCCCTGGGGCACAGGCCGTGCTCTGTGGGACCTGCACATCCAGCAGATCCCCCCCAAATGCTTCAGGCACAAAGAGCTTGGGGACAGTCATGTGCAGCCACATTCCAGGGGCTCAGATTCCTCTGTGCTCCAGTCGTGCCAAGGGAGTGTTTTCAGTATTCACTGGCAAGTTTTTGAAACGGTTTCAAACCCATTTGATCCCTCCCTGGAACACGTGGACTGCATCCTTCCAGCACTGTTCACTTGTGGCCGTCCCTGGCTGGGTGACAGAGGGAAGCGTTTCTGGGCTGGTTCTTTCTCAGACTGGTTCTTGCTAAACCCATGACTCTGAAAGCACAGCTGCTGCCCCTCAGCCATGGGTTGAAGTCTTTCCTTAGAACATTTTTAGTGATCTATTTTCTGTTTCCCAAATATGGCCAATTGAAAACTAAACAAAAGATCCCTTCTTTTTTTTTCTTTTTTTTTTTT